>JAQFVV010012450.1:1426377-1941377 GCA_028023455.1 Epiperipatus broadwayi | reverse complement strand
AAAGAGCAATTATCAATATTTTTTGCAATATCCACATATCTAAATGCTAAATCAATTGTAAAATTAAACCTATATTAAAAATTCTGGGTTACTATGTCAATGCAAATTATTATCAATGATCTAAGCAATTAGTTACCATGAGTGTTCTGGCCATCAATAAAATAATCATTATTATAGTAAAACGTATATATATAAAATCTTCATTTCATTGGTGCCATCTAAATAATTCTAAAGAGAATTATATAAATGCCCACATATAAATCACATTTCATTAATCTGGAACTAGCTTACAGATAACAAAAACTGTGGTGACTGTAAGCGAGAGCGAGAAAAAAATATACAATACTTAACACTGCTATTAATAAATACAAAGTCCATCCTTTGGAGATGGAGATATTCGAAAAGAGTGCAGTATGGAACGTCAACATTCCTGCATTCTTCGGAAGTTATCTGTAGTGCTAATTTGCTGGTTTTGAGTTTATTTTAGCAGCAGAAATTATATTGATTTATTAGTTCAAAACATCTGAAAAAGGCAAAAGCTTGCAGAAGTGTAAAACCAAAATAAATTTCAAAGGATCCGAATCATACTTATTAGAGGTTAATTTATAGAGAGCAGCTGTGAGAGTAATTATATACCCCATTCTTCTGTTGTAACAATAATGAATAAATGTCTTGTTTTCAGAGTTATTTAAATATTTATGATTTATTTTTAAATAATTATTATATAAATGTTGTGTAAATATAAAGTATCATTCTTAAATTTTATTTTACTTGATTATGTTTTACTTTTAAAAATATATTAAATCCTATGACAATGGCGAACAGGAAACTGTTGGTAAGATTTGAACACTTTTTAACATGATACGTCTCAATATTCATCATATTTAAAAAAAAAAATATAAATGTAATTTTAAATTTAAAACCAAATTTGATAGATTTATGTTGGCTTCACTTTTATTCATCCATACTTTACAATTAAAGTTGAATCAACCAATATTTTGTTAATATTTGCCAGAAGGTTTATGGTGAAAAAATATTAAATGTGATATGTTTGACTATTTCCATCATCTATCAGTATAATGGTAGAGTGTATAGAACATTGAAAACGTTATTTAAACTTTTCAAATACAAGCAACTTGTTAAGCCAATAAACATCACATGATCACCATTTCCTATGCTTGCTCATAACTGTTATCAAAACAGGCAAAACTCTCTATACATATTGCCAAAAAGTGCAAGCCAGAGTAATCAATGGATGCCAGAAGGCTTGTGCATAAAATCTCCATCTTTGCATACTTAGCCAATATCTCCAGACTAGTTTCTGGATTGTGGCCTTCGTCAGTGAGGAGCCTTGCATCTGAGAGCACTGCACCTAGATCTTAGGATCTCTCAAATCCAAGGCTCCTCACTGACAAAGGCCATAAGCCAGAAACTAGTCTGGGGATATTGGATAAGTATGCACTAAATGGGGCTATTATGCACAAGCCTTCTGGCATCCATTGAATACTCTGGCTTGCACTGAGTGGCAATATGTATAGAGAGTTTTTCCTGTTTTGATAAGCAACTTGTTAGTAATAACACTCAAATAGACAACAGGTTAGTAATTGCACAACATTTCAAATAGTATAATTCTCCATTCTTCTTCAAGTGTTGCTGGCCTGATCAGTGACAATATTAGCTTAGGAGATTAACTTATAATTTTTGATTCTTGATTATTGAATTTTAAAACAATGCTCTAATCAACTAAGCTATTACTCTGTTTATAACAGAATAGCTTTGTTGGTTAGAGTGTTGTTTTAAAATTTAATATTTGTGAATCTAAAGGTGTAAGTTCGACAAAGACAATATTAGCATAGGCATTGAACTTACAACTTTAGATTCTTGAATATTGAATTTTAAAGCAAAGTTCTAACCAACTGAGCTACTATTCTGACTTTGATAGAATAGCTCTGTTGGTTAGAGTGTTGCTTTAAAATTTAATATTCAAGAATGTAAAGATGAGTGTCTGACTCCTATGCTAATATTATTATTGGTCAGGCCAGCAACATCTGAAGACGAGTGGAGAAAAATACAACTGGAAAGGTTATGTAATTACTAACCCATGTTGTCTATTTGTGTGTTGTTACTAACAAATTGTTTGTATTTGAAAAGTTTAAATAAAGTTTAAAATTTTCTACACATTCAATATTCATTAATATATGATGAAAATAGTTCAACATATGATTACATCTAAGATTTTGTGAATTTTTTTATTATATGAGGTGACTTTTAGAAGCAACAATAATTCGAAAAAAATTAATTGTTTCCATTATATATTATAGTTATTTTAATTTTTTTTTTATACTTTAAATATGCTTTTTAAAATATTTTTATTTGTAATCATATAATTTTATCAAATCAAGTCAAATTTAATAAATTCTAGCACAGAATAAAGGTTTACTACAAATACTAAATGTTTAATGATTACAAAAATTGGCACCAGGGAGAGTGATGAAAATGTTCTCACCAGTAATAATATAATATAATGAAGTTGTGGAAAAATAAATATGAAAAGAGGGATTATACAGAAAGTGAATTATTGGTTTTTATGCTGGGTTTGGGAAAAGATAAGGGGGATTTAGATATAAAGGTTATAGAGTTGACAAAGATTATGTTGGGGAAATGGGATAGAGCAGATTATGGGTAAATTTAGAGTGGGGAATGTAAAATAACGTGGTTAACAGGTTTATCTGGGCATAATTGCTGAGATATTCTTGACTTCGTTTAAGGAGAAGCCATAATACATCACATCAAGTTGAGATATTGATTCCTATTAGTATTATGTAACTTTGCTGAATCAATTTAAAATAATTATTAATAAGTTTATTAATTAATTAAAGTAATAATAATAAAATAATGAATATTCTGATAAATACTGTACAATACAAATATATTATTTTGATTTTTATTTACAAATTTCGGACATTATTTCCATAGATTGACAAACAAACTATACATATAATAATATTATTAAAATTGTTGGGATCAGAGGCATGTGTGTATGGTAATGTAAAACAATTCAGTTATTATTAATACTATTATTAACTATGCATGATAATATTTTAATAAAATTTAAATATATAAATATTAATTGCATATATAATTTTTAAACATGTATATGAATATTCTAATACAAAAATATTTCAATTCTTAATATTAATTTATTCTTAAACTTATTTTTAATAATATCTTATACTGACTCAATTTAAAATAGAGAGTTTCAGCTATCATAAAAAGTGTTTAGCAATTTTATTACATGTGGAATAACAAAATTAAATATATATATATGTCTTGATTCTCTATTCTTTGGAGAATTTTAAACTTGTTCAGTTCATTCAATGGTCAATCACTTTTATTATTGCTAAATCCATTTTCTCATTGAAGAATTAATTTATTCATTAATTTTAAAGTTTCTAACTTTTAATATTTTTGCTAACTGTACTTATTCTTAAGTTTCTAACTTTTAATATTTTTGCTAACTATACTTATTCTTATTTAAAATCCCTTGTGGCAGATTCAGTTATATTTGCAATGTTTTATTTTTACAATTAAACCTTTATCTTATGTTGTTTTACCATAATCTTTACATTATTTACTATAAATTTACTAGAAAAAACATTCTAAAGATATTTAAACTTTGGAAAATGTATAAAAAAGGTCTAAACCATATTTAATGATGACAATAATTTATGTTGCTTATATAAACTGTTTTCTTTATTCAAATAAATCCACAAAACAAAAATTTGAAAAAAGTAATAAAATAATATATTGCTTTTTAAAGTTGTCTTTAAAATATAAATTCAAATAATTGCGATATGAAGTACTAAATATATAACTTTTAAATAAACACCATATAAAATGCATAAAGTAATATATCTATTGAATCATCATCATCATCATTAGTCATAATCGGCTTATGTTATTTTGTCGGTTTTATGCTTATTTTATCAAGAAAAATGTAAAATATGATGTTACCTCCTTTAAAATTATTTTACTACTAAAAATCAATAATATTTAAATTTAAAGTTAATATAAAGATATAAGACCTGCCTTCCAAGATATTGATTGGTTGTTTCTCATTCTCTACAAAAAGAGCACTTATCAACAATTTTTGCAGGTCTACGTTCTTTGTTTTGATTTTCAAAATAAAAATGTATGTTTTAGAGTATTTTCTTAAATTATTATTTTCATAAAATATATGGGAAAATATAATTATTTTAGAAGAATAGTTCAGATTTTAGTAAAAATTATTTACTTTTACATGAAAATAAAGTGAGAAACATATCAGTATGTTTTATGTTGTCTGTATAGATTATTTTTAGCAAACATAAATAGAAATTTATTTCTGAAAAAAACTTTCATTTACTTTAATAATCTGACAAATTATTAATTTGCTTATTAGACACTAACCTAAAATGTGTATAATTTTAAAAGTCAAATATATTTTTATTGCTGATTCTGTAATTGACCAATCAAAAGTGTAGAACTTTAATTCACTTGGCCAATAGAAATATTTTCAGTTAAAGCACATAGAAAATGTTAATCGATTAGACAAGCAAAAAAAATACCCATCAAATTCCATCTTCAAAATAATTTTCTTACAGAAAAAAATCATTACAATACATCTGATTAATAATTTTTTATATTCAAATAATTATTATTATTCAAATATATACTCATACAATGAGCTCCCTTCCCCAAATAGCTGATACTGAGGTAAAAATATATTTTTTAATAATTTAAAACTCTTGTCTCTGCTGCAATTATACTGTAGCTGATTACTTTATATTTTTATGAAATGACAACAGTTTAATGTAGCTGTTAGTATCTAATATATACCATTATATTAAAAAATACTTAACTAAATTCTTATAAATGTTTGAATTGCATTATTGCACTGTTTTTTTGCAATAGATAATGGAGTTAATTACATTGACATCTGAAATAATTGTTTTATTATTCAATAGCCAAAAATATAATTTAATATTTTCTTATTGCATTGCCAAATCCAGAAAATACTGATATTATCTATATTATTTATTACATTTTACAATGCTTTTTACAATTCATTATTGACAAGTTTCAATTGCTCCAGTAGTCTTCTTCAGAACTATAACAAAAACAATACAAATACATGAATACAAATATACATGAACATATAATTTTACATTTTTATGTATATTTGTGTTCATGTCTTTGCATTGTGTTTTTTATAGTTCTGAAGAAGATTGCTGGGAGAATCAAAACTTTCAATAGTGGATTATAAAAAAGAATTGTAAAAAGTAATAATAAACATAGATGATATTAGTATTATAACCCAAAATATTTTGTCATTCAGTGGTATTAAGTCTAATTATTAAGAAAATATACTTTGAATATAAGAAGTTAAGTGTCAACCAAGTGCTTTGACACTAAATTTTTTTAAAAAAAAAAGGTTAATCAATTTGGCTTGTGAACAGATCACTTGATAGTTATCTTTGCCAATAAAAAAAAAATTAAATTGACTTCCAGTTTTAAAATTAAAATAATTTTTTGTTCAAACATCATAAATAATAAAATTCTGTTTTAAAATATAAAATTTTTCATATTATTATTAAAATTTCAATAAAAATTTCTGCACTGGTGTTTGTGAAATCATTTTGCTTCAATAAATCAATCATAATTCTACTTTGCTGTGGCAACATTTTTGTTTGACTTGTCTTAATTAAACTAAACATTTTCAAATAAAATTCAATTGAATTCATATTTTTTTCATTGAAAATAAATATTTTATAAATATAGTTTCATAAATAATATAAATATTTAATTATATAGAAGATAGTTATATTTTTAATAGCTATTATTCAGTGGTGTTAAAACTGCATGGATACACTCTCCCCAGACAAGATAGAGACTTTGAAAGAATTAGAATGACTGTCTTATTTTCAAACTCAAATGCACTGACATGAGCCAATCTTAACTATCTAAAAGTGAGAGTGAATAAATAATTATTCACATTATTAGCACTTATGAAATCTTATAATTTACATTATGCTAATAATAAATGATGTTAAATTATGTAATAATTGTACATGAGGGGTCAGAATGACTAAAGGCAACATATGTAAGATGACAACCTTGGCACTAACGTGGGTTTTGAGCATTCCACCATTAGATTTTCAATGAAATGGATGGTTGAAGAGTTGTGAGTTCGAAAAGTTTGAAGCCTGTCCATTAAAGTATGAAGATTGACTATCTTGATATAAAGCTGAGCACTGATTGTATATATGTGTGGAGATGGTAATTTGGACCAAGTGATGAATGCTGGTTTAGCATGAAATACATATATTGGTGATTATTTATCTTTTCAACATGTGTGTGGTCAGGTGGCTCAGAAATATAAGAGGGCATGGAGAGTTGAGGATCGGGTGAAAGTTTAAGTTCGAATCCCATATATATATATTACATTATATGTGCAAGTGTGTGTAAGCCTGTACAATGTATTAAGTAATAATCAATTGTAATTATATAGAGAAGTAATTATCTCTTCTTACTAATGCAATTAAACTGATGTTAAAATTGCAAGAATACTCTCATCCCAGTCACAAGATAAAGACTGAAAAATAGGAATGACTGTCTTATTTTCAAACTCATATGAGCCAATCTTGAATATCTAGAAGGGAGAGCATGAATGTATAAATCATTCATTTTAAATCCATTTCTTATTTCAATAACCTTATTAGAACTTATGAAATCTTATAATGTACTTTGTGCTATTATTAGATATATTAAAATATGTAATAATCAATACATTTTACTAGCACAATGTTTAGATTGTAATTATATAGAGGGAATGATCCTTTCTTATAGCGCCATTAAACAGTGATGTTAAAACTGGAAGGGAAATTACAATTTTTCTTTTCAAAGTAACAAAAGAAAAAAGTGTACTCGTGAGGCCTGAGAACAAAAAATCTAATATTTTTAATTCCAATTACTGCCACTAAATAAATACCCAGTGAACTAAATAGAAATATATATAGCAACAAATTTAATTTATCACAAATATATTTCTTAATCTTTGTTTTATACACATTTGTTTTTCTTAGATTAAAAATTTTACATTTTAGTCAAAATCAGAAATAAATAAAGTGTTTGTGGTGAATAAGATTTTTTATATTTTAATCTTAAATAATTTGTAATACTTCCTAAATATCAAGAAATATTATTACTTATTCAATCAATATATCAGTCATTTGGGAGCTTATTTTAAATGATTACACATAATATTTATATAAGACTAGAACCTTAGACATGCACCTTGTGTGCTTAATTTTTCAACAAGAGAGAACTCTACAAATCTTAATGCATGCCTGCATAGCCTTCTGAGCAAACATGGAGTCAATTAAATATTTATCAATGGCCATATATATTATTTATTTATGACATTCAAACTTTACATGTCATGGGATTTATATGCCAAATTAGATCACCCCTGATAAGTAACATAACACAAAATTTTACTTTTAATCCTGTAGTCATCATCTAATTTAATAACTACTTAGTCTTTAATGTGTCAGACATGATTGTAAACATAAACTCTATATTACAATGTATATTTTACTTTTTGTGCAAATAAATATTATTTTGGAAAAAAAAAAGGATTCAACATTATAAAGATAGTAACGGGCACATTCTTATCTTCAACCTATTTTTCTAATTATATAGGCAAATCTAAGGCATTTTGATTTGGGAGCATGGAGCTAATAAATTCTTCACTGATTAAGTCCACTATTTCTGTTACACATTAACACATGTACTATGTGCATGTTTGTATGATGTACATGTATTATGTGCTGACAAAGTGCTTAACAAGTATTAATATTTACAACTTTAAATTGATTCAAAATATTTCTAAATTTAGGATCTGAATATTGACTCTGTAAGTTGAAAGATTTCATGAACGTTAACATGTAACAGAAATAAAGGACTTAATCAGTGAAGAATTTATTAGCTTCATGCTCCCAAATCAAAATGCTTTAGATTTGCCTATATAATTAGAAAAATAGGTTGAAGATAAGGGAGTGGTTGCTCTTATCTTCATAAAGTCAAATCTTGCATTAAGATTTGTAGAGGGCTCTCTTGTAATAAAATTAAGCAGTCTTATATAAATATTATTTGCTAACATTGCACTTAACAAGTATTAATGATTACACATGTAAATATTTTCTGTATTCATTTCTACTTTTTTAAAGCACTAAATATATATGTATACACACTATTAAAATTACAGATTCATTATTGGATAAAGTGAGGTCAATAAATTTAACTATTCTATCTCTTGAGTAAAAGAAAATGATAAATGATTCCTAACAAACAATTTTTATAAACATATATGCAGATGTAAAGTGAACTTTATATATCAGTCAATTTATTCAACTCCTTTTTCAGATATCTGGAGATGACATTTTAACAATTTAATGAATAGTAGCTTGAAATTCTGAGAAGGATAAAGCATCTAACAATCAGACAATAAAATACCAAGTGCTGCATGGCTGTAATAAAAGAGCTGCTTCAATTTAAATACTACAAGCTACCTGAACCAAAGATATGGTATAAATCTTTGCAATCATAAGCATTGATCATAGGTGATTTTCTGGAACTTAGAAGCTGATTTCAACAAATGTAAAATATTGGAAATTTATTGAAAAATTAATTCTTGTTCCTTTTTGAGATTTAAAAGCTGGTAAATATAAATCTGAAATGCATTATCAATGCAGTGCCCAAAATAGAAACACACCATAAAATTTCAAAAAAATACTACATCTTCAAGTCAACAACAAAGTTGTTACTCCATATCTAGTATCTGAAAGTTCAGCCAACAAATTCCCACAGCCAAAAGCTTCATCCAGTTTTCCAGAATCTTACTGCTTTTTCTTTAATTCTTTACACATGCACATCATAATTAATATTTTAGTGTCTATTAATAATTTATTTACCATTGTATAAACAAATTTTATAAAGTGACAATTGTAATTTAAATGTTATAACTGACTATTTGTTATTCTGCATTCAAAACAGGTTATATTTACCTGTTTAAGAATTTTTATTTAAACTTCTTCGTATCAATAATTTCATTCTCTGTGGTCAAGTTGCAATCTTTAGTATCTATATAAATATATTGGACCATAACAACAGAATGAGATTGTTGATTAATTATTGATATTGGGATTGTCTAAATGTTGCCCAATTTCTGTGAATTTATTTATAAACTTATCTAGCCTTGAACATCATTACATTTATTTATTTAAGTAATACATTGTTGGAGTGCAATTTGAAAATTATAATTGCAGTTTGAATGCCATAATTGGCTGTTTGTTGGTCTGCATGCAGATTAGGTTATATTTACTTTCTAAGGAGGTTTATTTCAACTTCTTGTATCAACAATTTCAGTCTCTGGGGCCAAGTTGCAATTTTTAGTGTCTTTATAAATGTATTTGACCATAAATAAAGGTGTTATTTCACTTTATTGTTAAAATGAGGTTGCCTTGACAACATATTGAGATTGTTATTTGTTACTGATATTGGAATTGTTATGTTGGCTGATTTATATATAAAATATCTCAAATATTTTCTATGATTAGTTTTTACATTTTATATAATTTTGCCTAATAAATACTTGATTTTGTTTCTCATACTAAAGTTATATTTAAGCTTTAAGTTGTGGGGCTATTCTGCCATACTGACCACAACAATTCAGCCATCAGCGGGCTCTACAGTTGGGTTGTCTGGCAATGTTATGGAAAGAGAATGATTATAGATCTATTAACTATTTTAATAATGCAATTAAAGTAAGCAAAGAAGTTGAGCGATAAGTCAACAAAAACCAATGTTATATAGCATATATAATTAGATTATTTAGAGAATAACAGAATAACTAGGAATTAGTAGAATATGTACTACACTAAGATAAATGATAGATATGAGTAATGCCAATTAAATAATTATACAAACAAAAGATTGATTAATATCATAACATATAAATATGTTAATTACACTAATAAAGCATATTCAAAAACAAATATGTATGCCATTATTTCATCGTCTCATCATTTAACAAGAATGTAACCATTCTATATTAAAAGTTACCATAACTCCAAATAATGAGCAGGCAAAATAGTTAAATGTACCAAAATAAAAGTGCTAAAAATAAAATAATCTAGGGATACAAATTTATATGTCATTTTATACTTAGTATGCAATTAAAGAATAAAAAAAAAGAACTATTAAAGTTAATAAGTATACCAAACTCTCCATACATTAGTGCCACCGAGTGCAGACCTTCATAATAAATGGATGCAGGAACGTTTATGAAGGCTTGCACTTAGTGGCACTACTGTATGGGAGAGTTTGGTACTCTTATTAACAGCATGTGTGCCATATGAAATGGTGATCATGTTATTATTAAACTTGTTAAATACAAGATAACATTTAATTAATTAAAAAAAAACACTTGACAATAAATGATTTATAAAATTAAACTTATGTTAAAAATTATACATTAATTATTTTGCATAAGTTGTTACAAATAAACATAAAGCTCCCCATATGTATTTTATTTTTAAAACATTAGTCTATAATTGAATACAAAATAAGTTACTTATGCTTCCTTAGTGAAAAAAGAGAGACTATAGATATTTAAGTAATAAATATAAAAATTCAAAGTTAAATAAATCTACACAACTTTATAAAAGTCAGAAATAAATTTTTATGCTTTTTAAAGTTGTTGTTGTTGTTCTTCTCTTTTTTCTTCTTCTCCGTCTTTTTCTACTTCTCCTTCTCTTTTTTTCTTTTTCTTCTCCTCATCCTTCTTTTTCTTCTCCTTCTCCTTCTTTTTCGTCTTTTCCTCCTCCTTTTTCTTCTCCTCCTTCACCTTCTTTGTCTTCTTTTTCTTCTCCTTCTCCTCCTCCTTCTTTTTCTTCTCATCCCCCTTTTTCTTTTCATTCTCCTTCTTTTTCTTCTTCTCATCCTCCTTCTTTTTTTTCTTCTCCTCCTCTTTCTTCTTCTGCTTATTATTATTATTATTATTATTATTATTATTATTATTATTATTATTATTATTATTATTATTATTATTATTATTATTATTATTATTATTATTATTATTATTATTATTATTATTATTATTATTATTATTATTATTATTATTATTATTATTATTATTATTATTATTATTATTATTATTATTATTATTATTATTATTATTATTATTATTATTATTATTATTATTATTATTATTATTATTATTATTATTATTATTATTATTTGAATATAAAATTAAATCCGGAAATCACACGTTGATTGAAAAACAGGATATTTGTGATAATTATCAGAATAAAGTAAAGAAAAAAGGAACGAAAATTTTTTTGCTGAGAAAAAAAATCGCATATGCTTTTATTACTTGGGACCTTATAAGAAATGTGAATCCCGATCCCAAGTCGAACGTTGTAACAACTGCGCCAAACCGCTCAGGGCAGGCGAAAATGTGTTTCAATTATATGTTGGCTTAGTTATATATACCACAAAAAGAAAAAAAGAGAAGATTGTCGAGTCAGAGTAGCTATGAAGATCATCGGACAACGAAAAACTATAAAGTTCCGCTTCAGATTATTGTAGTTGTCTCTGCCGGACTAATTCTAGACAGTTATTTGTCTCACACAATATATAACTGTTATAATTACTTTTCAACGCGAATTTATTTCTGTATGATGGAAACTATCAAAGTAATATGCTAAGACCTAAACAGGTGCACTTGTGGTCTGACTGCGCGATCTATATTTCATTAAATAATAGTAGATGAATGTCCAGAAATAATAATAATGTAAAATATAAATTTGCCTATCCATAATGAAATTATTTTCTCTTTATCGTGGTTACAAGTATACTAATGCAACAGAAGATTACTGAAGCAAAAAAGATTAAATTTAACATGGAAAAAATCAATGCACAGCAATAAATAACCGTGAATGTCTTCTTAACTGATATAAAGATTAGCACTATAAAATAAATAGTTACAGACTATGGTGTACTGTATATTATCACAGAAGCCACAATGAAATCTTTTAATTTTACATATGCAAGTACAGATCTCAATAATTTAAAAATAATTCCATTATATTTTATTTTCTTGTTTTGGAAGCATTATTTTAATTATTTCCATGTATATAGCTATTCATATTGTAAGGAATAATTATTGTTAATTTTTATTTTCAATTATTATTATGTTTATGAATTAATCATGTAATGAAGGAACGTAGTGGTGAAATAAAAGGCATGTAAAAAGTAGGAAATTAAAATCTGTTTAAATTTTAAAAAGTATCCAGGTGCTCTTTCCGATATATTCAAGGTGTCATAGTGATATGTAACTATGTAAGGTTAATATTTACCAATGAATATTATTTTACAACAATTGTTTTGGTAGACAAATTATTTAGTTTTTGTGTTGTTCTTAACTCGTTGCCTTTCGTTCAGATAAATATTTTACTATTGATTCTGAGAAATGATGTTCTGAACTGGGGAAATGCTGGTATGTCAAGGGGGTGAAATAGGGATAGTGTTGTCAGAGGGCAATCTATCTTTAAGTATTCTTTCAAAATTGAAAATGGTGGTAAATTTCAAGGATCACAAATCCCATTTAAAAATTGCTTATGGATGGAAATGCAATTCTCTGAGGATAGGTTGACATGTAGTGATCAGAAAATATAATTTGGATATCTTGTATAAAGTATTATGTAAGTAATACTTGTTTGATCACCACCATCATCATCAATTAAATTTAATTAGATAACTTAATTTTGTATTGTATTTCTTTGGAATGGTAAAGATAGTGGCATCAAAATGAATGGTTTGTAATGTTATGTGAAGGATGTTTGTTTATATCATCATCATCATCATCATCATCAACCATTATCTATCCACTGCAGGATGAAGATCTCTCCAAATCAAATCCATCTTTTCCAAACTTTAGCTTCTCTTCTCCACATCACCCCTGCACACTTTCTCATCTCATCCATCCATCTCACATGTGGTCTCTTTCTGGGTCTTTTACATTTTCTTGGAATCCAGTTTAAGACTTCAATTGTCCACCTATTATCATATCTTCTAGCATTATGTCCAGTCCAACTCCAATCTTTTAATTTTTTCAATGAGATCAGTAACACCTGTTTGTTCTCTTACCCATATATTGCATACAAATCACAATATTCATCTGTCTCAATGGGTGTAAACATCAGAATTAGCATCATCCAGTATTCTAATTTGCTATGAAAATTTGTTCAGTTTGTTCATATGTGTAACAATGTGGTTTCTGTTTTCTTGATAATCCAAAAGTAAGTGGCCTTTCTGTGAAGCTCATCTTAATCATCGATCTCTTGTTAATTATTACTGCTGTTGTATTTATACTGTAATTTAATTAAGCATGCTTACATCATAGAGTTATATGGCTCAGTCTGGTGTGGAGACTATTTATTAATTTCTTAAAAAATCTATTGAAGATGATACAACTCAAAAATGAATGTTCATTATAGATGTGCTCAACTGGATTGATAAAGATATAATGGTGTAAGTTAATAAAGAGTTTACAGGATGGAAAGCGCATGGTCAATGGTACCACCTATAAGTGGCATTATATGCTGCATGACACTAACAAACAGAGAAGACAAAATCATACCAGAATTCATGGAGAAGCATTATAAACAATTTGTAGATGACATTCTTGTATGTGCTTCCAATCAAATCCCTATTAAAATGTCAGAATTACTCGCAATTACTGGTAAAGAAATAAACCTTAATATGAACAATTAAACATACAAATAACACACATGGCTTAAAGTATTTAGACATGTTAATCCAAAGAAATAGAAAGAGATTTGACTAGAAAATGGTGATAAAGTTACTCGAAATTAGAGGCACTATCATCTACAATCTTAAATTAGAGGATTGAAAGTATTTCTTAAAAAAAATTTGATATCTTGTAAATATGAAGCAGACAAAAAAACTAACCTAGATGAATATTTTAAGTAACTATGTAGCTTAGATTAGAGCAAAAATATTCTTGAATATAATTAAACAATTTTATAAAATTATAAACTGCAAATTAAAGTAAGCCATGGATTAGTATGTCTTATATTCTGAGATTAATGAACAAAAAGCAGATCTGTGAGACAACTTTCAAACTTAGCTTCCATATTGCTCAGAATTTTAATAGGCTGATTAACAACACAAAAGACAAATTACAAAAGAAAGATGCACTGCAAATAGTATAGAGAGTTCATACAACAGCCCAGGCTGCACGTCTGAATTCTACAGAGAGTCCAGAGCTAATAGCATAACACAATGCTTATATAAGGGGCCTAAAAACAACCCAGAATATAAGTCTGCTTTTTGGGACCACAAGAAACAATATTGACAGTCAATAAATAAGAATAGAATAGTCAAGGAGATGTGGTTAACCTCCAATCATAGAAATGTAATAAACAAAAAAGAAAACAGCATCTAGTTATCAAAGAAATGGAATATTTAAAGATACATTTAAATAAAAATGCATGCATAATTATATTACAGTATAAATAAAACAGCAACAATATAATTTTGGTGACCACACTAAAAGTGCAACTCAGCTTTAGGTTATAAAGAAGAACGAATCACTTTGTTACACATACACAAACGTAACAAACTTTAGCAAATTTGAATTACATTTCAAACGAAAGGAAAAATCAATATACAATATAAGTGCAATTCTAATTTAATTTTGAATAATAATCTGAAAATAATAAATCGCATTATTCCCAGTAGTTGTAATAAAGAAGTATATTTATGAAAGCTCTTTTAATGTTTATGTGTCTCAATCTACTTAAATGCTTTTATAACGTAAATGTTTAGCAATTTACAAAAGATAGACGATTCTTGTTCTTATATTTTAAATAAATATCATTTATTAGATGAAATATAATCTTGCAACACTTAAATCATTACAGTCCAATATTTTCAAGCATTATTATTTAAACTTCTGGGTAGGATTTATACATGCTATAATTAAAAGCCTAAAAGTAAACTAGTCAATAATACATTTGAAATTACCCCAACTTTAAATAAAAAGATAAACCAGAGTAGCATCATTGATTCTATAACATTGATTCTATAACACAACGATTAGTTTCAGTGCTACAAGGAGACTTCCTAAATGCAAAAACTTAAAACATACCAATAAATATAGTTTTTCGTTAAGTTTTTATTCATTGCATTTGATAAGTCTGCTTTTAACAGTGAAACCAATAGTTGTGATATAGAATTTATTTCCTTTGACTAGTCTGGTTTACTTTTAAATTAGGACTAATTTTAATTTTGCTATATATATTGTAAAAAAATGTATCTTTTACAAGAACCTTTAGGAGAATTGGATTTTGTGCGTGTGTGATTGTGAATGAAAGGGATGTAAACCTATAATTCAATAGTGTAAACAATCCTAGACATTTTTCACTAACATTCACATATGTTCACATAAACTCACTAATATTATGATAATTAATTGTTTTATGTAATGTTTATAATGTGGAAATCAGTCATTACCCTCAAATAGAAAAAAAAAAAGGAAAAATTCGGAAAACTAGCAAATAATTAAATTCCGTTGTTTCAAAATCTAGAGTCATATTTTAATCTAAAAAGTTCACCAATAAACTGAAATTATTTTAAAGTTATTATAATATACAGTCATTGGAGTCATCTTAAGAAATAAGTAATACGTTTTTTCAAAGTATTGTATTTTATAATCTTTTGATATTCAACTTAAAAAGTAAAATAATGAGCATGTTACTAGTTCTAAAGAAGCATAATAGTTCTAAACAAGCTTTATCGATTAATACTGCAAGAGAAGGCATTTAAAACCTCTCTCTATCCCATCCCCAAATCGGTTTTGAGTTATTGGCTCTCCTCAGTGAGGTGCTAGGTTATTCAGACACTAGATCTAAAATATCCATTCAAGACAAGCACTTACCTGATACTAACTATTAAGTACAAAATCTGAAATCTTCTGACATCTTATATGTCTTCAAATACCGGTTATCTAATTCAAATATCTATAGAGTCTAAATATTTTCCGGCTACACCATATATTAATAGCCTTAGCAAAATAACATTGCTTAAGACTGATAGTAAATAAAATCAAGCCATACATCATGTGGGGTATGACTTCATTTTATTTACTATTATAGTTTGAAAAGTCTACATTCCATCTTTTTTTAGCGATTCATTTCAGCCTTTTACTTTTTTTAATGATATCAGTAATATCTTACATTTCACTCACTGTATTTTTTTTATGTTGCTAGTAAGTTGTACATAGTCATTTCTTCACTTCTTAAGTTGCTTATGAAGAGCAAGTAAGTTTAACAAGCTCTAGAGTAGACTCCGTTATAATCTATACATTAATTCCAAACCATGTTTTCCACTGATATCTGATGTTATATAAGCTCCCTCTAAGCTGTATATAGTTTCGACACTTTTTCATTTCAATAACCAATTTTAATTACTTAATTAGCTCTCACGGTGAATTTAATTTTAAACCTGTTTATTCAATAGATATTTTAGTTTTTGATAGTCATATGTTAAAAGAATCATTAGGATTAGCTATGGGCTCATCGATTTCACCAGCGTTGGCCTATATTTTTAGAAATAATTTAGAAAAAGTAATATTATTTTCAAAACTTCAAAAAAACATTCTTATGACAAAGTTAAGTTGATGATATCTTTTTTATTTGAAAATTTTATTTTATTATTATCAGAATTATTTTTATTAGATACATTTTTGTATTTATCTTCGTTGCAGATTAAATTATTTCATTAATGTTGTTTAATAATGTTGAAATGAATTGGAAAATATTATAAAAATTGAGAGCAATTTTATGCTCTAGCGTTCCATAGTAGGCCTGAATAATCTATAATTACCAAGTGGTAGCGACTTGAATTACTATGTTCAGCTATATTAATATAGTGGCATAAAAATATGTGTAAATGAAAGAAAATAGACTAATTTAAGTGACATAAATTTAAATTCGTATTCATGTTCTTATATCTGATATATATTTGAAATACTCCAGTATTTCATAATTTTTTTAAGTGGCTACTTAATTTTCAATTTTTCTCATTTATCTGTCAATGAAAGTAAGACGGTATATAAAAGTTAGAATAATCTAATCACTATATTGTACATATGCAAATTATTTTATCAAATTAACAATAAAGAAGAAATGGCCATTTGTACATATATGTTGTTGCCTTTATGAAAATGTCAGTTTGACAATTTATTTTAATTCAGACTGAATGTCAAAATATAACAAAGTAAAATCATCAAATGGAAATGTGATCTATTTTAAACCAGTTATAAAATACTGATATGTACTTGAATTTAAAATAAGCTGCTATATTTACATTTGGGTTTATAATACAGTCTTTGAAAAATGATTTCAGATTTGGTAATTTAACTCTTCAACTTTAAGATTATGTTTAGTTGAATTTAATAAAAATATATTTATATTTGGTTCTGCTTTGAAGTTTAGTCTAATTTAAAATCAAATCATTGACATCCACACATGACTGAAAGGAAATGGAATGAGTGCTTGCTTTATGTTTATTGTTTATTATTTTGATATGAAAAGATAGAGATTTGATTATTTTCATATTTTTACATTTGTTTTTACAGTTCTGTATTGAAATCTTATTTATATAATCTTCCTGGCAACATAAAAAGACAAAAGTTATCTCTCTTTACATGGATATAATCTCCTTATTTTTTTATTATAATAAGAATCCATAAAAATATTTAATTCAATACACACACAGACATATATATATATATGAAAATAACTATTAAATTATATAGTATAATTTTCATAGAATAGCATGCTAACATTACTATTAGTCAACAAAAATCATTCCTATTGCACTATCCACTTCATATTGTATATAATATATGATAAATTCAAACATCTCCTAAATTCATATTTGAATTTTTTTAATTATGTGTAATATCTAGTGGCTAGAAGAAGATATTTTTTATCCAAAAATAATGATGTGGGTGTTTACATGTGTTATTTTTATGAAAGATTATATTATAAAATATGATAGATACTTTCAAATTAATATATTATAACTTTAGACAGTGAACTATTTATTTTTTATGTTTGGACTTAAATTTTATCAAACATATAAATCCAATATTATATTCGGTATTTAAAATTTTTTGTTGTTGTAAAAGTCCTTTAGTATTATAATTTTCATTATATTTAATATTATAACGAGTCACGACAGATGCTCCAGTCAAGGGAATATAAAATAACATGCATGCATTAAATAATTGTTCCAATTTAGTCTTATAAATGTCTTCAGTTACAAATTTTTATAATTTTGAAGTTACTATTTAATTCTATATCTCTCTTTTTTTGTTAGTTGCAAGGCATTTTAGTATAAACTAATGCAATGTTCTTTTCTATTGCTTCAAACATTTATACTTATGGTATGTATATATAATACAAATAAAATGTTCGTTAATTAAAAACCTATTGTAATAACAATAAAAATAATAAATATAAGGGTAATTAATTATTATATACAGGCTTTCAATTAATACTTTCGTTTAATTCCTTAACCTGTTTCAACTGCCGTTAAATTCAAAAACAAAACGGAAGCAAACGTCAACAACTCAAATCCCTTGAATTCCGAATTTTAACGTTAGCAGTTGAGGCAGTAAGGAATTAACCGAAAGTACTTCTGTGGACTGAAAGACAATATATAATAGTTAATTATCGTTACATTAAAATTCGGGATTTGATGATCTCCTGCTTCCATTTTGTTTTTGAATTTAACAGGCAGTTGAGGCAGAGAAAAGAATTAACTTAAAGTACTGCTGGAAAGACTGTATATGTCTTCTTAAAGAAAAAAAATGTTAATATTATTTTCTAAGAAGACAATTCACTGCTCACTTTTGAAAAACCTTTTGCCATTTTATTTTTCTTAATTTTGATATTTGCTTTAGGAATTAGTTTCTATTCAAATATCAGCTTTATTGTTTATTAATATTTGATTATTAATCATATTATCTTTGAGTTTTAAAGTTAAAATAACTGATCATTCAGTTTGTTGAAATAAAATATATTTGTATTGATGTTAGGCTGTTATAAATTCTAAGTTTCACCCGTTGCAGCAAAATATCGGTTAAGTTTAATTAACATTATATATATATATATATTGAAAATATTTAAATAGTGTAAATATTAAAATATTTTATTAAAATATTTTCAACAATATTAAATTATATATCTATTTAGCCTTTAGCATTATTAAACACACACACATCTATATAGAGGATTTGAACTCAGACTTTCAAACTTCCTTCAACAATGGATACACGTGACCACATATATGTTAAAAAGACAAATGGCTCCAATATTCGTATTTCATGTGGAACCATCACTCATCAGTTGGTCTGCATTATCATCTCCCACACGGATATATATAAACAGTGATTGGTTTATAATAAGATAGCAAATCTTCAAACTTTAATGGACAAGCTTCAGTCTTCTTCACTATCCAACTCTTCAGCCATCCAAATCATTGAAAATCTGACGATGGCATGTTCAAGGCTCTTGTTTGCCAATTTTATTGTGTGTGGGTATATATATATATATATATATATATATATATATATATATATATATATATATATATATATATATATAATAGCATCATATTATTGTGTGACATAAATGCTTGCTATACTAACTACATCTTATAATCAAGGCTAAAAAAATTTGAAAACAGTTTGAAATCCAAATTAGTCATAAAATTTATTCTCAGGGATAGCAACCTATAGGAAATTCAATAAACTAGCCATTATTTTTCAATAAATGGTATTTTATTTGGTCGTTAAGAAATAATAAAACGATGAAAAATTATTCAAACTCTTATCACTCAGCAATTAGAATTATTTGATAAACATTTCTTGAAGAATACCATATTTGACCAGTAGTTTGAATTATAGTTTATTACCTTATGTACATAACAAAATTGACAAAAAATGCAGAAAGTTAGACAGATAGATGGGTAGGGGAAAAACATCCTTTTATTCACCGAAGTTTCACTTTTCAAAAAAAAAAAAAAACCTTCTTTGTATGAGATGAGTATCCATTTTAAAATGGCCAATCAATCATATTAAGGGGTGCAAGGAAACTTCATCAATTGTTTTATTAGATGTAAATTTGAGTTTAGATTGACTCCTAAATCCACACTCGTTAAAATTCAATAGCATCATAAATATTACCTATATTCACCAATTGTGTTTAATTCAGAAATTACACATCACATTATATGCATTACTTTATAACCTCAAGTTAATTTTCCCCAATTTTTATAGTGAACTCTTGTATATCCATTACTTATATAAACCTCCTACTAACAAAAATCAATCATTACTTGTGTGAAACAGAAATACATATTTAAACCCATTTCTATAATCCATATTATACACACCGATAACATTATCATTGTTCTTCTGCCCAGAAACATTCTGTTCTACTTTTGACCATTCTCAAAAATTTGGAACATTAAGTCTGATAAAACTGTTCAATTTATTTTTAAAGTATATTTGTAAATTCATCTATATATAATTATCTTAGAAGCAATATTTAAAACCAAAATACTGACATCGATTAACTCTCTATGCATATATCAAAATTTCCCCTTATCAATACATTTTCTATACTAACGTATTGAATGCCTAAAGTCAGGTATACTAATAACATTATTAAAATGATTACTTTACTTTGCATTAAATTATTTTGGAATAAAAGTTGCATTACCACAACCTTATAAAAACCAAATAGCCAATGCTGACAAAATTAATATATCCTCCCAACCAATGTTTTTTACTCAATACTTTTAGTCAATAATTGCAAAAATATTAAAAAGTTCAGACACTTCTATTTGAATTTTGACTTTCTATTTCACAATCAATGTCAATGTCCATCTTAGCAACTATTTCAGCACAGCTGATATTGAAGCTCATTAGCACGGATACCAGTCACCAAGTCACTAAGTAGAGGAAATGAAGAAATCATGAGTTAATTCTTATATGATTGTTCTGAATTCCAAATTTATAAAATAAAAAAACAAATATTCTAATAAACGTGATTTATACATATACACAATTGCTAAATGGACATATTAATAGTCTAGAGAGAGAAACTCCCACACATTAAAGTCAGAACACAAATTATCTTCATTTTGTTTCTAAGTTATCATTTTGCTTGCAATTACAAACATTAATTTTTATTTTTTAAAAAAGGTAATCAATCCTTTACACGTGACTGTACTGTTATATTAAATCAATATTTTTCTTGTCGAATGTAAGGAAGCTCTTGATTCAAGGCACAAGATAAAAGCTTTGAACAGAAAAAAAGTGGTCATCTTATCTTTGTACCTAAATTCAATTGTATAGGCCAATCTTCAGTACCTTGAAAAGAGAGCTTGAATATATTGTTAGTTCCATATTTTTTCTTATAGGTATTACCACTTCTTAACATTTACCGTGTGTATTGACTAAGAGATTATCTTCTGTTTAAATTATTGTTTGAAACTGTGCTAGTAATTGTCTTAGTCAACCATTCATTTTTTATTATAAAATTACAAAAAACAAAGTAAGGTATCAAATTCCTAATCCCACCTGATATTTATTCAGCTACATAGATTATTATTTCATTACATGCAAATT
The DNA here is from genome assembly GCA_028023455.1 of Epiperipatus broadwayi. Taxonomy (NCBI): domain Eukaryota; kingdom Metazoa; phylum Onychophora; class Udeonychophora; order Euonychophora; family Peripatidae; genus Epiperipatus; species Epiperipatus broadwayi. The sequence goes on along the minus strand of JAQFVV010012450.1, from coordinate 1,919,545 downwards.
TATTAACAAGAATGGATAATTGTCTAATCATTTATACTCAAAGTGTGTAATATCCACATGATGTGATTACATAAATCTATATACAATTTGTCAAGCGTTGATAGCCAAGAGGTCAGTGCAGCCGCCTTACAAGCAAGCAGTTGGTTGCAGATGGTTGGTGCGGGTTCGCCTCCCGGCCGATGTTATGACATATATAAAAAAATTAGTAATCTTGTACAAATCTATGTTTTATATAAATTTAACATTAATATCATACATAATCCTTTTCTTTTCTGCTTCATCATATGGCTTTCTATGGAGTCACTAGTTTTTTACTTTAATCAATAGAATAATATTAAAAATAGAATAATAGATTGCTAGATTGATGAAGAGACGGATGGATAAAACGTTTATTACTTATAAATATTTTTTAAATGTTCTCTAATTAAGAATTTTATTTTAACGATCAAAATTATTAAAATGATATTTAAGAATTATGAAATAGTAAAAATAGTAATCTAATTAAGGAAATCGCTTAAATGCAAACTTTGTTAAAATAATAACGTCTAGTCGGGTAGTTTTATATTTTTTGTTTCACATTGACATTCTAAAGAATTGCAAAATCGACTGATTTCATTGGCAGGATAGCGCTAAGAATATAATATAATGAAAATCTAGAACCAGTCAAGAGTTTATCATGTTTTGGAAAGAAAAGTTTGCTTTAAAATATATTAAAAAGTCAATATTGCAAACTAAAAAAAATATCAATATATAATATATAACAACATACAAGTTGTTCTTGTTTGGTTTATATAAGTCACATTAATATTTTGATATTTCTTTGACCTTTGTATCTCGTTTTGATTTTGTTACATGCATAGTAAGTACACAGTCCCCTATCAATTGATGACGATTTATACACGATGTAACTACTATTAAATGTGCTTAATTAGGACTTAAAGGTTCAATGTTGAAAATGACAGCAGGTTTGGGCACTGTTTCTATGAAACAGTATAGGAATGAGGACTCTTTAATCATATTAAAAATATTAACAGGATTTTGTCTTAGGTCTGAGTAGGAACTTATACTATTTATTCTAGACAGTTTTAATAAATTATTTTTTTTCGATTAGTGTCATGAGATAGTGTGGAGAGTGGTGGGTCGTGTGAAAGTCTGTGCTCATATACCCTATATATTATTTATAGTTTTGTAACTGAGCAAAATAGTACTTTTCAAAAACATGTATACTTTTATTGCCCGTTTATTGCAAATAATAAATTTTATTTTGCTTATAAATCTTCTGAAAGACTACTTTTAGAATGTTTTTGTTTTTAACATTTTTTGTTTAATATTAAATATTTGTGTTATATAACAAAGTTATTTGGGATATACCTGCTTAGAATAGACCGAAGCTATTTTATTATTGGGAAGCCAAAAATAAATAACGTAAATTTTTAGATGAAGAAAGACAATTTATAACCGTATCTAGTAACATTTGTGATTTATTATTAACTAAAATATTAACATGTTTAATAGAACAACTGATATATTTTTAGAACAAACTGAAAGTTGTAAAACGAATAGATAAAGAATTCTCATAAACTAGGAGGTGATTTTGATGCTTTCAAGCGTTCAGTAAAAATATAGTTACACTATTTATATATTTACAAAAACTTTTGGGTATCATGTTTCAAATGAAGTATACTCATACAATAAGAATAGTTTACTTTTAACTGTAAATTGATGTTGCTACATTTTTTATTTTTTGTACATAGGATTGTTTTCATTTCTTTATTTAATAGGTATTCGGATTCTGTGCTGAAAAAAATTATAAATTATTAGTCAATAGAAAACTATAAACAAATAATAATATTTTTAAAAAAAAAAAGAAATAAACTTTATTGATACAAAATGTTTACAAGGTAAGACATTGATTTATATATTATAATATGGAGATCTAAGATAATACACTGTATTTTTTGTCCATAGCGTTAACAAAAATTGATCAGCCTGTGAAAACTCCCTAGCATTAGTCCATGAGATGATTAATTATTAAAAATAAACTTAGTTTACAATTAGGATGTAAAGGCTAGAGTTCAAATATGAATCGCGTTTTAGGAGTACAATATTGAAAGATACAATTTGCAACAGATAAGTTGAGGAATACAAAAACATTTGAGATAATATAAAATACGGGCTAAGCCAATCTACTGTTTAGTTCTCTAGAATGGCCTCGAATATCCCAGAAGAGAGCAATTCAGTATACTTTGGAAGACTTATGGAGAACTAGGAAAAAAACAATCTTTGAAATGTTTCTGCTGAAAATCATTCTAATCCATCACGAAGAGCCACATAAATAGCAAAGGGCCAATCTCATCAATAACCACATTGGAAATAATAGTAATAAATAAGGCGAATCACTGGTAATTAATACCATTAGGCCAAACTGCAATTTACTTTGCAATAACACATGAATAAAATCATTTATAAGAATAACGCTAAAAACCGCTAAAAAAAAATAACGTTATTTCTTTTTTCCTATGAATGAGAAAATCAACCGCGGAAACGATCCACTTAGCGCATTCATTCCAGCTACCATATGCAACAGAACTAGGATTTAGCTTCCCAGGGCCCTTCCTGACCATCAGACTCTCTCATTCATTCAGCAAAATTAAGTAAAACAAAGAATTTTCATTAAAATGCAAAATCACTGTAGTAATCATTTGAAATTTCTATGGCTGCCATATAAATTGCACAGCGTTTTTATAAATGTTGAAATTGTTCTTATTTGTGATAACATGTTGACATAACTTTTGTATGAAAAGAGAGCTAAGAAACTCCTCTTTTAAATAGGAATAGTTTTAGAAAAAAAATAATTCCCTATACTAAGAAAAAAAGAACTAAAACGGGGAGCCAGTAACAGAGTTAACTGGAGCCCTTGGCTCCCTCTAATTTGATCATTGTTAAGTTCTAGTTTACAATGTTCTATCACTCTCTTAACATATTTCATGTTAATGTCTCTGTTTCAGAAATTTTATCATAAACTTTAACGAATCTTAATCAACATTAGTATGCATGATTTTAATATTGAAGAATTATTTTTTGTATGATTATATATTTATAGTTATTGAAAATTGTAACTGCAGAATCAAATAATTGTTAATATATACATATATATGAATAATCATTTTGATATAAACGCATTACTCACATGCAAATAAATATATTAATAAATTAGATATATATATTCATTTCCCTTTTCTCTCCCCCTGTCTTTTTATATATAAGCATTATATATTATATATGTTTTATACGTATGTATATATGCACAATGATAAGAATAGATAGATTCCTACCGTTAGAAGTCTTCAAATTTCATCTCCAAAACTTATTTTTGGAAATTCTTATTTTTAAGAAGTTTATCACGTAATTAATGTAAACAAAAAGAGAAAAAAAACAAACAATGAATCGTCACATCCTTTACTTTGACTTTTAATAATTTTAATTTTTTAGAAAAAAATATAGACTGAATTAATTTGCAAAATAAGTGAAATAGTCATATGGGATACCTCAATTATTTATTTCTCTCTCTATATATATTTTAGCCACGTCACATTTAAATTTTACAGCTAATTTGTTTACAATTTGTTGTATAAGTATATACAATAGAATTAAATTAAACTCGTAGTCTTTTCAAAAAATTTTTTTGTTCATATGTCAGAGCGTTGACCGGGAAACGAACCCGGGCCAGCTGCTTGGAAGGCAGCTATGCTAACCGCTAGGCTACCAACGCTTGACTAGTCTTTTCAATATTTGAAGCAGTATTTCACATTTCTACTGGGCGCAACGTAAGATTAACCGCTTTTAAGAATGTAATATTTAGAAAAAAATATTACTTATTTTTACATTTATTGTAAACATAGGGGATTTGAACCAGACTTTCAAGCACCCTTCAACTATCCACACTATCTCATACCATTGATACACCTGACCACACACATGTAGAAAAGATAAATAAGCACCAATATTAGTATTTCATGCTAAACCAGCACTCATCAGTTGGTCCACATTATCATCTCCCACACATATATATATATAATCAGTGCTCAGTTTATATTAAGATAGCAAATCTTCATATTTTAATGGACAGGCTTCAATCTACTCCAACCTCCAGTTCCTCAGCCATCCATACCCTTGAAAATCTGATGATGAAAAACCAAATCCCATACCGATGCCAATATTATTGCCATACTCATACATATATTGGTGATTATTTATCTTTTCTACATGTGTGTGGTCATTGTATGTGGTATGAGATAATGTGGATAGTTGAAGGGTGCTTGAAAGTCTTGTTCAAATCAACCATGTTTACGATTAAGCTCCAGGTATATTGAAAAAGGTCTGTATTTCAGATATTTTCAAATATTTTATATTTATTAAATAAATAAAAACATATTTTTATTTTATTATGACCTTTGATATTTATTTCACTATATTTATGTTCGCCTATTAATTTTTTACAAGTATTATTCATTCGTTAACTCAATTAATTAATTAATAAAAATTGTAATATCTTTCTGACGTTATATTGATAAAAAAAATGTAACAACACAATTAATGTATTAATTTTAAGTATATAAAATAAATACTACCTAAACAAAGATATACATCTAATAATAATTGAATTTTTAATACATAACAATTTAGATAATTTCTATTATTAAATAGTAAATTGTTAACATTGTTTAATAAAGCATAATTATTTACATATTCTTTTCACTTGCTTATAATATTGATAATTATATACAAAGAGCTAGATGTAGTATTATTATAATTATTATTCGTTTCACATTTTAATAGAATTATTTACGAAAGATAATTTTTACTTGTTACAAATAGTTCATTTGTTTATATATACATGTGTGACGAATCAAATTAAGGGATTTGCAACGAAAATGATTATACCTGATATTTGTATATATATTTAAAAAATAGAATAATCTGAATTTTTAGATTATTAGATCCTATATGTTCTTATAAATTTACATCTATTGAGAATTGAGAAATCATTTAAAAATCTGATTCTTTATCTTTATTATTAGCAAGCATCCTATTACACACGCGCGCGCACACACATACATATATATATACGTGTGTGTATATGTGTAACACTGAAATATTAAGCAATGTTTATATGCATTAATATAAATAACATCTTCAGATATGTTATAATTAGGCAACCACTAATTAAAATAGATACTGCAATCTAAAATCACATGATCTTGTAAATAATAGAATTTGATTTAATTTATGCTAAGTTAAAAGATGGAATTCTTAGCATTAAACTAGATAAAACATTTGACTAGAATTTAACTGTCCAACCACGAATTAAAGCAAATACTGCCAGCTGAAACTAATGATCTAGAAAATAATAACGTTTGTCTCATTTATGTTAAACTAAAAAAAACCATTTAGATCACCATTTAAAGTGATATAAGAATAATAAATCAAACTCATATTTTTATATGTCTGAGAATTTGAAATATAACAACTTCCAGTGTTCAAGTTCACCAACTTACTAATATTATTAGAACTTAGACTTTCACACGACCCACAAATCTCAGTGCTATTTTATATTGCTGACTCATCTGATCACACACATGTTGAAAAATGGTAATCTGGACCAACTGATGAGTTCTGGTTTAGCAAGAAATACGAATATTGGTGATTATTTAACTTTTCAACATGTGTATAATCAGATGGGTCAGCAATATAAAATGACATTGAGAGTTGTGTCAAAGTCTGAGTTTGAATCCTGCATATATTACATATATAAATGCAGGTGTTAAATCTGTACAATGTATTTAATATTATTAGATTAAAAGTAGAAAAACATTGTTAAAGAAAAAAGCTTATAGTTCTGTTTAATAATATTTTTTCTCAATTTTGATGTTTAAATATCTTATTCAATACAATTTTTTTAGGGACCATCTCTATCTCTAAAATTTTATTTTTTTTCACATTCATTTTTCTATGATTATTAAAATTTTTTATATTTATAACAAATTTCTGATGGTTGATGCATTAATATTAGTTATAGAAAACATTGTTAGTGTTGTTCTAACATTAAATAAATATGATATTTTAAAAGATCGATCTTTGGCTGATACATTGATATTTTTTTTATTAAATCTAATGTAATAAAAAGTAGTTTGGATTGTATAATATTCAATTCAAGATAACCACTCCTTTTGTTAAATATCATCTCAAGATAAAATGTTTTGAAAATATCAGAATATTATTCAAAGAGTGATAAAATGGCTTATTTTATGTTGGTTATTAAAATTAATATATTATTCATGGATCAGTAATACATTTTGAACATTTTTTTCTAAAATACAAAACATAAATAAGAGATTGTCTCTGTTCCTCTCTCTTGATCAGGGGCGCAGGCCAAATATTCCAGGCAAGGAGGAAAGGTTTTTAAAAAGTACTATTCATTAATTATAAAAAAATAAATGACATTTCAAGATTAAATATTATTTATATTTTATAGATTTGTCTCAAACAAATTATTTATAATCACTTATTTGTTATTATTCCTTAAAATATTACTTTACTCTGATCATAGTAACAAATAGTTTAGTGTAAATAAATAAAAACTTGAACTTGCAGTAATATACTGTTCACAGGATGCCATACACTCGAATCTTGTTCACACTTGAGTTTTCTCTAAACAGATATAAAAAAATCTACTGCACTTTCAAATTTTATTTATATTCTACTGTTGTAGTATAGTACTGTATTGTATCACTAAATAAAAGGGTATCAGTTGGAAGTTTTTGTAATTAGAGATAGGACAGTAAAGGCCAGTTATCATAAACAACATAATAGCAGCAACAAGAAGGAAATTTGAATTTGAGCTAAAATCTAAGGTAAGTTATTGATTTTTTTGTACATTAAAACAATATATTTTTAATTTTTTAATTTTGTTAAATTGTCATAAAAAATTAATGCTTTAATAGGGGTCAACATGAATTCATGTTGACACCTTTAGATCGCTCTAACTCGGTCAATTTTTGAATTACGGTGATGAAAAAATGCCCATATTAAAGCTTAGAGCAAGGCCTGTAAGATGCTGCCCTCTCTTGAATTATTTTATAAGTAAAAAATCAATACTAGGAGTGTTTTAAGTTTACAAAAGAAGTAGGCCAGTTCTGATTGATTGGATAATCCATTCTTAATTCTTATTGGCTGATGATTCCGATAAATATTTTTTCACCGCTGAAAATGAAAATATATGTTTTAGGGTGTTTTTATAATTATTTTTCATACATTTTTCATAAAATCTGCTGAAAATATAGTTACTTTACAAAAGTAGTAAGGTTTTATTAAAAAATTGTATACTTTACACGATTGTAATTTGAAAAAAAAATGCGATAGCAATAATGTTGACATCCTATCAATAGTTTAGACTGCCCCAAGCTGTTTATAAAACAAAGATTAATGTTTTAGAATATTTTTCTGGCATTTATTTAAATATTATAATGTATTTTTTTAATAATATGCTGAAAATATAATTATTTTGAGACAAACGCTAAGATTTTACTTAAAAATTCTTAAAAAATTTGTAACGGCAAATCTGGGAGGGATGTAAATGACATTTACATTGCCTGTAATTTGCTCATAATGTTTTCTTTGATTTTTCTGCTTTTGAATATTTTTATAAAATACAAATAAGAATATATTTTTGAAAAAAAAAACATTTGTTTACTTTTCTAACATTACAAATAATTAATATACTTTTTAAAAACGAAACTAAAATTAATATATATTAAAAGATGAAAATATTTCTATCAAAGAGTTTGTCACTTGACCAATTAAAACCAATTAAAAGTTTCAGAGTTTTACTTCACTTGGCCAATAATAAAAATGACCCTCAGAAGTGTTAAATTTTCAGCTTAAACATTTTCTTTTAACATTAATTTTTATTTAAGTTAGTAAATTTATACATATCTTCATTGTAAAAATTGTGTTATATACTATTTTTTATTAATTTTATAAAAAACATAATTAATTTAGAATTTTAATAACATTTATCATATATATATAATTTCAATAGGAAATAAGAAAGGAACTTCTTTCTGGGTATCAAAATTAAATAAAGAAAAGAAAACAAAAAAAGAAAGAATGAGAAATGCTTCCAGGATTACTCAGTATTTCATTAAACAAATATCAAAGAATGTGGCTCCAACCAGTTCCTGGTTGCAGTAAGGATATTTTTGATACACCTAGTCAGTTGGAAAAGAATCTAGCAAAGATAGTGTTCATGCTGAAGAAACTGTCACTCATCTGGGACTCAAAGACAATACAGAAGAAACAATAAGTGAAAATATTGAAGTCATTTCTTATTATATCTGAAGGAAAAGAACCTACTGAAGGTATGTGAACAAATTTAATTTTGATGATCCCCGACTTTGGCCAGTAACATTTTTTCATGTAACAAGACAAATCATTTTAGAAACGAGTTCTAAACAAATAAAATATTTTAATTTTCAATGTTATTCTTCTGGATTAAAATTTTCACCTACACATTATAAAATGAATTTAAAAAATGGTGAAGAATACAATATAAGTTGGTTAATTTATTTAGTTTTAAAAACCACAGTTTATTGCCTTTGTTACAAACTATTCTAACTTTACAATTTTGATTGTAATTAAAGTGAAAGGATGAAAACCTCTTCCATGCATTTTTAGAATACTTATATGACAGCCAATCAGATGTAATGACAACTGTATAGGGAGCTCTTAAGTCACAATTCAAGACAGAAATTTTATAAAAAAAGGTGGTTCCACCTGTCTCTTTTCTTAAATTTCTATATATATATATATAAGCCAGTGTGAAGCATTTTGATTGTGATAAATTTATTCAGGAACTTAATGCCTGGCAACATCTTGGAATGTTCCTGAATCAACATGAGAAAAATGTAAATCATTTGAACATTAACTAAAAATGGACAGAATTAATACAATCTTAAAAAGTAAAACTTGTATTGATCATTTGCAACAAACAGTTTTCGATAATGAAAGGAAACTTTGGTACAAAGTTATAAAAAAATAATTTTTGTAGTATAGTTTTTAATTTAAAATGCCAGAAGGCTCACACACAAAATCCCCATCCAACACTCACATCCAACATTCTCAGACCAGCCTCCAGCCCATGACCCCCATTAGTGAGAAACCCCAAATCTGAGAGCACTGCACCCAGATCCCAGGATCAATGCAATCCCTCAGCAGCCATCCCCCATTTCCACTCAACCACAAAACCATGACAACAACTTGAAAACACAGTAATACCCCCAATTCAAGCTCACCAGCCTGCACAGTCAGCACTCACACACCTTGGTATCCCCGATTCTCCAACAACCACAGCCACCACCATCCTACCAGGCAGGATTGGCATCAAACCACCAAACACCACATGATCACCACCTCTTATGCCTGCCCACATCTGCCATCAAAACAGGCAAAACCCTCCGCACAGCAGTGCCATTGAACACTGGCTTGTACTGATTGGCAGCACTGTATGGAGAGCCTTGCCCATTCCAATAACAGTCACGAGCAAGCATAAGAAATGGTGATCATGCAATGATTGACTGGTATAGTTTTTAGTCAAACAAAATCTAACATTTTGTGGTAAAAGTAATAAACGTTATGATGCAACGACATTTTTTAAAAACGCATTGAGATATTAAGAAACGCTTGATCCTTTTATATTGAATGCGAATGTAACTAATGATTTTGATTTTAAATATATGCTCCCCTAATTAGGAGATAAAATTCAAAATAAAATAATCATTTTAGTGCCATCAAATATTCAAAATACTATTATTAATCTGTATCAACAAAACAACTATTTTTCAATTATTTTAAAATTTACTTTCAAATTATCACTATTGAGCAAATAAGTTTGTTAGTCAAATTTGTTCATTTCAATTCTAAATATGAGACATTTCCGAATTAGGATTAAAATGACAAATTATGCATTGATTGGCAGTTATTTCTCAGATTTTATATATTAATATATTGATTTATTATGTTGTCATATTGACTAAGCATAACGCATAAAAAAAATGAAAAAGGGCTCAAAATGCTTGTATCCCTGTTTTACATTCATTTCCAATTAAACCACTTTAGTTTAATGTCTGATTTTAATTTACAACATAGATTTAGTAATGCATAAAAAATGGATCTCATATTTTATTTGTTAATATTGAATTTTGAATTCGTTTTCCTACTGGGTTTAAATTTCAGTTAAACAATAAAAGTTACAAAATTAAATCTTGCATTATTTTTTATAAGGTCTACTTAATAGTTACATTTTATGAATTAGATATTAAATACTCTTGATATATATTCTTTCAAAGTTAAGTCACTTTAAATTTATTTTAATATTTTTTCCGTAATAAACGAATGCGTTTGTAAATGTCTTTGATACCAAGATTGAAAAAAAGTCTTTGAATAAGAAATATTGTTTAATGAATTTTAATTTATTAATAGCAATGTCAATTAAATGTACACACCAGAAATCAGCTTGTGAATCGATGGTTCTCGGAAACGTATTGTTCAGTTTGATTTGTGCAGTACGAGAGAGTTCGAAGAGATGGGAAAATGCAAAAACACACAAGCAAGAAAATGAATCCTTATTATAAAAATTAAAAAGGACTATTCAGTACTGTTGGATATTAACTCTTTTGTGTTAATGTTTTTACCTCCTGACATGTGCTAATAAATTTCAACGTAGCTGTTCAAACTCTTATTTCTATGCAATTCCTGGAAGAAAAGAATTAATAAAAGCCTTGGTGCAAAGAGACGTACTGCTATGCTTGATTTTATGTTGGAAGATTTGCTAAGATAGTTTCAGGTAAGTCATGCTATATTTTTTTATGTAAATACAAAGATAAATGTATCTAGAGTATTTTTCCTATTGTTATTTGAAGTAAACCGGCATAATTTGCCTGCTGTAGTACTGCATATTTTATAAGGACATAAGATAGAAAAATATATTTAAAGAAACAAAGTATACATGTTAAATGAGAAACTATAAAATAACCAAAAACTCTGTGTTCCAAGAATGCAATTAAAAATATTGTTTGGGCTCTGTAAATACATGCAAGCACACGAACCATTACAAAATCTATGGAAAAGTGTTTAAATGAATAAATTATATGTTTATTAATAATATTTATTTGTATATTTATTTTATATTTGTGCATAATAACATGCATCTACTGAGTTGTTCAATTGTAATTAATATCTATTTTTGGCATCATTGTAACCTTGTATAAATTTTAAAAGTATGAAATCTTATATCAGCTTTGTTATAGAAGTGTTAAGTGTTAGTTGATATCTTTTATATTTCTTATGTGCATATTTATATTATTTTATATTTCAAGAAAAGAAGTGTTAATTCATGTATCTGTAATTTTATTCTTATAATTATTATGTTTTATATCCTTATTTGTTATTGAGATAATATAATATTTAGTTGTTTACTATTTATGTTATCTAACTCAGTTTCCACAAATTAGCTTAGTATTCCTAAAATTGTCTTAATATTTAGTTCATGATTAACATTGTTTGGAATGTGGATAAAACCATTATCTAAACTGAGCTACTGTGGGAATGTTAAGGGTAATTTTCTTAGGATAGTAAAGTTGAAGTATGTCTTTATTGGGTTGTATTCCTTGATAGCTATTCTACATTTATAGTGATTTTGAGACTGACAGTCAAAAAGATGATTTATAAAAATGATGATGGTTAACAAATATAGCCTGTGTTTAAAACGAACTCATGGAAATTAGGCATTGGTTTGATCATGATCACTATAATATTTGCCTCCATTACAATATAGGAGAGTGTCTTGAAAACAGTTTGAGATAGGGGATTGTTATTAATATTGGAATTTTTTATGGGTTGACTAATATTAGTGACTTCACACACACACACACACACACACACACATATATATATATATATATACCCAATATAAAAAATATTATATATAATATGTAAAAGAAATATTATATTTCAAATTCTTTAGTAGCACTTTCAATTACGTAGTAATCCTCATCAGCTTTAACTAAATTTCATTTTTTTTTATTTTAATGTTTCATAAATTTCCATAAGCTGTGTATGGCTGTAATTGCAACTTACCTATTAATAACATTATCTTTATATTCATCTATTAAAATTGCCTTTTTAATTTTTCTCTTTTTATGATTCATTTCTTTCATTAATATTAAATGTAAACCTATAATTACAAGTCTTTTTATGGTCAAAGAATACTGAAGCTGTATTAAATTGACTATTTACACTATTTTTAATCTGATTATATAATAATTGATGCTCCTTTAATCTTTTTTCCACAGAACATCTGATTCACCGATATATAATTTTTTACATCCACATGAAATGTGATAAATTACATTACATCTTTGCAATTTAGGAATTATACTCTTAGAATTATTAATCAGTTGATTAACATTTGGAGGAATACAAAATGAAATATTATACTTTTCTTTAAATATATTCTTAATGAATTTAGATTTCATTTTATTTACAAATGATATAGATATCCATTTTTTATTATCTAAAGTAACAATACAAACCCTCTTCTTACTATTAAATGAATTTACTGGACACAAAATTTGGTTTATATATATATATATCAAAATACAGTACAATTTACTGGACACAAAATTTGGTTTATATATATATATATCAAAATACAGTACAATTTATATAAATTATATTCTTTTAAAAGTACTTTCGACTATACACTTTGTAGTCTTTATCAACTATATAACGTTGAATAATCAAAACGAGACAACCCTTAACAATACCCATAGTTCAATTCAGATTTCCCACAATTCTGTTATCTTAACATTTGATGACTGGCGATTCATTAACATTTGACAATTTCTTGAAATCAACATAGCCTCTTTTATTTTATGTTTATTATGACAACGTTCAATTTGAATAATTTTCATATTTTTATAATCAAATTTAAATCCATATTGACAAGATTTATTATGATCAAATATAACAGATGATGAAGGTTTATTTACATCTGTTCCATATTGATTCCCTTTTTGAATTTTATTATATAAAAGCATATGTTCTTTTATTCTCTTCTCAAATGTACACTTAGATTCACCAATGTATTGTACGCCGCATCCACATATCAATCTATATATAATAGAATTTTGATTAAACTTTGAATTTTGAATTTTAGAATTATTAAGCAATCTATTTATGTTATTTGTAGAAAAAAAAACAATATGACACAAACCATTATAAATTTTCCTAATAAACTTGACCTGCTCATCTGATATAAATGGCATTGAAATCCATTTCATTTTGATATTTTTATTTTTAATTTTATTATAGTGTTGATTTCTTTTAAATCCTTTAATAATATTAGCAATTGCATTTTTATAATAACCAATTTTCAACAAGTCATTAACAAATAAATGTACATTTTTAATTTTATCACAAGAATATTTGCAAATTAAAAATGTACATTTATTTGTTAATGACTTGTTGAAAATTGGTTATTATAAAAATGCAATTGCTAATATTATTAAAGGATTTAAAAGAAATCAACACTATAATAAAATTAAAAATAAAGATATCAAAATGAAATGGATTTCAATGCCATTTATATCAGATGAGCAGGTCAAGTTTATTAGGAAAATTTATAATGGTTTGTGTCATATTGCTTTTTTCTCTACAAATAACATAAATAGATTGCTTAATAATTCTAAAATTCAAAATTCAAAGTTTAATCAAAATTCTATTATATATAGATTGATATGTGGATGCGGCGTACAATACATTGGTGAATCTAAGTGTACATTTGAGAAGAGAATAAAAGAACATATGCTTTTATATAATAGAATTCAAAAAGAGAATCAATATGGAACAGATGTAAATAAACCTTCATCATCTGTTATATTTGATCATAATAAATCTTGTCAATATGGATTTAAATTTGATTATAAAAATATGAAAATTATTCAAATTGAACGTTGTCATAATAAACGTAAAATAAAAGAGGCTATGTTGATTTCAAGAAATCGTCAAATGTTAATGAATCGCCAGTCATCAAATGTTAAGATAACAGAATTGTGGGAAATCTGAATTGAACTATGGGTATTGTTAAGGATTGTCTAGTTTTGATTATTCAACATTATATAGTTGATAAAGACTACAAAGTGTATAGTCGAAAGTACTTCTAAAAGAATATAATTTATATAAATTGTACTGTATTTTGATATATATATTGATTTGTATATTTTGTATATTACATATATTGTGAAACGAATACAGATATCAAACTTTATTTATTATATATATATATATATATATATATATATATATATATATATATCATCAACCATTATCAATCCACTGCAGGATGAAGGTCTCTCCAAGTTTAATCCATCTTCTCTGATCTTTAGCTTCTCTTCTCCACAACACCCCTGCACATTTTCTTATTTCATCCATCCATCTCACATGTGGTCTCTTTCTGGGTCTTTTACAATCTCTTGGAATCCAGTTTAAAATTTCAATTGTCCATCTATTATCATCTCTTCTAGCAATATGTCCATCCCAACTCCATTTCAATCTTTTAATTTTTTCAATAAGGTCAGTTACACCTGTTTGTTGTCTTACCCATACATTGCGTTTTCGATCTCTTCTTGTTACTCCCAACATACATCTCTCCATACTCCTTTGAGTGGTCTGAAGTCTCTGTATTGGTCTTCTATTAAGTGTCCAAGTCTGAGATCCATAAGTAAGAACTGGTAAAACACATTTGTTAAAAACCATCCTTTTCAAACACATAGGCATATTTCCTTTTAGTATCAAGTTATTTCTACCAAAAGCACCCCAACCAAGTTTAATTCTATGATTAATTTCCTCCATTATGTTTCCATCTGTATTAATAATCTGACCAAGGTATTTGTAACTGTTAACTTCTTCTAATACTTCATAATCAATCTTTATTTTCATATTTTGAGCAAATCGATTAAACATTACTTTAGTCTTTTTAACATTTATCTTTAGTCCTACTTTTCTACTTTCATCTGCTAACTCCTGCAACATTTCCTGCAGCTCTGAAGCATTATATTCAAAAACAACTACATCATCTGCGAAATCTAAATGATTTAAATACTCTCCATTTACTTTCACTCCTTTAGTTTCCCATTTTAATCCACAAAATACTTCTTGCAGCACTGCTGTAAAGAGTTTTGGAGATATGGAGTCACCTTGTCTTACACCTTTCTCAATGTTGATTTTTCCAGTATCATTATGTAATCTAATTGTTGCTGTTGCATTTTTATAAATATTCTTTAAAATATGACAATATCCTGGATCTATACCTTGATAATCCAATGCTTTAATCACTGAAGAAATGTGTATAGATTCGAATGCCTTTTCATAATCTACAAATCCAACACATAATGACAACTCATATTCGTTTGTCCTTTCTATGACTTCTCTCAATACCTGGATATGATCTATTGTACTAAAACCACTTTTAAATCCAGCTTGTTCTCTTGGTTGGTGGAAATCCAAAGTTCTCTGTAGACGAATTGTAATTTTCTTGGTAAAAATTTTATATAAAACTGATAAAAGGCTGATAGGTCTGTAATTTCTAATATCTTCTTTATCACCTTTTTTAAATATTAATATTATTACTGCATTCTTCCAAACTTCCGGTACATCTTTATCATTTAGACATTTGGTATATAACTTTGCTAAAATTGTTTCTATTTCTTCACCTGCTTCTTTTAATATATCAATTATAATTCCATCATTTCCTGGAGCCTTTCCTTTCTTCATACACTTAATTGCATGTCTCACTTCTTCATTTAAAATTCTGGGCAATTCGGAAGATGTAATAGATATAGGAGGTACTTGAACTTTATTACTATATAATTCTTGATAAAAATCTTCTACTAATTTCATGATGTCATCTCTCTTTTTAGTAATAATTTCATCTTTTTTTTCTTATTGCAGATATAAATTTCCTACCAATACCAAAATGTTGTTTAACACTTTTGAGACTTTTATTTTCTTCTACAGCTTTCCTTGCTATTTCACAGTTATACGTTCTTATATCATTTTCAACTCTTTTCCTTACCATTTTACAAAATTCGAGATATTCAATTCTTTTTAATACATCATTTTTGTATATCTTCATATTCCTTCTTTTCTTCATAAATTCTTTAGTCTCAGTAGAAATTTTATTAGTCAATTGCTGCTTTTTTCTACCAGCTTTGTTTGTTGCAGTTTTTAAAAGTGTATCAGTTATTTTCATATTAATTTCATTCAAATCTGTATCATATTTAAAATCTCCTAACACTTGAAACCTATTTGTAAGTTCTAATTTAAATTCATTAGAATGTTTCTGAAGATTAGGAATATCAACTGTAAATATTGTTTTTCTTAATAATTTTTGTCTTTCTAGTTTTACATTAACACGTAACTTGCACCTTACTAATCGATGATCACTTCCTGTGTTAAATTTATTAAGAACATTACAGTCTTGAAATATGTATTTTCTGTTAGTCAAAATATAATCCAATTCTGCTGTACCTTCATATGGATGCTTCCATGTCCATTTCCTTTTGACATTTTTCTCAAAAAATGAATTCATAATATAAAGTTTTTCTTTTTCTGCCAACTCCACAAGTCCATGTCCTCTCTCATTTCTATTACCATAACCAAAATTACCTACAGCAATTTCATCTTTCATTTGTCTACCAA
This sequence comes from Epiperipatus broadwayi, assembly GCA_028023455.1. Classification (NCBI taxonomy): domain Eukaryota; kingdom Metazoa; phylum Onychophora; class Udeonychophora; order Euonychophora; family Peripatidae; genus Epiperipatus; species Epiperipatus broadwayi. The sequence goes on along the minus strand of JAQFVV010012450.1, from coordinate 1,902,727 downwards.
TTCTAGCATTAAAGTCTCCCATAACAATTTTAAAATGTTGTTTACTCTGATCAAAAGCCTTTTGTACATCCATATAAAAATCTTCTACTACTTCATCACTATGACAACTTGTTGGGGCATAAACCTGAATTATCTGCATTTGGTATCTTCTATTAAGTTGTATAACTAATCTTGCCACTCTGTCTGATACACCATCAATCTCCACAATATTGTTTTTCCACTTTTTATTTATAATGAATCCTTCTCCACTTGTATTTCCAATATGTGTGCCTTTATAATAGAGTATATGTCCACTTTTTAAATCAATTGTTTCTTCTCCTTTTCTTCTAACTTCCCAAAGTCCAATAATGTCCCATTTAATATAAGACAGTTCTTCTTCTAATTCTTGCAATCTTCCTTCACTTGAAAGTGATCTGCAGTTGTAAGTACCTAAATAAAAAGTTGTCATCAAATGGCAGCCTGAGTCCACAATCAGGGGATTCTTAGCACCAACCGCTGCCTTGGTTGGTGACTTTACAGCCTCCTGGGAATAAGGGCCATGCTTTATTTTTGTCTGTCATAATTGTATATATGTATTGGAAAAATATTTATCATTTACACAAACATTCATTCTGCCTTATCAGGCACTGAGAAGAAAGACCATGGTGTTTCTTGATCTTAAACTCAGAGGTAAAAAGCCAATAAACTCACCATGCTGGCTAATGCATGTTGGTGAGCAGCCCATCCATGTTCATATACTATATGAATAATCACATAGTAATAACAGCTGCAATGACAAGAATGTATGGAGTGGACATTAGGAATTTGCGCTGCTCGGTTCCTTTAAGGCCTCCAAGAGGAATCAAAGGGTCTCCTTTCAGTTAATAGCAAACTCCTTTCTTAAAGCTAAACTAGTCAATATAAAATCAAAACTACCCCAAATCCAAAATTAAACCAGACCAGCATAAAAATAATATTAAAACACAACCTAAGATTTCACTGCTACAAACAGACTTCTCAAGTGTAAAGAACTACAAAAACTACACAATATATATAATATTAAAAACTACCCACAAATCCATTCACTTCTCCTCCACCATTAATATTAAAAGAACTCTTAAATAAGTTAATTGCTTCAGAATAATAAATTTTCAATAATAAAGACTCTTTAATTCTTCTTTTGATTTCATTTCTCTCAAAGAAGATAACCTTAGCTTCATCAAAATCAATAGTGTGGTCTGTATCTTTTTCATGGACATACAAAGCAGAACTAAGATATCTATTTTTCACTCTACTTTTTCTTTATTCTTTCATTTAAATTCAAACTACTCTGACCTATGTAATACCAAACCTTCTTAGAAAATAAACAAGGAATAAAATATACTACACCAGGAATAGTCTTTATATCAAAAATTTCTTTTGTATTATTTAATAAATTATTCAATGTAACACCCCTTTTCCAAGCAATTTTCTTATTTCCAAACAATTTACTATTTCTACATACAATTTTATAAGAAGACAATTTATATGGCAAAGAAATAAAATCATATTTTTCTTTTACCTTTACATCCTTACAAATATTGCTATTAAATAAAATACTTTTAACAAATTTATCAGAGTAACCAACCCTCCAGTAATCTTTATAAAATTGATATTTTTGAAACAAAGCTACCCCACTAGAATTATTTAATTTAATATTCCTATGACAATAATTCCTTAAAGCAGCTACTTTATGAGATACAGACTGATAGCTATCAGGTTTAATTATAGATCTTAATTCTTTACTTTTAACTAAATGCCTGCACAATAAACAAGTAGTCTCTACATTTCTAATCACCAAAAGATCTAAAAATTTTAACTCACCAAAATCTAACCCCCCTCCTTTTAACACAAATTTTATAGAAGGATCAAAACAATTAAACTCATTTACAAATTCCTTCAATTTATCATTCTCAACTATAAATAAACAACCATCAACATATCTGACAAATAATTTTACATATAAACAATTCTTTTTATGGAAGAGGAAATTATTATTAAAAATAATTGTTTATATGTGAAATTATTTGTCAGATATGTTGATGGTTGTTTATTTGTAGTTGAGAATGATAAATTGAAGGAAGTTGTAAATGAGTTTGTGTTGATCCTTCTATAAAATTTGTGTTAGAGGAGGGGGGTTAGATTTTGGTGAGTTAAAATTTTTAGATCTTTTGGTGATTAGAAATGTAGAGACTACTTGTTTATTGTGCAGGCATTTAGTTAAAAGTAAAGAATTAAGATCTATAATTAAACCTGATAGCTATCAGTCTGTATCTCATAAAGTAGCTGCTTTAAGGAATTATTGTCATAGGAATATTAAATTAAATAATTCTAGTGGGGTAGCTTTGTTTCAGAAATATCAATTTTATAAAGATTACTTGAGGGTTGATTACTCTGATAAATTTGTTAAAAGTATTTTATTTAATAGTAATATTTGTAAGGATGTAAAGGTAAAAGAAAAATATGATTTTATTTCTTTGCCATATAAATTGTCTTCTTATAAAATTGTATGTAGAAATAGTAAATTATTTGGAAATAAGAAAATTGCTTGGAAAATGGTTGTTACATTGAATAATTTATTAAATAATACAAAATAAATTTTTGATAGAAAGACTATTCCTGGTGTAGTATATTTTATTCCTTGTTTATTTTGTAAGAAGGTTTGGTATTACATAAGTCAGAGTAGTTTGAGTTTAAATGAAAGAATAAAGGTTCATAAAAGTAGAGTGAAAAATAGATATCTTAGTTCTGCTTTGTATGTCCATGAAAAAGATACAGACCACACTATTGATTTTGATGAAGCTAAGGTTATCTTCTTTGAGAGAAATGAAATCAAAAGAAGAATTAAAGAATCTTTATTATTGAAAATTTATTATTTTGAAGCAATTAACTTATTTAAGAGTTCTTTTAATATTAAGGGTGGATGGGAAGTGAATGGATTTGTCGGTACTTTTTAATATTATATACATTGTGTAGTTTTTGTAATTCTTTACACTTGAGAAGTCTGCTTGTAGCAGTGAAACCTTAGATTGTGTTTTAATATTATTTTTATGCTGGTCTGGTTTAATTTTGGATTTGGGGTAGTTTTGATTATATATATATATATATAACCTTATAACTGAATATTTATAAATACAGTAATTAAATATATGTAAAGTATAACTTTAAAAATTTTATCCACTTGGGATCACTTTCGCCTATCCTGACTATTTGCATAGTCTTTGTCAACTAACACTTGGAAAAGTTAACCTTCCCACAATTCCATGATCTTAATGTTTGCTGCCTTTCTGTTAATTAAGTCTTGTTTGTGTTTGTATATCTAACATAGCTTTCTTTATTTTCCTTTTACTGTTATTTTTTTCAATTTGCAATATTTTTACATTATTATAAGTGAAATTAAAACCATAAATACATGACTTATTATGGTCATAAAAATGGATGCTGAAACATTATTAATTATTTTGTAATTTTGTTTCATTTTCTGAACCTGTTTTAATAACAACATGTGCTCTTTAGTTACTTTTTCCAATGTGTATCTTGATCCTTCTGTATATCCACTACCACATCTACATATCCATTTATAAATGATTCCATTTTTATTTATAAATGAGGTTTTGTTTAATGTAGGAGATGTGTAAAATGCAATATCACATATACCTTTATAAATTTTCCTTATTAAATTTATTTGATCATGTGAAATATATGGTATTATTCATATCCATATTTTTTTATTAGAAGGAAAATCAATATTATTATTAAATTTTTGTTCTTATATTTTATATTAAGATTTTTAATAACGTTATATATATATATATTGTAACGGGCACATACATACGTTACATTGTTTTTTATTATTAAATATGAAAAAAAATAAAAGTTCACAAATAAAACTTCTTTTTTTTTTAAGAGTTAAAAATTGAAAATTAAAATATCATCTTAAACTTGTATATATATAAAATCGCACAGATGAAAAAAATTATTAAAATAAAACTTTATTAAAAATAGAAAAGGTATTTTAAAAACAAAAACTCAAAAAGATTTAGAGATAAAAATATATCTTTAAGTTTGGAAAACACATTAATTAATCAGAAAATAGAAATGATTGTTTTAATTAGTTGAATATAAACTAGCCCATGGGCATTTAAAATGTATAAGCAAAGGTCAGATAGGAGAGAAAAACAATGGAATCGGACCTCAATGAAAGGACCATCACATCGATGATGTAATGTCAATTGAATCCTTAAAATTAATATAAAAGGAAAAGTTTAGAAATTATTAGTTAGTTTATTACAAGAGGACAGATATGTGTTAAGTTGGAGAGGGTTGGAGGAGAAGGGATTGAAAGACACACTTTCAATTCCTTCAGTGGTTATAAAAAAGAAAGAAAGAGAAATGACCGATCGTTTTCTACATTAAGGACCAGCTAAAGTAAAAGACCTCCCAGATAAATAAAAAAACAATGGCTAACTGGATACCAATATCTTCAGGACGGCATGGGAATTCCCATTCAAAATTACAAACGACTACAAAGTATGGACCTTTTAAAACTGTAAGAACTTTAGATAATTCATGAACATTAAATTAAAAACTTTCCATATTTAAAAAAAAAATAGAAATAGATTCCTATCTGACCAAACTAAATTATTTATTAATTAGTTATAATTTTATTTGATGTATTTCTTTTTTGTAAAATCATTTCCATTTTTTTTTTTTGTTCTTTAAGTTTTATTTATGATTTTTGTTTTGCGATAAATTAAATTATATAAATGTTAAACTTAAGTCAGGCGTGAATGGCTATATAGATTTGTAAAGTTGTATTAGGGGAGAGTAATCTTAGGTTATTTGTTTCATAGTTAAATTGGGTCAATGGATTGGATATATTGGTGAATTAGTAGATGTAGTATGAGATTCGCTACGGGCAGAATCACTTTATATGCCACACATAACCGTTTGCCTATAGAAGGCATAATAAGTCGGAGTCCACTGTCCTTTCCTATGGAGTTTTTTTATTGTTCTTCTTGTCAGATAGATCTAGTATTCCTATCTGATGAGAGGCAATTTCTTGTCTTAACCTTTTGTGCTGCGTATTTCATATTACATTGAATGCATCAATATATCAGATGAATTGACGTTGGTTTGACTGTGAACCTTTGGCTTAAGGTTAAATAAGGATAGAATATTTTCTTTCAAATGCAAATCTATGTAGTCTATTCATATCGACACTCTAAATAAAAATGCATTAAATTTAATTTGGGTATGGACATTGCATGGATTCGTTATCGGTTAATTATGTTTTTGGTTTTCATATTTGATCAAAATATATAGACATTCGGTAAATACTGATACCTTATGGTGAGTATCTAAGATGTATTTATGTCAGATGTCTTTTAAGTTATTGGTGTCTCTGTGGCATCTTACGATGAATGCTATTGGGTTTCTTATAAATTTCCCTCCGCAATTCCACCAATGATTTTATATTTTGATCGTTTATGTTTATTTTGAAATGTTTTTGACCATGTAATCTATGTAACCGATCTATACCCAACATTAAAAACACATTTTATAAATCCATCTGTGCGAACTTATAAAAATTAAAATGTAAATTAAAATCTAAAATAAAAGGTAAAAATAATGTTAAATGTTAAAGTAAACATACTAAAATAATAATGTTAAATTTTATATATATGTGCGTAAATAAATGTTTGTGTGTATAATTACTGGCAGTGGCTTATTTTATTCTTTTTTATATATTCTTAGATAAGAATTTATTATAAAATGTAAATCTCTGCTATTCCACTGAGCTAGTGACAATGGGCTAATGACCGGAAACAAAATATATAAAAAAAAAATAATTTTTTTTTAACTTACGTATCTGCCTACTTTATAAATTTTCTAGATTCAAATGCCTAGTGGCGCCCTGTAGTGTAGATTACATTAAGTTTCACTATTCACCGGATCGTTATAATATATATATATGATTATAATTGTAGCCAACATTTAACAATTCATTCAAATAAAAGAAATGTTGGCTACAATTATAATCATTTGTATAATGATATTAAAAATTTTAAAAGAATAAAAATATTGATAATAATATTGATTCTTCTGCTAATAAAAATATGGATATCAATACCATATATTTTGAATGATCAAGTAAATTTTATAAGGAAAATTTATAAAGGTATATGTGATATTGCATTTTATACATATCCTACATTAAACAAATTAATAAATAACTCTAAAGATAAAATCTCATTTATAAATAAAAATTGTGACATTTATAAATGGATATATAGGTGTGGTTGTGGATATATAATTGATATGTACATTGAAAAAAAGAATTAAAAAGAACTGTCTGTTATTATTGCGGGTTCAGAAATCAAAACAAAATTATAAAGTAGATATTAATATTTTTGAATATGTTTTTTATGATTATAATAAGTCATGTATTTATGGTTTTGACTTCAATAATAATGTAAACATATTGAAAATTGAAAAAAATAACCACAAAATGAAAATAAAGGAAGCCATGTTAATATACAAATACAAACAAGACTTAATTAACAAACAGGCAGCAAATGTTAAGATCATGGAATTATGAGAAAGTTAGCTTTTCAAATTGTTAGTTGATAAAGACTACGAGGATAGGATATTCGAAAAGCACTCCTAAATAACATTTTTAAAGTAATACTTTACATATATCTGATTATTTATAAATATTTAATTATAAGATTATGTATGTTGATTTGAAGAAATAGACATTGATTTATAATATATATATATATATATATATATATATATATATATATATATATATATATATATATATATATATATATATATATATATATATATATATATATATATATATATATATTATATTGTGACCATCTGAATGGGCACAAGGGTTTAAGATACTTTGTATCTTAATTAAATAGTTATATTATATTAAAAAAAATGAAATAGCCTTAGAATTTTAATTTTTTTTTGCTGGAGATTGTTTAAAACTTAGATATGGGTTGCTTATGCAGTTTATTGACCACTTGATAGGTATTCATTATTATTAGTGTGGTTAATGAGGTATTTAATATAAGGAAGAAGGATGGTTTATTAATGGAATTGATACATTTTGTCAGAAAGATGCAAAGTTATTTTATATTATTGTAATATTGGTTGAATAGTTTCAAAATCCTTTATTCATTGATACTTATCTTTTTGTCAACAATTAATAGCCATTTCAATTATATTTAGTTAAGATAGTTTAATATTTAGGTTGTAGTACATGTGCATGCATGTATGACTCCGCATCATTTTCATTTCATTTTCATCTTTTAATAACAGCAAACAATAGTACATGCACAATAAAAAACATTTAAATTACAGTAGTTATCTTAAATAATTTAACAAATATATATTTCCTTCCAATGATTAATAGATAGTTGAATCAATAGATTATTTTACAAATTAAATAAATTATTAATCATTTTTATTTAATAGTTAATTAATATTCATTTTTTTTTCAAGTTTGTAAAAGCTATTTATTTTATTATTATTTTTATCTTGATTTTAATTCTAAAAAATCGAAGTGATTTTTTTTTGAAAAGATTTTTTTTTTGAATATGTAATTAGCTGAGACAGAAGAAGCATGGGAGTAAGCTGGTGGAAGGAAATGAACTTTGCAAAAGAGCTATTTAACAAAGATCTCCAGTGAAAAAATTTGCATATTATGTAATGTAATTGTAGCCAAAAACAGTGGCTGATTTTGTGAAATTAAAACCAGTTGCTGAAGTCAAATTGATTTAAAAAAAAGGACTTTGGAGTAAAACTTCAAAGGATATTAAGAAATATATTATGGAGAAAGTTAATTTCAGAATGCAGTTCTAAGTTTTAAAAAGGTACTCAGTTTACTTTACTCTTCTTGATTTAAACATATTGAATTAACCATCTTCATAACTATTGCTCTTTTAAAAATGTATGTTAATAACATCCAGTCTACATTACTTCACTTAATTATCATTTTAAATAGGAATAAATTGCATGAATATTATTGTTGTATCATTAACCAACGTGTGTTCTTTAATATATCTGGAAAACGCATGCAGAACTATTTTACAGAGTATATTTTAATTCTTCACTATTTTCCGTGTTATGTTTTTGTGAGAATTAAACATAGACGTAAGGATATGCATATTTTGATAAATCATGCCATGTTTAAATTCATCATAAAGAGATGACAGTATTTGTTTGTCTGGTATTTCTGGAAATAATACATATGTTAAATGAAGGAAATAAATGTGAGCTACTTCAAATTAAATATCTGTTTAAATCGAACAGAAGGATAGAAATGCGGGTAATTTTTGTTTTCTTCGATAAAGATGGAAAATAAAACAAAGTATTATTAAATGATATTCAATAAACTACTAAAAATAATTATGTATTCAATTTAGAACTACAGCAGAATAAGTGAGATAATTCCTGTCCAACAGTAGTTAAGAATTTATGATATTCTCTCATAATAAAAGATAAATTGATTGCTTATGAATGATACAGTAACTTAAATAACTTTGTTATGAACATTGAAGATGCTGAGTCCTATTTAAGCATGACTATATTTGTTTGGTTATCCTACAGCAGTTTATTTTAGTTTAAAATTGAGTTTGGAATATGTCCCATATTATTTTATAAACCTGGAACCGAGCTTTGCAAGTGAACTTTTATTTTAAATTACAAAACTAATAACATTTGTTTCTTTATTTTTTTTTATTGCTTGTCATAATTATTGTATATGATAGGTAGATAGGCTTTATTTATTATTATGTTTATTTATAATTTAGGTATTTTGACCATCAAGAACATCTCTGAAGCTTATCCAAATGAGGAGTACGCTGGTAAAAAATGATTGTGTTCAAACAGGTCTTATTGTTCTTTTATGAAGGTAAAAGAAATAAATATTTTTTTAAAATATATTATTAGAGAGGTTTACATTTATTTTGTATACTTTATTATCTCAAAGTGAAAATTTTGTTCTTTTTTTAAATCAATGAACTTATAATAGAAGTAGTTTGCAAGATATGAAAGAAAGTTCGTTCATAATAATTATAAATATTAAATTAAAAGTTATACCTTAATGCCATATTTAATTATCATGTTACCTGCTTAGTGTGTAATTTAGAGTTAATATTATATATACTTTTTATTAGCGGGTGTGTGTTTGTTTTGCACAATTATGATATTTGTTTGATAAAGTTCAGTTTGTGAATATTTTATGCATAAATTTCATACACTGTCGTATTCTATTGAGTTGAATGGATTGGTATGTTATCTGTATGTATTTATCTGCCAGCGTGTATTTATAATGTTCAATATTTAGAAAAGCTATGAGAATGAAAAGAAATCTGATTGCGTTATAATGTCTGTAGGGATAAAAGATTTTGCTTATTTAGTCCATGTTAATAATTTTCCATGAGTAGAGCCTAGTTGATATTATACGTTCATATGATTAAATGATATTTTGAAGTGATGTTTTTCTTATATTCTTGGTGATGAGGAAACGGCTCCCCACCAACAGTTATATTTAGAATCAGATGAATTATTATAAAAGTGTTCAGTAGAGTTTATCTGCTCCTCATGTAGAATCCCCTTATAATGCATAGTATGTATAATCATGAAAATATAGCTGTGTGTTAATTAATACGTGGCCAGATAAATTGTTAGATTAATTCTTGATGTAGTATTAGTGTCTTATTTCATTGATGAATCACGACATTGTACGAAAGAAAATAATTGTATGATATTTTCTTAATGAATGGAGAGTTTATAGAAAAGATTGTTTTATATTATTGCTGCTTGAACATGCACACACACGTGTAATATAAATAATATCGCATATATAAAGTATAGAATTATTGAAATTAAAATGAGAAATAAATGTTTTTTTTTTTTTGAAATACATTACATTCATTTAAATATAAAGTATAAAGTATTGAGATTAAAACGGGAATAAATATTTTAAAATACAGTGTATTTATTTAAATAAAGGTTATAAATCATAAAATCATCAGAATAAACATGATTTGTTGCTATGCATAAAAGGTATACATAATTGAAAGTGATTATTTAGTCAATTAGAGAAAGTTGCTTTGTTGAGAGACAAATATTATTAATTTGATTTATTTTGTTAATCAAGAGTAATACTCTCTCAAAAGTATTTTTTTGTGCTAATAATATAACATGTTATTTATTTATTGTCATGTAGATGAAACATGTAGGCAAAGCATGTGTTCGAAGTCAGGGTATTTAAGTTTTGTTATTAATTTGCTTTGATAATAGGGATAATCCCAAACTGATGCTCAAAGTTTATTTGATAATTTAAAAATCTTTAAGATAAATAGTCCATTTGTAAATATCATGTTAAACCAAGTTTATTTTATTGTAATAAATGATTTGTTTTAGTTATTTAAAATCTTAAAATCTGTGTCTTGAATTATTCTTGTGTACATTCGTATTTCCATTTCCACATCTCCACATTTCATAAATCTATTACAAAATAGATATATTATTTTAGAGTTACAATATTAAATCTGCTAGTGTCTGACAATATTGTTTTTCTTTATCCAAACATTATAAAAGAACATTTTCCACTTGATAAACGTATTAGCAAGGTTCCCAAGTCAGTATATTTATTAGATGATGATATGAGATTAAAATACCCTATCTCTGTCATTATCTTATTATTGAAACACAGTAAAATATTTTAGTCAATTTGTTTCATTATATTTTTCTCATACTCTAGAATTATAACTTATGGGCCAATGTAGTTTATTAATTCAACTGTGTTTGTCAAAATTCCCTGAGGTCTTATTGTTTATTTCTTGATTGGAATTAAAGTAGATGTTTAGGTTATGATATGCCAAGTCATAGAATTGTTTAATAATATAATTATAGCAAGCTGATATATGTTATACTTGGATGAAGGAAGAAATTAAGTTTAAAGTATATTTTAATAGACTATACCAAATAAACATTATGATTCTTTATCATATAATTAATTAATGAAGGAATTTACATTATATTAAATGTTTTGGAATATTTCTTCTTTTATTCATTTATTATCATATATCTTATGAACTGTCTATAGCCTTCCACTGAGCTAAGCTGAACATAAACTTAAATATAGAGTCTCAGTAATAATTTTGTAATATATATTTTGTTATATTGTTCTATTCATTAATAGAGCTGGCGCCTGGGCATTTTGTTCATGTAATGTATATGATCGGTGTTGGGAGTGTATATATATATATATATAAAATAAAACAAGTCATAAATTTCCTAATTTGCTTTTAAGCTTGCATTTAATGATCACTAGATGGAGCTTACCAATAGCTCTTATCAAGTTTTATTTTATCAGTGCTGAAACAGAATAAATTCTAAATCTCTATTGGGGGGATCCCTATCCTCAGACCAATTGGTTTCAAGCTTGTGGATCACCTCAGTGGAGCACTGGAACACTAGAAACTAGACCTAAAATACTAACTCAAAAGTCAGCACTTATAAAACATGTTTCTATCAATTTGAAAATGTGAACTTTTCAGACATGTAAATGTCTTCAAATCCAGCTTTTCAAACCACATAGCTATATGGGTCTGAAATTAGCTCAGTTTCACCATATAGTAATTGCTTCTGCAATATAGCATCACAAAAGTCTTTAAAGGTACACTTATAATAATTAATGAAACAAGACATAAATTTTGTAACCTGCTTTTAAGCTTGCATTTAATGATCACTAGATGGAGCTTACCAATACCTTTAATCAAGCTTTATTTTTATAAGTGCTGAAAGAGAAAGAATTCAAAATCTCTATCATTAAGTCCCCACCTCCAGATCAATTGGTTTCAAACTCATGGTTCACCCCAGTGGAGCACTGAGACTCCAGAAACTAGATCTAAAATACTTAATCAAAAGATAGCACCTTTTTTGTTTCTATCAAACATGTTTTATAAGTGCTGACTTTTGAGTTTGTATTTTAGATCTAGTTTCTAGAGTCTCAGCCATTGTAATATATTGTAAATATGAATATATATTTCTATTCATGATTCACTAATAAATATTGTATTAGAAAGTTTTTACACATGCTTGTGTTTATGTATAATGCAGATGAAATGATGTATATTATAATTAACAAGGAAACATGAAACCAGAACTTTACAATTGACATAATAAAAAGATACTTTAGACACTAACTGAGTAAGACATATTGGATGGACTATCAAAAGATAAATAACTGAATTCACAAAAACTATTAAATACTAAAGTGTATAACACTTCCATAGAAAATGTCTAAGATCTGGTTGGAATAAAAAAAATTAAATGTTTAATTGCTTTGAAATTAGTAATAAATTAAAGTACCAAAAATGTCTGATTTGGATTATAATTTCAAAGGTCCACTATTATTTGAATAGAGCATATATCAGAATAATGTAGAGAACAGAAATGTTGATTAAGTATAGAGTATTAAATTCTTAAAAGCATATTCCAGTAGTGAAACAATTGAAAAACTGAAATATATATTAAATCTTGGCACAGTTGTGTTTAATTTTTTTTAAAAAACGCCATAAAACATTTAAGTTTTTAAATGTAATAAAAATAAAGAAATGGTTTGGTGTTTAAATTCGAACACAAGGTTTTTTTTTCATGTGTCATAGCATCTGCCTGGAGGCGAACCCGCAACAATCGTCTGCAACCAACTGCTTGCTTGCAAGTCAGCTGCGCTGACCTCTCGGCTAACAACGCTTGACTCGAACACAAAGTTGAAAGCAATTCAAAGACTTTTATCTCTAGAATCTATCATTTTACTACTTAACTATACATATCTTTAACAGTAATAATAGTTTTTAAATCCTTAATAACTTAATTTGGTTAAAGCATTGTCTTAAAATTTGATATTCAAGAATCTAAAGGGGTAAATTCGATTCGTATGCTAGCGTTGTCACCGGTCAGACCAGCAATACCTGAAGAATAGAATGGAGAATAATATCAATCGAAATGCTGTATAATCTATTAACCTGTGTTGTCTTTGTGTGTTATTACTAACAGTTGTTTGCATTTGCAAAAGTTTAATTAAAGTTTAAAATTTAAATATATATATATATATAATAGAAAAAAAAACACCTACATCTTGTTTACAAACAAATAAAAATCACATAGAAAATAAATAATTTTCTATTTAAAACATCTATTTTTTTAATATCCTTTAAAATAAAGTATTATGAATAGTTTCTATGGTTACTTTTAAGAGGTAAAAAATATGTCACTATAATAGCTTTATGAATGATTGTTCGTGATAAGGAGAATGCAAGTCACTAATATTATTTTAAAAGATCCTCTATAATAAGTCTTACAAAGTAACCTTTATTAAAAGTTATTTCTTTGGGAAAAAAAAATAAAGATTGATAAATTTGCTTTAAGTTGTAAAGTGAAACTTTCATTTAACACCACGTATTTGCTTAGTAATGAAAAAGTCATTGATTTCTACAGCATTTTTATTTTCTGTTGTTCTTATCACAAGAAAAGCTTATTGTCAAATGGAAAATATTGGAAGAATGAAAGGTAAGTCCAACTAACCTTGTTGTAAGCCATTTACCTAAATTATTAGAATCTACACTTTCACATATGCTTTAACAAATATTAAATTAAATAAAAACTGTTATTTTAGAATCATCTTAGTAGTATAATTATTTTTTGTGGAAATAATATAATAAGAGAGTGAGAGAGTAAACAATGAACGTTTCGAGAACTTGTAAGCAGTGCACACACACGGCATAAAATATATGTAAATTATGTATGTTTTATTTTACTTCAAATACATGTATACATACAAGCCATAGTATTCATATTTATTCAATACAAATCCGAATCTAGCTTGCCCTCTTCTTCATGTCAAATAAATCTCTTAATTTAAAAGTTTCATAATATTTTCATTTTTTAAGTATAGGAAAGTTTGTCTTAAGACTTCAGTTGGCGATCTTATAGTTTTTAATTCTCTCAGTGATATGGACATATTTTTCATTCCATGTTTACTATAATTTTTGCATTCCTTCCCTCTTGAATATTACACTTTTTTTTTCTGTTATCAACGGTTTCTGTTTTTCTTTTTATTAAATGTTTAAATTTTACATGTAAATAAGCACTTGTAGAAAGCATTTACATATTTTTAAATACACAGCACTGCATTAAAAGTTAATTATATTAATAATTGTAAGTAGAGAGGATTTGAGCTCAGATTTTCAAGCACTCTTCAACTATCCACACTAACTCATACAACTGATACACATAACCACATGCTGGCTTGGCATGAAATACGTATATTGGTGATTATTTATCGTTTCTACATGAGTATGGTCATGTGTGTCAGTTGTATGAGATAATGTGGATAGTTGAAGGTGGCTTGAAAATCTGAATTCAAATTCCCTATTTTTACAATTAAGCTCCCAGGTTTGTGAAGAGTGCCTGGTTTTCAAATATTTATATCAATAATTGTATAAATTTTACTTCCATCTATATAAAAATTTCAATCAAAATATTTGTCATTTTTGACGTCTAGCCATCTCCGGGTTTGTTTTTTGAAGATTTTTACATATTCTATTAGTCATTTGCTATCTATCTATCTATCTATCTATCTATCTATCTATCTATCTATCTATCTATCTATCTATCTATCTATCTATCTATCTATCTATCTATCTATCTATCTATCTATCTATCTATCTATCTATCTATCTATCTATCTATCTATCTATCTATCTATCTATCTATCTATCTATCTATCTATCTATCTATCTATCTATCTATCTATCTATCTATCTATCTATCTATCTGTCTATCTGTCTATCTGTCTGTCTGTCTGTCTGTCTGTCTGTCTGTCTACCTATCTATCTATCTATCTATCTATCTATCTATCTATCTATCTATCTATCTATCTATCTATCTATCTATCTATCTATCTATCTATCTATCTATCTATCTATCTATCTATCTATCTATCTATCTATCTATCTATCTATCTATCTATCTATCTATCTATCTATCTATCTATCTATCTATCTATCTATCTATCTATCTATCTATCTATCTATCTATCTATCTATCTATCTATCTATCTATCTATCTATCTATCTATCTATCTATCTATCTATCTATCTATCTATCTATCTATCTATCTATCTATCTATCTATCTATCTATCTATCTATCTATCTATCTATCTATCTATCTATCTATCTATCTATTGAACAATGATAAAGATATTTGTAAAAGATTGTAGTTTGGGCTAACTGATGAGTGCTGGTTCAGCATGAAATGTGAATTTTGGGGATCATAGATCTATTACTCATCTTTGATCACATGTTTATGATATCTCCCTTCGCAAGGTGTTAAAAGTCGATAGAAACCAATCCCTACCTTGCATGAGAAGTGTAGTGGAAATTACACTACAAAAATATTATCCCTTATTGGACAATCTCTAGTCTAATGAAAGATTAATAAAAAATATTGCTATATTAGTAATTTTTGTATTTATACTTTGATTTTATCTGACATATTTATGCTTATCTTTTACAATTTTAATATAATATTTAATTTACTAAAACAATAACATATTATCTACAAAATTTGTCTTAAATAACTAATTTTTAAGTTGACTCTTTTTGCTTCCATTTGAATGTACTTTTTGTAAAATTTTGTTCAAATATATATAGAAGATAAAATCATTTTTGCTATTAAAAATATTTTTCAGAACGTAAGAATACCCAAGATATATGTCATGATGATATTAGGATTTAATGACTAATGCATTTCTTTTTGTAATTTATTGATTTTATATGTAACTTTATTAAACGTTTAGAATTTGCTTGTTTTTATTATTGTATTGAACAAATATAGTTTAATGGATTAAAGACGTATGTGTACATAAATCTAGATGACATGTTATTTATTTACATGTTTATCTATCATTGAAAAGCGGAAGTAACTACATCACACTGAATTACGTAATATTCAAAAACGTTACATAACTCAGAAGAAGGTAGTTATTTTCCTTTTCCATTACAGATATTTAAAAAAGTTATGATTATTTATTATATATATATTTGGAATTTTTGTATCCTGCTGTGAAATATCACAGTCATACTGGGTTAAGGTTCGGGTTCGATTTAGAATAAGGGTTAGGGATGAAGTCAAGAACCATCACAGCAAGCATAATACTAAACTACAATATTTTCTAAAGTTAAAGATGCAAACCTACTTCAGCCCAACCTTACATTTACCTGTAGCTAATAGTAACATTATACAGATATTTTGACTGAATTTCACAGGAATCTTTCAGGTAATAGAGATCATTCAAACAAGTTGCATATGTGCTTTAAAATTAGAAAGTTACTTATATTAACTTTAAAATTTCTTAAATAACAGAGTTTTAAATTTTTTTTATAACTAAATACTTTGTAGAATAAATTTCAGAAATAAAAATTGAGGGAATAGATAAAAATAGGTGTATAGCTAAATTTTAATGTAACTGCAAATTAGCTCAATATGTCTTTGGCAAAATATTAAAACGAAAGGTAGTACATGTGAATAAAAACAATCAATTGTTCAGAAGCAGAGAGAGGGATAATAAAAAAATAATAGAATGGAAATTAAAGTTAATATTATTATATATCAATATATTTGTAAATGAAAGACAATTAATTGTGTCATTGTTTTTGTTAATGCAGTCTGGTTATTTAAACATTTCAATGGTCTTTCTAACTATTCTTATATAATCATGTTCATGTTTATTCGGACTTTGGTTGTAGTAAATCTATATTACGATCAGTGTCTAAAATGTGAAGAGTATGTTCTAAGGATGTAGAGCATTGTTTGATAAAATTAGCTTGGTCATCCGTTTTAGAACTGATACAAACATTTATACTCATACAGGAGCCCTTACAAATGTCACAAAATACTTTAAGGTTTATTGAAAACATTAACAATATTTTTATGGATGATGAGATTTTTTAATAAATATTTTAATATTTAATTTTCAGTTTATTATAATTAATATTTTAATAGGTAGTGACTATCATTTCAATGTAGGAGTACTTTACATACATCAAATTCTATTAATCTACTAAAAATAGATTGTATATAACCATATCACAATATGGACGTAGTATTTACTGTCAATAAAAATGTGATATTTTAATAAACCTAAAATCAGATAAAATATGACGCTTATTAAAATGTTTTAGTTCTACTACATTTTTTGACGATCAATAAAAAATTGACAGTTTTTAAACTAATCTCATGAAATTGAACTTTATCAAAACCTAAGGCATATCAAATGTTTTTCACGTTCACGCAGTGCTATAATACAGAAATAAACATGCTAAAGTACACATATTACTCAAATTCATTAGAATTCACTTTTCATGGTTTAAAACCAACCATAATATGGACTTTTATCGTAAGCACTACCTAAATACAACCATATATTTCATCAAAAGTTTTAACTGACCAAACTACATTAATTAAAACCGAGTGGGAATTAAATCATATTCCATTTGGAAACATTTCATAAAGTCTATTGAACAAAATGCCATTAATTTTGAATAATAGTTTATTATTATCTATTACTTTTCCCCTGATTTTCAACATTTGACAGTTATTTAGTAAATGTAAAATCTACTTTGTGTTAAAATAATTTGTATAAGACATATTAAGCAAAAACGTTGTTACATTCAAATGTGTTTTTTATTAACCATTATCTACCCATTACATTTTTTTCTGGATGGTTAAATTAAAATCAATTTATTTATAATATATACTTCTATTATTCATTTAAGGTTTATCTCTGCCTTATTCATTATTCACAGCAAGTTACAACTTTAATCAGCTACTTGTTATTTCATAAGTTACTTTCAATTCCTTTTTTAATATCTAGTTCTTTATAGATATTTCTCTCCCATAATTAGCGAAGCTAATTGTTTATTTCATGTATGATTAAGAGATGACTTAGTCGTTATATTGACTGAAGACTACATGCCTTACTAGAAATTACTTTATGATTTTTATTAATTAAAACTAGTAAACTCTCCATACAGTAGTGCCACCTTTAGACAACCATAGGAATTACTGGGTAGCATGCACTGGGTGGTGCTACTATATGGGGAGTTTGTTACTGTTTTGACAGCTTATGTAAGAATAGGAAATAGGTGACGATGGGACTTTTATTATTTATTAAAATAAACTGAAAATAACATATAACTATATAAATAATTAAAAATTGACATAATGAAATCCAATATGACGTTCTTTCATATAGATTATAACAAATAATAAAAATCACTAATATA
Organism: Epiperipatus broadwayi; assembly: GCA_028023455.1. Classification (NCBI taxonomy): domain Eukaryota; kingdom Metazoa; phylum Onychophora; class Udeonychophora; order Euonychophora; family Peripatidae; genus Epiperipatus; species Epiperipatus broadwayi. Next base: position 1,884,324 of record JAQFVV010012450.1, on the reverse strand, counting down.
AATATATAAGAAATTTTTTTGTTTTATAATATACCCAGTCTATATAAAGGCTGTTTTATTTAATTGGTTGCTTTAATAATTTTTTTTAAGATTTAATAATAACTTGAAAGGATGAAACCTTTGACAGATGCACCTTTAAAATGCTTATATGACAGCCAATCAGATGTAATAATAACTGCACAAGGAAACTCTCAATTCGAAACACAAGGCAGAGATTTTATGAGAAAAAGATTTTTGGGAATCATTCTTTTCTCATAAAATTTCTGCCTTGTGTTTTGAATTGAGATCTCTCTTGTGCAGTCATTATTACATCTGATTGACTGTCATGTAAGCATTTTTAAGGTGCATCTGTCAAAGGTTTCAGCCTTTCAAGTTATTATTATATCTGCTTGTGCTCAATAAATTAATATATTTAAGATTTAATGTAAATCAAACAGATGATTTTAATATTACCAAAATAAATGTGAAAAATGTAGCCAGCCCAAAAGGCTGTCATAATTTATTCTTTTCACAATATTTTTTTGTTTGTGGAATTATTTGCTTTGAATAAAATACTCGTTATCAAATTAAGCTTCTAAATTAGCTAGCCATTAATGGCAGAGTTAGCATGTGCTATGCAATATCAAACTACACCTATTCAATTAAATGCTAACCAAAACTAAATATAAACATGATACTATAGTATTTCCTTTCCCCTCATTAAATATTTATACTGTAGTTACATTTTTTCATGATTTAAATACTAAACTTATTAGTCAAGCATTGTTAGCCGAGAGTTCAGCCAGCTGCCTTGCAAGCAAGCAGTTGGTTGCAGACGGTCGTTGTGGGTTCACCACCCGGCCAATGCTATGACATATGGGAAAAAATACTAAACTTATTCAGTTCTGTACTGTAGTTAAAAGCACATAAACTGTTTTTTTCCAAGCATTTTTAATTAATGGTGAAATTACTTCCTTGTTTGAATAAAATGCTTGTAATAAAATTAAGCCTTTAAATTAGCTGTTCCAATTATTAATAGCAGAATTAGTGTGAACTATGTGCTATCTATCAAGCTGCTTACTCTCAATTATATGCTAACCAAAATTAAATGTAAATACTAGACTATAGCATCTCCTTTTCCCCCTCATTAATATAACATTTCAAAAATGAGTTTATGTGTTTAATTACATTTTCTTCATAATTTAAATTCTAATACATATTCAGTTCTATTCTGTAATTAAAAACAAATATATTGATTTTTTTCCTGAGCATTTTTTCTTAATTGGTGGAATTGAATTATTTTCTTTTTCTTTTGTGAATTTGATATGTGACAACCTTACAAACAAACATATACTCACATGGGAACACATGACAGCCTTATAAACAAACATACATTCACTAATCAGACAATTGAGAAAACATGAATTTTATAGGTATGATGATTTTATTTTTGTTAATGTAATTTTGCTTCCATTATAGAACACTAGATGGTGTTAAATATATAATAATTGGTCAATGTCTTAAAAGATTAATATTTGTAAAGGGCATTACACTATGTGCTGATAAATGTTTTTTATGTATGGTTAATATATATATATATTAGATGTGAATTATTTTTATTATTTGTTATAAGCACATAAAAATTTGTTGTATAAGTTAAGCACTTATTTTCAATGTTAATGGTAAGAATGTTATTATAAAAAATTAGATAATACATTATTTTAAAAAAATCACCATCTGTTTCATTTGAGGAGGTATTTATTTCACTAGATTACAATAGCTACAAGCAATATGTGATATTGTTATCAATTTTTAAGTGCTCAAATTTCATATTATTTTTTAAATGAGCAAGTGTACATCTCAGTAACTTCCTAAGAAAGTATATATCTTACAAAAATCAATTTATTTTGAATTTATTGATGTAGTTTAAATTGTATTCCCCTTTTCAGGTCCAGTGATATCTCATACCACTTGTAGTATAAATGGCTGTAATTCTTTTTAAATCTTAAAAAAATGATCAGTTTTTGCTATTTTTGTATTATAAAACTTATAACTAATAACAACAATAAAAAATGAAAATTTATTTTATTACAATAACTGATTACAAGAAATCAGTCAATTGAATCACTTAAACAAAAATATTTTTATTTCTTCATTGGTGCACTTTTATGGGTATATGTTTTAATTTTTTTATCCAAACTATTTAAAGTATATTGTAAATAATGCTTGTAATAAAAAAAAATGAAATTTGAAATAGTGTTTTTATAAAACAAGTTATCTTCTTAGTATAAGGATATATTTGTAGCATTTACATGACCAAATCTTTATGTGGTAAAGAAAATTTTTTATATTATTTCTTTTAAATGTGTAAAGATGAATAAAATTATAATGTAAATAAAGTCCACATATATTATTAGAACTAATTTCAGGATTGATAATCAAAAATTATATATATATGGATAGATAGAAAGGTAGAGATACAGACAGGCAGGCAGACAGATAGATAGGAAATAGATACATACATACAAACATACATGTGTAGAAATATATTATATAGATAGATAGAAACATAAATAGATAGACAATAGATACTTATATAGAGATGAGTAATTTGTATATAAACAAAAATCTAAGCAATAACAAAGAAATGTGTGGCTGCAAATATTAATTAATTTTATTTTGATCAATTAAAATCAGCAATATTGTATGCGTTTACAAAATTATGCATAACTAAATGCGTTTTTGTATATCACAAATGCAATATTAAACTTTGACCTATTGGCAAGCATTTTACATAAACAATTTATGTTAAATCCTTTTCTCAGAAACAATTTTGTGTTAAATCCTATTCTCAGGAAAACAATATTAATTTTATTTTAAACCATCTTATCTCAAATAGTAATTGCAATCTAATATATAATTAAAAACAATATAATAAGAGACTGGAAGAATCAAAATGTCACTGCATGTTTATTAATACACCATCGTATCAAATGATTGTCTCACATACTAAATAAATATCGTTATCATAATAAAAGCATAGTTTCTCATGTAATCTTAAGTAATCACACGATACCGAATGATTATAATGATATAAAAATCTCTATTTCTAGACTGTTTTTGACACTTGCGTTCATCATTAAGACTAGCATTCAAACTCGAACCTAATACATGTATACATCTTATGGTCGTCTTTTACACATTTATACTAATGAAGCCAATAATATGAAATTTAAAAAACTAACCTAATCTTTTGAAACAAACTAATTCCTTAATGATTATATAGATGTGACATCAAATCCATTTCTATATATTTTAAAAGATCTCATTTTTATAACAATTATAAGCCCTTTCCAATTTTTGGTTTGGTTACTAGTAGCTTATGAGCAAGACTTCCAGGAAGGCATGTTATATTGTATGTAATATGTACTATATATGGAAACTGATACAATATCAGATCAATATAAATATGCAAATAGTTTGTGTTCAAACTTGCAGTTTTTTTTATTTTTTTTAAAGTTTTTAAAATATTAGTTAGAATAATATATTTTAAATTTTTTTTAGAATATTAGAATATTATAAAAAATATAAAAAAAATATGTCTATTACGAAAAAATCCAGAAACCAATCTTGAGATAAATAATTTATAGCACAATACAATTTGGTGTTCATCAATTACTCTATCTAATAATAGATATTTTTAATCTAGCTTGAAAAGAACTGCTTTTGGAATTTAGACTGCTGTTAAATGCTGTATTTATTGAGAGAGACAACATATATATGAATCATATAAAATAATTTATATCTTCTAAAATTAATTTCAATTTAATCTAATCTCATCATCTATATTAAGGTTCTTGCCTATATGAAATAATATATTGCTTTAATTATACAATAAACAAATAGTTATTGAAAACATATGATTTCTAAGCATAATTTGTGCATTATAATTCCAATATTGATAAATAGCTCAATTTAATATTTTTATTAATATGTAATATTTGAGTAATCCATGAAATCGCACAGGATTAAATTTATTATAGATTTATCAATTTATACAATTTAGACTAAACTTATTTTAGCTATTTAATTATTAACTATTCAATTATTTTTAATTATTACTAAAAAGAGAGATGGCTTCGTGAAATGTGTAGAAGAATTCTATCAAGGATTATATATAGCAATAAAGAACGAGGAAAAGTATCTCCTCCAACTATTATATCTTCTGGAGTGCTCAGGATTTTAAATGAAGAAGTGAGTCATGCTATTAAATTTATAAAGAAGGAAAACGCTCCGAATAAGGATGAAATTATAATTGATATCTTAAAAGAGGTAGATAAAGAAATAGAAAAAATTGCGGCAAAATTATATACTAAATGAAAAAATAGTAAAGATGTATCGGATGATTGGAAAAATGCAATTTTAATTTTAATATTTAAAAACATTTTTTTAGAAAAGGTATTAGAAATTACAGACCTATCATATCAGTCTTTTATCAGTTCTGTATAAAATTTTTACCAAAATAATTACAACTCGTCTGTAGCTAACTTTGGACTTTAACCAACTAAAAAAACAATCTGGATATTAAAGTGGTTTTAGTACAATGGATTATACCCATATATTGAGAGAAACTATAGGAAAAAAACTAATGAATATTTGTTGCCCTTATGCATTGGATTTGTATATTTTGAAAAGGCATTTGACTCTGTAAGCATTTCATCAGTGAAGTATTAGACCATCAAGGTATAGACCCAGGATATTGTCATATTCTGAAAAATATTTATAAAATTGCAACAGCAACAATTAGATTACATACTGATATAAAAAGTTTAACATTGAGAAAGGTGTATGACAAGGTGATTCCATATCGCCAAAAATTTTTATAGCAGTTTTGCTAGAAGTATTTTGGGATTAAATAGGAAAGCTAAGGGAGTAAAAGTCCATGAAGATTATTTAAATTATTTAGATATTGCTAATGATGTAGTTGTTTTTGCAAATAATGCTTTAAAGCTTCAGAAAATGTTGCAGGAATTATTGGATAAAAGAAAGAAAATAGAATTAAAATTAAATGTTAAAAAGACTAAAGTAATATTTAATGGATTTTCTCAAAAAAAAAAATAAAGATTGATAATGATGATTTAGAAGAAGTGAACAACTAGAAATAACTTGGTCAGATTATTACTACAGATTAAAACATAATAAATGAAAATAATCATAGAGTTAAAGTCGTTTGGAGTGATTTTGATAGAAATAACTTAATATTAAAAGGAAATATACCTATGTGTTTGAAAAAAAAGGTTTTAAATAAATGCTTTTTACCAGTTCTTACTTAGAAATCTGAGATTTGGGCATTTAACAAAAGAGTAATATAGAGACTTCACAGCACTCCATGAAGTATGAAGAGATAAATGTTAGGATAACAAGGAGATTGAAAACATACTGTATGAGCGAGTGAACAAACATGTTACTGACATCATTAAAAGAATTAAGAGACTGAAGTGGAGGAGAGCAAATGACTGAAGTGAAGACTGAACATATTGCTAGAAAAAATAGTAATATATGAACAGTTGAAATCTCAAACTAGATTACAAAAGATTTAAAAGACCTAGAAAAAGACCACATGTGAGATGGATGGATGAAATATGATAGTCTGCTGGAGTGATGTGAAAGAAAGAGGCTAAACCTAGGAAAAGATGGATTGAACTTGAAGAAAACTTCAAGCTGCAATGGATCAACTGAATGATTGAATAATGAAGATAATTTAGGATATATAAAATTATTTATAAATATGTTAATATATGTAAATATTATGCTTATGATATATATATATATAATTACAATAAAGTAGACAATAACAATATATGTAAATAATAATTAAATAGATTTACTTTTGATTGCATTATAAACATTACCAACAGAAGTAACCTACATAAAAACAAAAGTTAATATCATGTGATTTTTCCAAAAAAATGTGACTTTTTACCTCTACTGACCTTAGTTGATAATGATTACAACATAATCAAAAGTACTTCTGTTTAATAAATACATACATATATATTTTTAACCGGTAACTTATTTTATATACACACACACACACATATATATATATCATTAAAAACCAGTCAACACTTAGACAATTCCAATATCAATAACAATCAACAACTTCCAAACTGCTGTCAAGGCAATCTCATTTTAACAATAATGGATGGTGAAATCCCTTATATATATATATATATAAAATACATATTTTGCGGGTTCATCCGTGTTAACACGGATGAACCCGCAAAATATGTATTTTATATATTTAACCCGTGCAAATCTTCGTTTTAACATATATATATATATATGAACTACCTATGCTTTTAAAACATTTTATAGTGCATGTGTGAAGAGGTGTTCATGTCCACAGTATTATACATATGCAATGATAAATTACATTTTAAAATTGAATAAATATATCATCATGTGAACTCTACTTTTAAATAATATTTTGGACTGCCCTCTAGCTGTGGTTATTAACTAACTCCATATTAACCAATTGTGTCTACAATTCTGTTGGACATGACATGAACAGTTGTCAAAACCTTTCTTGGAATTCAGATTTCAAATGGCCTCTCTTTATAATTTTAATTCTAATTCCAAGAGGTATGAACCAGTTAGGGTCTAGAATAGGCTTAAATATCTTGACATTGTAATCAAAGTTGCATTTTTTACTCTTGTGTTGACTTGTAATGGCACTGTTGCAATTCTTTTTATATTCATCCAGTTTCCATTTATATCTGTTACCATTAACTTCATTTTTATTGGTATATGCTTTTTACATTTTCTTATGATAGTTATTGGATCACTTTGGGAAATAAGAGAGAGACACACATGACCTGCTGTAAATTTCTATTTGTATTTTGTTGTATATTTTTAATCCAATAAATTACAATTTTGCCCCTGTCATTTATCTTCTTAATATTTGTTTTACTTCTAGAATCTCCTCTTTTCCAATTACATTCCTGATAAACATAAATCGTTTTTTTTTGTTTTTGTGACAAACTTGAGATAAATATTTTTGAGTCTGCAAGTAAGCAATTTTAATTATTCAGTTTACATTTCTTTTTAATACGTCCCTTATCACTGCAATAATGACATATGTAATCCTCATGCTTAATCTTCCAATTCGTAGTTTGTGATTTGTTTATTACTATATTAGGTTGCTTATGTTCAGTCGCATTTTAAAATTCTGTAGCATTTTTAAAGATAGCCTCATAATATATTCCTTTTGTAATAGTATTGGTATATGTGCGTGTAGAGTGTGTGTAGACTCTTTAAACACAGTTTTGCTGAGATTACTATCATATATTCCCCATAGTAGTTCATCTTTTTATATTCAGCTTTGAAGTCGCATTCCTTGTAAACATTCACATTTCCACAATTCCATGTGTACTTAAATGTTTTCAAGTAATGATTGAAGTGTAAAATATAGATATTCTATATGTCTCAATGTAATTGGTTTTAAGTGCACATTTAACTTCTCTATCAATTCTTCATTCAGGATATTCTCTGGTACTCTTGGGTTACAAAGATGATTGTTGATTTGCAGTACATTTTTGCCTGCCATCATTAATCATCATATATCTCTCAAAATGAGCAATAAATACCCACCATTACTCTGCATTATTAACATCAAACAGAATTATAGAGGTACTTTCAGTGCCATATTGCAATTTATAGTTAATTATGTACTAAATTGCTATAATTCATAGAGTCTCATAAACTGTAAAATGTCCAATCTGTTACAATTTGCAATTTTTTTCAGCTGACGATCTGCACCATTTTCCATATACAGGGGGGATATATATGCATCAATAGTTTATTATGGAATAAATTACATGAGTCAAAGAATAAACTTAACAATTAGAATATTTCATCTAACTTGTTTGCTGGTTGTTTAACAATAAAAACACAAAGATTAAGTTAGAGTAGCTTCTTGATTTCTCACATTGGTGAATTAAACTGTACAATTCACTGCAGTGTTCTTTGCATGTGTTGCTCTTTATATTACTAATCATGCTTTTGTACTTCATAGTAACGCTCCTAGTGCTGCATACACACATAGCTAATTTCAATATATATGCTAGTTTTTCTTAATTTGCATGAACAGTCAAAATTTGCATAGATTTACAAATTAGTGTGTTTTTATTAATTTGCATAGTGGCATAATTTAATTTTCTAGTGTAGTCCAACATACATAACTATAAAAGTTCTAACAATTTTACAAATTTATGTACAAATTTACCCAGACATGGTGGTATGCACTCATTGAAATTTAAAGAATGTGACTGAATATATTTACGAATTTTATAGTGCAACATCTTATTTATTAAATACTTAATTATTACAGGGTATTCTACATGATGGGATGGGTCATTTCTTTATAAAAAAATTTAAAAATAAAATCTATGTGAGGTGTATTTTTAAGGTCATATTAATAATAACAGCCCATGTAAGTACGACATTATTCTAAAACAAACAATTGTATCTAGAATACATTAACATAAGAATGATCGTTCATTGTAATGCGAAAATTAGTTGTTCAAATCTCTTATTTATTTTATTGGAATAAGTTGATATTTGATATACATACATACATACGATATAATATCAGATAATTTTTTTTATTTTTTGCTCTAGACAATTGTAAATGATAATAGACATAGATTACAATTAATGATTTATGAATTTGGTCAATTAAATGAAGATATACAAATTTCTATTGTTTATTACATCAATAATATTAAGATAAAATTATCTATTTCTAATTATCTTACGTACAATTTGTCTTATAATTATTTGTATTGTGAATATTTAAGCATGTAAATGGTAATTGCTAATACGTTTTTTTTTAATTTGTAAGACATGCTTTTCAAAATATTTTTTAATTGATAATTGATTCAAATTCTTTAATGATATAATCCGATAATTTGATTAGTAGGTGAACTGATTAGAGCATATAAATGTTATTTAATTGTCATAATTCTACAAAAACTTGCCTATCTATCTATCTATCTATCTATCTATCTATCTATCTATCTATCTATCTATCTATCTATCTATCTATCTATCTATCTATCTATCTATCTATCTATCTATCTATCTATCTATCTATCTATCTATCTATCTATCTATCTATCTATCTATCTATCTATCTATCTATCTATCTATCTATCTATCTATCTATCTATCTATCTATCTATCTATCTATCTATCTATCTATCTATCTATCTATCTATCTATCTATCTATCTATCTATCTATCTATCTATCTATCTATCTATCTATCTATCTATCTATCTATCTATCTATCTATCTATCTATCTATCTATTTTATTTTTTATCTAATTATATATATGTACACAATATTTACTTTAATTTCAGAAAGACTCACAGTCCATTTAAAAGTAGATTAAAATGCAAATATCTTGCACCATTAATGATTGTTTAATTAGCACCTAAGCTTAAGGAATAGGTAATTCATCTACTCTTTACATTTATTGATATAAAAATACTGTTTATTTATAGATCTGGAGATACAGTAATTTCTGCTTAATTTACTATATATTAAATCATATGCATAGGATATTTACATATATATATAAAAACTGTCAATGTATTAATATAATAGGGTCCTTAAAATGAGAGTACATTTTGGTTCTCTAATACTTAATTCTAATTTCAAAATAACTTACACTATATTTAAAATCAGCCTAATATATAAACATGTAGTTCTACTTCCAACAACCATTCAGTTACTATCTAAGCTTAACATTTATTGCATAGGAGTGATGTTTATTCAAAGCTCTCCAATAGTAGTTATTTCATATTAATTTGCATATATTTTAACTGTGTGGATTCAATATTTTCATCTTAAAATACTGGTTTTATATTAATATTATGAAGTCGTTAAAAGTGATTCTTTTTGTTAAAGTATATTCAGTTCAAATTCCAGAAAAATGTAGTCATGTTTCAAATCAGACTAATATTTAAACATCCTATTTAATTTGTAGAGTGCCAATACATTAAGAGGAAAGTTTAAGAAATAAGAGGTCCATCTACTCCTTACAGTTACTTATGTAAGATTGCTGTTTATTTTTTAAATGTACTTACTTCCATTTAATTTATATATACAATAAGCTATCCATATTTAATTTATATCTATAAAAAAAAGCCTTGACGCTTTGGTAATATTATGAAGTATTTAAAATGAGGTTCCGTCTTTATCCTGATCTACTTCCAACAAAAGAAATAAATTACTGCTTAGTTCCATCTAAGTTTAAGGAGTGTGTGTGTACTCAATCTATTTTTTACATTTATTGACGTAGGAGCGCTGTTATTCTTTGTTCTAGAAAATCTAATTAATTTTACCAATAATTAATATTGACATATATGCCTGCATGTATTTTTGAGTGTGCGCGATAATAACAGATTATATCACATTTTGTTACTATTTTATAATTTTAACATAAGGTGATGACAATTTCTATTCAAATTATAGCCATTTATGGTACAGTAAATATTGCAACAATGGTCATATATGTAATGACTAATATATATATAAAGGGATTATATCTTTATTTCTAAAAGAAGGTTGCCTTGACAACAGTTTGAAATTGTTGATTGTTATTGATATGGGGACTGTCTAAGTGTTGAGTGGTATTTAATGATATATGTATATATTTATTTAGCAAGCGTTAATTGCAAATATTTATATACTGTTTGATTTCAGCTTTGAAATTTTTGGATTCATTCGCGAGTGAAAAACAAGATTGCAACGGAAAAACGTTGACTTTTCCTCTTTCCATTAAATTATCTGAATGGAGTGATTTAACTTCAATGGCTGTTAAGACAGCAAATTTTTTAACACAAATATGGAGTGTATTCAACGGCACACCACCCTTTGTTACAGATGAATTTTTATACTCTTTAGTAACTTCGAATACAGTAAAAGAACCGGATCTTTATGGAACCCATATTTCGTTTGAAAAATATATTTATAGAAATCGATCTGCCTTTTCTGTTTATGCTTTTAAGCAGAACTCTACCGTTGAGGTCATTGACCTCGCGAAACATTATAATTATAGAAAAGAAGATTGGTATAGCATTCATATCCGTAAATATAATAAAACTTCGGAAGAAATTAGAATTAAAATCAGGTAAGTAGAAAATCCTATTTAATCTATTATTTGCGTGCTTAAAAACTCTTTGATTTTTTACAGCTGTATTTTTTTTTTCATTTTTCATGTCAAGTTAATAAATATGAAAACACTCAAGTTAAAATTATTTAGGATGTTAAAATGTATTTGGTTCAAAGTTTATGTTTCGCACACTTAATATATATATATGGTTCAGAACTATATATGTTTGTTGTTTGACTATTAAAAGTATATTTGGTCTGCCATTTTTGATTGGGTACCAAATGAATGTACAGCAGAATTGGATTATATTTTGATTAAAAAAAATATTTATTTCAAGATTGTAATGTTCTTAATAAATCTTACACAGGAAGTGATCATTGATTATTAAGCTGTAAGATACGTTTAATGCAGAACTAGACAGACAAAAATTATTACGAAAAACAATGTTTACAGTTGATATCCCTAATCTTCAGAAACATTCTAATAAATTTAAATTAGAACTTACAAATCGGATTCAAGTATTAGTAGATTTTGAATATGATTCAGATTTGAATGAAATTAATATGGAAATAACTGAGACACTTTTAAAAACTGCAACAAAGATAGCTGGCAGAAAAAAGCAGCAATTGACAAATAAAATTTCTATTGAGACTAAAGAATTTATGAAGAAAAGCAGAAATATGAAAATATACAAAAATGATGCATTAAAAAGAATTGAATATCTCGAATTTTGTAAAATGGTGAGGAAAGGTGTTAAAAATGATATAAGAAAGTACAACCGTGAACTAGCAAGGAAAGCTGTAGAAGAGAATAAAAGTCTCAAGAGAGTAAAACAACATTTTGGTATTGATAGCAAATTTATATCTGCAATAAGATAAAAATATGGAATTATTACTAAAAACAGAGATGACATCATGATGTGGGTAGAAGATTTCTATCAAGAATTATATAGTAATAAAGAAAAAGTACCTCCTATATCTATTATATCTTCCGAATTGCCCAGAATTTTAAATGAAGAAGTGAGAAATGCAATTAAATGTATGAAGAAAGGAAAGGATCCAGGTAATGATGGAATTATAATTGATATATTAAAAGAAGCAGGTGAAGAAATATAATTTTTTTAGCAAAGTTATATACCAAATGTCTAAATGATAAAGATGTACCAGATGACTGGAAGAATGTACTATTAATATTAATATTTAAAGAAGATGATAAAGAAGATATTAGAAATGACAGTAGCCTTTTATCAGTTTTATGCAAAAGTTTTGCCAAGATAATTACATCTTTCCACAGAGAACATTGGATTTCCACCAACCAAGAGAACACTTAAAAGTGGTTTTAGTACAGTAGATCTTATCCAGATATTGAAAGAAGTTATAGAAAGGACAAATGAATATGAGTTGTCATTATGATTTGAATTTGTAGATTATGAAAAAGCATTTGATTCTATAAACATTTCTTCAATGATTAAACCATTGGATCATCAAGGTGTAGATCCAGGATATTGCCATATTTTAAAGAATATTTACAAAAATGCAAGTCTAGGTTATTGGATACTGATCTTAAATGCTGAGATATGCTGTAGGGAACTGAAGGTGGATGTCTCTATAAGGATTCTTTTTTAAAGCATCCATATTATAAAAGTGGTATGTAAGATCCATGTGTTTCAGGATTTATAGAAATACTTTATTAATGACAACCTTAACTAGTCCTTATAGGTAATGATACCAAAATTATGATAGGGAAGTATAACTAATGATTATTATCTTGTTTTCCTTAAAAAATATATATTTTATTATAAACTATATATCAGAATTAAATTGGCTTGTATTAATATAGTATGTGGATTATGAGCTCCATATGTGAAACCTGTGGTAGTTAATTTAAATAACTAAGTTGAATGTGGAATTAGCTGTGTAGAAATTTGTAGCACCCAGTGTAGGTCTTAATTCGTGTAGGGTTTTAAAGTAGAATACTGTAGACATATTAAAAGAGACAGGTTGGTTGTTATTTTAAATATGCACAACAATTAAATGTATGTGTAAATAAATAAAAGCTGACCAAGTTCCACTCCCAACTAACCATGAAATAAAGAAATCCATCTTACTCTATCAAGTGAACTAATAAATAGAGTGGATGTCTATAGTTGCAAATATGTTGTAAATTGGGTTTTGGATTAGATGCCGTATTTTAATATGGTACAAACATTTGTAATACCATTTTCAAATAAACAGAAGATATAAAAAATGTATCTTTTTGAAAATTTTCTGCATTAATATGGATAAATTTTAAATAGAAAAGGTTGACCACATTTCAATTAGTTGTGAAATGATTAAACAAATCCTCCACACTATATTTAAAAAACTAAACAGTTATTTAATATTAGACTTAGATTTAGTTATTAATTATAAATGCAGGAGTTATTAAAAATGAGATTCTGTCTATACCCTTTGTCTAATTAAATATCATTTTATAGTTGTTTGCTCCATATTTTAACCTAATATCAATATGAATTGTACTCCAAAATGTAACATACTATATTTAGCATTAATAAAATTGAAAACTGTAAAATATAGATAACTGTTCTATTATTTAGTTTACTAAATGTAGTGTGTTGAACTTCTTCAATTATTTTATGGCTACATGGAGTTTAGTCAGCTTTTTACTATATATATATAAAAGTTTAGTTATTGATTTTATAATTTATTACTTTTATAGTTATATATATATATATATATATTTAAAAGTTTAGTTATTGATTTTATAATTTATTACTAGTTAATTGTAGTGTAATATCTTAGCATTAGTAAATAACAATTATGTATTTTCTGGTTTTATTAATATTTTACAAGAGTTTATGCTACACATATATGCAATACTGTGCAACGTTTTAAAAATAAGCACACACACAAACATTCTTTCTTATATTCAATTGTAGAAAGAAGAAATTTAAGACCATGAATTGACAGTATAATTTTCTCGTAGTTAAATCGTTTATATTTCGGTATACGTTTATATTTCTTAGAGATGGTCCTTTAAGACATGCATTAAATGGAAGTACAACACTTCAAGTGCCTGTGTTAACCTTTGCAGATGGAGAATGGTCTTCACCATATTATGATTGTGGAGCAGGGGATACTTGGATGGTTACATTTGGAGTGCCAATATTTACAATAAATAGTCAAGATATTATAAAATTTAGGTAATATATATGTATTTTGCGTTTTTCTAATGTTTTTGTTCATGTATTTCAGAAATGTATGGTGGATTAGGAATTTTAAATATATAGATATCATGCTGACCAATCATTTTGCTGCTAATAATAATGATATTTATAATGACGATTTATATATATATATATAGAATATGTCAACACACATTTAACATTTTTTCATAATTGTTTATTTGAATGTAGGACATTGAACTTTGCTAACCCATATTCAGAGCGTTACTTTTTTCAAATAAATACCACATATGAATCTTTTATTCTGTGACATCATCACTGCAGTTTCCATGGTAACAACCCTGGTTTGCTTATCTCAGAAATTGAATGTTCAGAATTAGTATATGACAAGAATGATACAAATTAAATAAAATTATTCATTCTGGATAATGTTGACTGATTTTAGAAATTATCTTTACACATTGTTATTTGATATTTAAGATAATAATTCGATAAACGCTCTAAAATATCGAAGATCAACTATAAAATCTATAGAAGTATTGAACTAATATATATATATATGCTGATGTTCGGTATATTTCAATATACTTTTTTTTCATATGTCAAATGCGTTGACCGCGACGCGAACCCGGGTCAGCTGCTTAGAAGGCAGCTATGCTAACCACTAGGCCACCAACGCTTGACTTGCATTTAAATATTACAGATTCAGCCTGAATTCTGCCTATCTCTCTTCTGTGTCTTAAATGGATATATTAAGGCCCTACATAAGAGTGGTCAGATTGACTTAAATTCAACATGGGTATGACAACAATATTGGCATTAACATGAGCCCCGAGTATTCTATTATCAGATTTTTAATAATATGGATGGCTGAAGAGTTTGAGGATAGAGAAGAGTCAAACCTATTCATTAAAGTTTGAAGATTTGTTATCTTAATGTAAACAGAGCACTGATTATGTATATATATATATATGGGAGATGAAGATCTGGATCAACTGATGAATACTGGTTCAGCATTAAATGCATATAATGGAGATCATTTATCTTTTTCACATGTATGTGGTCATGCGTATTGGTTATATACGATGGAATGGAAAACTGAAGGGTACTTGAAAGTCTGTGTTCAAATCCCTTTTAATTACATCTAAAGTTCAGTATATTTCAACATACTTGCAATTAAATATTAATAACATTTATTAATGAGAAATAAAAAAGTTTAACCAATGTATATAGTAATAGATTGCAGTTATTAAAATGTAAGTATTAAATTTATATTTTAAGAAGACCTATTATATATTTGCATGTAACTTTAAATTATGACAGTAGTCTCTCTAGATTATTTAGTAAGCTTACGATCAGTGAATAAGTTTTGAACTGAAATCATAACGAATCTATTGGTTGATTTTAATTGAATGTTTTTTATTTGGGTTAGATTAACCTGTTGCTTAAATATATGAGCTTTGTAAATTCACTGATTGGAAAACAGTTGGGCCAATAGGTATACCTCATATATTTTCCATCTCTAGGCTTTTTATAATAATTTCTTCAAAGTTAGGAAGAACAAATCGTTTAGGCATTGATTGGTACACTTTGGGTGGGTTTAGAAAATTATTTTTGTTCTCTTACTTCAAATAATTCTGACATAGAAGCTGGGTTTTGTGTCAGTAGTGAAAAATACCACAACAGTGTTAATCTTAGCCTATGTAATATGCTTCCACAGCTAGAATTAAACGGTTTTTGAGATATTTAATGCAGATAACATATATTTTGGTTCTCCACAGGCATTGTTGTTTTCATCTTTTTCTCCTTTATAATATTTAATCTCCTAAAGACAAGTCTTATTAAAGAGACTTCCCTTAGTCTTTCTTGTTTAATTCTGTTTTGTTTTAAAATAAATTTATTAAACATAGTAACATAGTAATATACAGTTAAACTTTATAAAAAATTACATAGCATTCAGAATGAAACTTGAAAAGGTCAATGCAGAGAAAAAGATATCTTAATAAGACTAAGAGGAAAATGAAACTTTCACCCAAGTATCATCATGTAGACTCACAGGTGAAAGCAGAGAGTCTCGCTGCTTGACTTGGTCAAGGAGCTTGATAAAGACAGTTAGATCCGAGTCCTGAGAATGACCAAAAATGAGCCTGCAATGTGTCAACCATAAAGAAAATGTTATAAAGATAGATAATCTTGTTGCTGCAAAAGATCCCTTCTTGAGAGTATTACTAACAGAAAGAGCATCCTCAAGATCCAGAGAGTCATTCGCAACAAACAAGTCCCTAATTGTGTTACTATAAATTGGATTTTAAATAACTTAATTACAGGTATTGTTGTTTGAATTTAATTTTAATTAAGCATTATCTTAATTAGTTTGTGTTTTTTCTGTTTTTGATAGGTTTTAACTTTATTTATATTTATAAGCATACAAAATATACATTATTTCTACTTCTGAGTTACTGCACTTCACTTGATTTTAAATGTGTAAGTATATGTAGTGTTCATTTTTGTCTTTAGATTTTCCTTTCATAACTTTTTAATGCCGGTTGATTATTTTCATGTCAACCACAGATATAACTTTCCTTCAACTGGAGTTCACATACAAAACATTGAAAAACTATGGTTTTCTACAAAACAATAAATTAAGCAGCAGTGAGGGACATCAAGGCAACATCTTGACTCATACCTAGGCAAATTTATGTGATGCAGAATGCATAGAAATGACACTTTCATTTGCACACTGAATGACATCAAAAAAACATTTCTGCCAGCATGAAAAGTTAATAAAAGTGTTGTAATTTATATTTCTTTATTTTGTGAATTTTTTGTTTTTGTTTTGTTTTTTAAAAAAATACATTTGTTTAGTAGCATTTCTGTGGAAACTCCCATTCAGGCAATATATGGTGTGATCAAGTGTTCAGTAAGACCCCATTGGGGGGGGGGGATTTTCAGTTGAGGTCTCCATTTTGTATCAAAAAAGTAAATGCCAAATTTCTTGTTTCAACATGACAATTCCTGTTATATATTAGACAGTAAGTAGCATAGGTATATATTTTATGTTTTTTAAAAAATAATCTTTAAAAAAATAATTTAGTGATTGTTTTGTCTGAATTTAAAATAACATTTGGGACTTGCATAATGGCATCTCATATTTTATATATTTTTGGGTTGACAAAATTTACTTTTTACGATCGTTTTTTTTTGAGTGAAATTCATATTTTAGTGTTTAAAATTTTACAGTGTAGAAAATCATATGTATTTCTTTATGGCAAATCAATATTTTTTGGAAATGTTCATTTTAATATTGATTTACTATTGTTATACATTTTAAAGTTTTTCATATGAAAGTCATATATATTTGTGTATGGCAAATCAATATTTTTTTTAAAGGTTCTTTTTAATATCGATTTCTTGCTCAAATTCATATATCTTTATTATTGTTATAAATTTAAATTTTTCTCTATTTACTATTGTTGTTATAAATTTTATACTTTTTATCATGTGAAAGTCATATATAATCGTGCTTCATATTTTATACTTTTCGGTGTGAAAGTGGTAATGTTAGTCCTGCAACAGGTAGCATATATTAGACATGCTACGCCTTATCACATATGTATCAACCTACCGATAACTTTGTAAATCTTGTGAAAATATCATGTACAATATCTGTGTACATGTTATTTTGGACAGATCACAAGTTTACAAAGTTATCACTGAATTGATGTGAGTGAGAAAACGCCCAGCAGCTCTAATACATGATCTGTTTTGCAGGATTAATACCCAACTACCATTTGTTTGATATATTGGCATATTATGTATACACAAAGTTTTTAAAAATAATTTAAAGTGTATATATTGAAATAGATATGAGATATGAAAAAGATAATCTTTTTAATTTCTAATAATTTTTTCTTTATTTGTGTATTTAATATGTACTCCATTTTAATCTTACTTGATTGAGGACAACTTGTAAAGTGTAACATGACTAAAGCCAGGCAAGTCCATAATATTACAACACCCCTTTACCAAATAATGAGACAGGAAATGGAGTTAAACATTTAGTTTTTTATTATTTAACTTTGTAATCTGAGTTTCTTTTATCATTTGATCATTAGCTTAATCATTGGTGCTGAAAATACAAATCAAATCATAAGTTTTCTTTAGTCTTATTTTATATTCTCTAATTAGTGGGATATTTGTGATTCTTCATCTTTTGTTATTAGTGATTAAGCTATATATATTTGTATCCCCACAAGCACTCTACCATGCATTAGATTTAAAACCAGTGTTTAAATATCCCCATGTACATTCAATTTGACAATTCAAAATGACAACTGGAATAAGGTTATAACAGTCATATCTGAACACTCATGCTAAAAAATCCAGAGTCTTGGAAACTTCCCCAAGGCTGATCTAGATGAGGGGTTGAGACCTCGAATCCAATCGCATCTCAGCTCCTCCAACACTCCATGACTTATTACCCAATGAATGACATATATGAGACTACACTTGGAGTTTCTTAATTCGCATGCTGGTAGTAGCAAAGGGTAAAACATGAGACTCCGGAAAGAATTGACTCTATATCCAGGTACTTAACTAAACACACACATTATGGCTTATGAGATATTTAATGATTTGATAATCAACCCAGAATGACAATGCATAGTTATATAATATACTTAAATAAAGTAAAATTAATGTGATTCGAATGGATTGAAACGAACTATGAAAAAATACATTAAACAATATTATATTTTATATTTTTTAATAAAACAAATCAATTATTAAGACAGCTATCCCTCTGTGCATTGAAATTTACCGGAGGTGTTACAATTAGATAAGTCGGTGAGTTACAGAATCTCATCCTATGCACTGGACAATTAAATCAGAACTTATTCCATTAATAACTTTATTACATTATAATTTATGCCATGAGATGCCTATAAGGTTTGTGAACAGTTAATTTGCAAGAGAGACAATTAATAATTATAATCACTCTAGATACTTCAAAGTTAACCTAAATTAGCTCCCTATATAGATTATTATTATTATATCACTAGATCTTGCATTCAAATCAAAGTTGAATTGAATAATATTACATCACTAAAATCGATTCTATCTTTCACTTCCCTTTGTGTGATTTCTCCTGCGTTCTTCTCCTTATCTTCATCCATTTCTTTCACTTCATTTACTTGAAGGTCCATTTTAGTTTGGGGACCTTGTATGCATAGATATAAATTTTACCTAACCCTTCTTGATATATTTATATATTTTTTTCTACTGATTCTCTCCTTTCTATTTTGATTTGTTATGTGATTCTTTATTATAGGATTATTAGCATTTAGCATGCTAGCCAATCCAAACACACTTGCTCTGGTTCACCTTTTTGTCTGCCTGCCCTAGATTCATGTTTGACTGCCTGCCCTACTTTGATGACTTGCCCTCTATTCCACTACATATGTAAATTCTTACCCTACTTAAGTAAATGACGCGCTTATAAATTTTCATATTTTAGCTATAATTCAAACAATCCGCGTTGCTGATATACTTTAATATTGAGTGTATCATTTATTGATCACTTTATTGTTAAGGCTATTTAAAATTCATACACATATATATTTTTCAACTTACTAAGATTCTACATTACTCACTGTTTGTATTTTATTGATTACGTTATTGTTACGGCTATGAAATCATACATACATTTATTTTTTAACTTAACTGAATTACGTGACTATTTTAGAATCACACATATATATTTCCTTCAACTTAAACTTACATGCGCAACTATTTTATTATTTATAATTAAAACCTTCCTGAAACTTTATTTTAATTCTTTTTAACTTAACTACTTTATTTTTCGTTCACAACAATTACATCTAGATAATCTATATTTGATCACTACAATTACATTTGAATACTTCTTTTCTTACATTAAATGCATTACAATGAAACTTCATAAGCTTTCTTGATATTAAAATTTCTCTCCTTCTTTCTATCCTTTCTACACATTTGACGTCGAAACACATACATATAGCATTACAAAGTGCAAAAAAAAATTTATCCCTTCATCTTTGCTCCTCATCACTCTGATTTATTAAACTAATTTTATTTACTTTATTTTACAAAATTTACCCAACACGTTATTACCAATTGCACAGCAATAGATCCCGGACTGGCCCCCAAAATGTAACGGAAATAGGAACGATCGAATGACGTTCCTTTTTATTTATATATAATATGGATTGCTAAATTCAAAATCGTTCATCTTCCGTTACCACAAGCAAAGAGAACATATGGTCATAAATGAATCTATATCCATACTTGATCGAACCTGTGACCATATGGATATTGCCCCAGGTTATCTTTCCCGTCAAACATCTCTCGACTGCTGTAATTATTAAAGAATTACAGTGCTTAGATAAATTATAAATTTAATGGGATCAAGAATACTGCACCACTAGCCTCACGTGTTACTTAGTACTCAAAATGGAGTAATAATTATAACCCAAACCCCTCTGGGTATATTAACTGTCTAGAATGGCAAAGAATGAGACGAAACACAAAATAATTAAGGAATATTTAATATAATAAATCAATTACACAAAAGAAATCAATTGAAATAGTTACATACAATAAAAAAAAAATCATTTGATATAATGCTACGATTAAATGTATGGTTTAAATCCTGTAAATGATTATAATCTACGAAAAATAAATTATCCATTTTCAGTCGTCATTCCAAGTATTAGAAAGAGTTTAATTACTTTCTATCTCATTAATATCTGGAATTTGCAATTGCTTTAAATCAAAAGTATGTGCACATGTGTCCTATATAGGTGGTTATGTAATTTACCTAGGTTTTTTCTTTGTCTCCTATATGAGTTAAGGTCCTGCTGACCATCATGTGGAATTCATCCACGTCTTTAGCAGGGACGGCTGCTCTTAGGTTGGATTTGGTTTGTGGAATTTTTTCTTATCCATAGTGACTTCTTCATACTATGACATCAAGGATATGGCAGGGAGATCATCAGGCAGGCACTACACCAGCAGTTGTTATATGGCGAAGTTGACCTTACGAGCACGGTGGGTCTGAATCGGCCAGCGATCGTGATAGCCCTTAGCCACACATCCTTGAAGCTTCACTTATGTTATAAATCATTTTCCTGTTCATGCAGTGTTCAGTCTTCTACGTCGAGGTCCTTTCACTCAGCTTCTGTTTTTTTTTCTTTTTTAAAAATTTTAAAGGATTTTCATATCTGCTTTCTACTATATTCTAATCTGCTTATTATCAGAGCAGTGTCCTCACCAAGTCTCTACGTGAACTCTCTTTTTAGAATTCAATTTTATTAATGTCTTTTTCCAAATTCTTTCATTATCTTGATCTTTTTGTTTGTGTAGCTTTCCTTTTACACCTTTCACTTTAAGACGCCTTCACCAACTTATATAAATTTACTTTTTTCATATAATTTCGTAGCAATATTTTATATTTATTTATTTATTTCCTTTTTTTTTCTTTATAAAATTATTTTCATTTGACATGCATTAAACATTGCTCTCTTTATACATACTTTAACACATGCATTTCGTTTTTTCGTCAAAATGTGTACTTTTCTAGAATAGATCCTTATCTTTTGTCACATTTTAAATTCTATTTCTCATTTTATTTAAACTCCTCACTCTTTACTTTTTCTTTTTATAAATCATTTTTTAGTTCCTATTTCGTTTATATTTCCTTTCTCACTTTTGATTTTAAACCAAACACGATTTCAATATTTTCTAACATTACTTTTTACATTTTTCAAAATATACACTTTGGAGGGTAAAAGATAAAAATCTTGTTCGATTCCATTTCCCTCTCTTTTATTTCATTACGGTCATTAATTACGACATTATCTTTCTTCATTGGTTTAATTCTTTTATTTATTTGTTTTGTTTTTTTCTATTTCGAACTGAAAACTATAATATTTAATATTGTTTAATATTAAATATATACATGTGTGATCGCAGTATGTGCGATCATCACAAATATATTTCTTTATTTGTCTTCAGCTTTGTGTGCTTGTGCGTGTTAGTGCATTTTATATTTTATAGTTATTTTGGTAAACATTTTGTGCAGAACTGATAAAAAATTGATAGGTCTGTAATTTCCAACATCTTCTTTATCATCTTTTTAAAATGTCAAAATTACTACAGTATTCTTCCTACCATCGGTTACATATTTATTTGATATATAACTTTACCATTTTTTTTCTACATCTTTACCTGCTTATTTTAAAATATCAATTATAATTCTATCATTACCGAACATTTCCCCCTTCTTTATAGATTTATTTACATGTCTCACTACTTCATTTACAATCTTGGTCAATTCTTAAGATATAATGGTATTAGGAGGTACTTTTTCTAGTTGTTTATTGTTATATACTTCTTGATAAAACTCTTTTACATTTTTTATAATGTCGTCTCTCTTTTATTAATAGTTCCATTTTTTCCTTATCGCAGAAATAATTTTTTTACTAATACCAGGATGTTGTTTTGCATTTTGGGTCTTATTTTCTTCCTATAGCTTTCCTTGCTAATTCACAAATATATTTTCTTATATCGTTATTAAATCTTTTCCTCACCATTTTACAAAATTCTAGATATTCAGTACGCCTTGTCTCAGTAGAAATTTTAGTGGTCAATTGTGCTTTTTTTTGGTCAAGCGTTGTTAGCCGAGAGGTCAGCGCAGCTACCTTGCAAGCAAGCAGTTGGTTGCAGACAGTTGTTGCGGGCTCGCCTCCCATGGACAAAAAAATGCTGCTTTTTGGTATGTCTCATTTTTGTTGCAGTGTTTAAAAATTTATCTGTTATCTTTCTATTAACTTTGTTCAAATCTGAACCGTGTTCAAAATCTATTAATGGTTAAAAATAATTTACAAATTCTAATTCAATTTATTGGAATATTTCTAAAGGTTAAGAATATTGTGTGAATAATGTTTTTCTTAATAATAATGTCTCTAGTTTTGCATTAACACACATTTTATATCCCTAATTGAAGGTCAATTTCTATGGTGAATTTATTAAGGACATTACAACCTTGAAATATATATTTTCTGTTAGTCAAAATATCATCCACTCCTTTTGCATCTTTATTTGGATGCTTTCATGTCGATTGTTTTAGCATCTGTCTCAAAGAAAGAATTCACAATATATTTTTTTTTCCTGAAAATTTCACAAGTTTATTTCCTCTCTCATTTACCCACAGCACTTTCATTTTGCACTTCCTTTTTACTTTTAGCATTAACGTCTTCTATAACAATTTTAAAAGTTTGTCTGGTCTGATCAAAAGCTTTTTATGCATTCATGTAAACATTCTCTGCTTCTTTATCATAATGTGCATTTGTTGATGTATATTTAATTTTCTGCATTTGGTATCAACCACTATGTTAAACAACTAATGCAGCCATTCTCCACAATGCTGTTTCTCCTTTTTATTTGTAGCAGATCCTATACCATTTGTGTTACCAATGTTTGTGCTTTTGTAATAAAGTACATGTCCACTTTTTAAATCGTCTCTTCACATTTTCTTCTAACTTCACACATTTCAATAATTTCCCACTTAATATTAGGCAATTCTTCCAATTCTAGAAATCTTACTTCACTTTATTTGAAAGTAATCTGTAGTTGTAAGTTCCTAAATAAAAGGTAATCAACAAATGACAGCCTTGGTTTACAATCAGGGCAGACTTAATACCCCTATCTTATGTTGCCATCTGCTGCTGCTGTGTATGTTGCCTTTGCAGCCTCCTGGAAATCAGGTCCATGATTTAGTTTTGTTTGTCATAATTGTGAATATCTATTAAGAAGTTCATTCACACATACATTCATTCTATGTTCAAAAACCACAAATGATATTTTAATGTAGAACTATCAGTATGACCCTGGATGATGCCTTGTGGTCAGAAACTCATCCTTGTTCCTATACTATATGAAGAATCATATAGTAATAACAGATATATAAATGCAATCTATTTACCACACTTTAAACTTTTTTAGCAAAAATCTTTTATTGTACATATGTGTATATACAATCTTATGTTTTGACTGTTCTGCAGTCTTCTTCAGAGCCACTTTTATTCTGAAGAAGATTGCAGGATAGTTAAAAAGTAAGATTGTGTAAATTTAAAGTAAATGTGACTCTGAAGAAAGCTTCCGGACAGTCAGAACATAAGATTGTGTATGCATATATGTACAATAAAAGATTTTTGCTAAACGTCCACAGAGTACAGTGAAAAAAATGCATTTATATGAGATATTATAGCAAAATAAAGGAAATGGTGAATTTGGTAAAACTATATATGTGGTCATTAGAAATTTGCCTGCTCAGTTCCTTTCAGGCTTCAAAGAGGAATCAAATGATCTTTCAATTACTAGAAAATTTCTTTCTGCATAAGCAGTCACTCAGTAGATAATGAATTTCCATTTATTATTCTTGTACAAGATCTTTACCTAGATAATGAGTAAAGAACCCCTTTATTGATAGTGATATAAATTATGATTAAATCCATTAATAAGTTATGACAAAGTTGCATTTGACATTAAAAAACGTTTGAAGGTAGATTAATAAATAATTAAAATCATGTGACTATTCAATATTTTTGATATAATGAGCAATAAGGACAATAGCTAATTGATTATCATATGCAAATTCCATCACAGCAGCCTAAGCTTAAACGAACTACTAGAATAATAAAAATCAATTGTTAAGTTAATTTCAATAGCTAACAAACAGATTATCATTTATTATTCTGGTTTAAGATATTTAAATAGACGAATGAATGACAGTTTACGACTGAAACACATTGAGATTAAATGTGCCCCAAAATGCATAATGTTTTCAACATAAAAGAATCAATAGTTTAATAAACTTAGACTAGTATAAAACCTGGATATATATTTAGGATTAATTGAAATTGTTTGGACACTAGATTGCTCATATTCTATTGGTTTATTCAAGCTTTTTTTCTAATGAGGTGATTAATAATCAGTTAGTTATTGCATTAATGGGTAAGTAGTACATAAACTGTCATATCTGACCTTATCTTCAGAAGTGGACTTGTCCAGATTCCTTTCTTATCTTATCGGATTAAGAATGCATTTCCACTAACCAATGTGTAAACATGTGGGTTACCAATGTATAAACATGGCCAAAGGGTAAAACATAAGTATGGCCAATGTGTAAACATGTGTATAAAATCCTAACCATTGGTTAGGCACTCTGAATTCGATTGCTGCTGGTAAGTTAGGGGATCTGGCAATAAACAGTCAGCTTTTTTAGAAGCAAGCCAGATAATGTCTGTCTAACCTAAATGACAGTACTACGACCATACGCGCTCTTAAGAGAGACAACGTTGGTCTACCTGAACGTGCTCTTCATTGAAACTATTTTTCTACCATAAAAGTGTTTCTACTATTTTCACTACCGGTATGTCTACGCATTGAGGCGAGTGCATAATAAAACTGGAAGCTGCTACGACCACGGCAGACTCGAGGCAAGCTGTCTAGTACAGTTGAAAATGATCCAGTCATTTGGCACGACCAGCACAATATTAACTACGTATATCTACGTACAACTATATTTTGGGAGTGTTTATATGTATTTTGATATTACTGTTGGTTTGAGTCTGAACTCTGCAATTCAGCCAAACACATCATAATTCAGCCAAACACAACATAAACTAAAATGAAATTTGCACTAGTCTATTTTCCAAATGCAGATAGATTTTAAATTATTCTAAAATTATAAACTTTTCCAAAAGGAAAAGAAAAAAAAATTATATATGTCAATCAAAAGAGATATTTCAGTCTTATTTATAATGATTTCGATTCATTGTGCATTAACTTCTTTATTTCTATTGTTAATTTCAGCGGAGTATCTGGGGTTGATCTTGATTTATCTAACATTGATATTAATCAGTGTGATCTTGAAGCGAATGAAACAGATATGTCCGGTTTATCTGCTTTTCGAGGAACTCATCACTGCCCACGATCAACTGAGGTAATATCTTTACATATTTATATCGCTTATGTGTAGATTAATGTTTTTATCTATCATATTTCTGAATTTACAAGATAAATTCAGAGACTTATTTGAACAAACTTGTGAATAACGATCACTTTTTCATACGATGTTTATACAACAGTTAAGACAATAAATAGTTATATTTATCGAATTAACGCTAGCAGTAATTTCTATAAGTTACATATCAAGCAAATTACTGTTTGAAATAATAATCAGGATGCAAATTTTAATTACTTTGATAAACTTGTGAATAATTCACAGCTATCAAATACACAAGACTGATAACGTATAATCGTATTCACTGAACAACTAATTTAATGTTTCAATCCTTTCAAATGTTGATTAATGATTTATCTTCTACATATATATCAATGGTAGTTAATTTAAATGGTCATCTTTTATCCAACTGATATCTTAGCATTAATGTGAGAAAATGGCTGTTAATAACAGATTCGTTAAAATAACTCTGAATTTGATATGTGATCCGTTTTAATGGTTTTTCATTCAAATTGGATATGTTTTATAACAATAATTAATTTTTTTAATTATTGTGATTATTAATATATATATATATGTTGAATGAATGTTCTCATGGGCAAAAAATGTTTTATAAAACATATTAAGGAGCAACGGTATTAATAAAATAATATTACAGTAAATATATTGAATTTTTTCTACAGGATAACACTTGTCTTCAACTGGATGAAAAACAGTAATAATAACATAGTTGAGCTACAGCTTCAAACACAACCAAATGGTTATTACAGTGTTTTTTGTTGTTGAAACATTAGTATATTTAGTGTTTTACTAAAGATTTGTGATTATGGTGTTTTTGTTGTATTTATATATTGGACTATTTTCATCATCTAATATGAATAAGGAATGTCTTCAGAAAAATTTATTTAAATGTTCCATTTTCATTCAACTGTTAGTTGTAGCATGTAGGTTAGAGTAATGCACAATGTTTCAAGAGGTATTATTCTCTATATAACATACAATAACCACATTCCACCCTTTTTACACTTTAAAGCAAAATATATTTATTAATATTACAGTTTCAACTGTTCCTAGCAGTCTTCATCAGATCTTATTATTTACTAAACTGTCTTTACTCCACCATTTTCTATCCTAAACTATCTTTACTCCACTAGGAACAGTCAAAACTGCAATATTAATAAATATATATTTTGCTTCAAAGTGTAAAAAGAGTGGAATGTGATTATTATATGTTATATATTAGAAAAGCAAAAATAAAGAAGGAAAGAGGAAGAGAAGCTATGGAAGGTATTATTCTCTTCTCTTCTTCAGATATTGCTGGCCTGACCAGTGACAGTTCAAGCATGGGAATGAAACCTGGACCCCTAGATTCTTGAGCATTGAATTTTAAGATAATGCTCTAACAAACTGAGCCATTCTGCCAAACGTAACAGTCAGTAGAAATTTTATATACTTATCTATGAAGCTCCTCATGATTTCTTCATTTTTTTCCTATGAGCAAATTTAATTACTGGTTTCCATTCATGATGTATAGTCACACTAGGTTGACATATGAGATTTTCTTCTTTGTACCTTTTCTTCTCTATCCAATATTTTTGTACTTTCTCAATTGAACAATGTTCATTGGTACATATATGGTTTGTTCTTTTAGACACACTTGATTTCTCTTTTCTAATCATAAATTTGTGTTTTTGCAAGCATTTTTCAAATAGACAACTAGTCTCATCAATATACATTCTTCCACGTTGTGCAAATACTAACCTAAGTACTATTCCTAACAATTGAATGTGTTTGGATTATATAAATAAAATTAAATTTTTCTAAAGACATTCAATACTCATATTAGTTGATGGAAATAGTCAAATGTATAAATACAACTAGCATATTTACTTAATTATTATTTTATTAAATATGGTTGCTCTAAAAACATGTTTTATAAAATATATATACATAAATATATCCAAATATTAAATCACTCCACATGGGTAAGAAATTATAACACTGCCCTCTGTGAAATAAATTTATAAATATATTAGAGTCCGTATTTCAAAATAGTCAATCAAATTTGAGGCTGGCTATTTTTCAATTCCAACTCTAGTATATAGCTGGCTATTTTGAAATACAAACTTTAATATACTTATATATTTATTTCTTTAAAATATGACATTATCCTGGATCTATACCTCGATGATTTAATGCTTTAATCACAGAAGAAATGTTTATGGAATCGAATGCCTTTTCGTAATCTACAAATCCAAAACATAATGGCAACTCATATTCATTTGTCTTTTCTATAACTTCTCTCAATACCTGGATATGATCTACTGGACTAAAACCACTTTTAAATCTAGCTTGTTCCCTTGGTTGGTGGAAATCCAATGTTCTTTGTAGACGAGTTGTAATTATCTTGGTAAAAATTTTGTATTAAACTGATAAAAGACTGATAGGTCTGTAATTTCTAATATCTTCTTTATCACCTTTTTTAAATATTAATATTATTACTGCATTCTTCCAATCAACTGGTACATCTTTATCAACTAGACCTTTGGTATATAACTTTGTTAAAAAAATTTCTATTTCTTCACCTGCTTCTTTGAATATATCAATTATAATTCCATCATTACCTGGAACCTTTCCTTTCTTCATACATTTAATTGCATGTTTTACTTCTTCATTTAAAATTCTGGGCAATTCAGAAGATGTAATAGAAATATGAAGTACTTGTTCTTTATTAGTATATAACTCTTGATAAAAGTCTTCTAGCCATTTCATAATGTCATCTCTCTTTTTAGTAATAATTCCATCTTTTTTTCTTATTGCAGATATAAATTTGCTACCAATACCAAAATGTTGTTTTACATTCTTGAGACTTTTTATTTTCTTCTACAGCTTTCCTTGCTAGTTCACAGTTATACTTTCTTATATCATTTTCAACTCTTTTTCGTATCATTTTACAAAATTCGAGATATTCAATCCTTTTTAATGCATCATTTTTGTATATCTTCATATTCCTTCTTTTCTTCATAAATTCTCTAGTCTCAGTAGAAATTTTATTGATCAATTGCTGCTTTTTTCTACCAGCTATCTTTGTTGCAGTTTTTAAAAGTGTATCAGTTATTTTCATACTAATTTCATTCAAATCTGAATCATGTTCAAAATCCACTAATACTTGAAATCGATTTGTAAGTTCTAATTTAAATTCATTATTATGTTTCTTAAGATTAGGAATATCAACTGTAAAAATTGTTTTTCTTAATATTTTTTGTCTCTCTAGTTTTGCATTAACACGTATCTTACATCTTACTAATCGAAGATCACTTCCTGTGTTAAATTTATTAAGAACATTAAAATCTTGAACTTTGTATTTTCAGTTAGTCAAATGCAACACCAACAATAGATTACATAATGATACTGGGAAAATCAACATTGAGAAAGGTGTAAGACAAGGTGATTCCACATCTCCAAAACGTTTTACAGCAGTGTTGCAAGAAGTATTTTGTGGATTAAAATGGGAAACTAAAGGAGTGAAAGTAAATGGAGATTATTTAAGTCATTTAGAATTTGCAGATGATATAGTTGTTTTTTAAAATAATGTTTCAGAGCTTCAGGAACTGTTACAGGAGTTATCAGATGAAAGAAGGAAAGTAGGACTAAAGATAAATGTTAAAAAGACTAAAGTAATGTTTAATCGATTTGCTCAAAATATGAAAATAAAGATTGATTATGAAGAATTAGAAGAAGTTAACAGTTACAAATACCTAGGTCAGATTATTAATGCAGCTGGAAACATAATGGATGAAAGTAATCATAGAATTAAACTTGGTTGGAGTGCTTTTGGTAGAAATAACTTGATACTAAAAGGAAATATGCCTATGTGTTTGAAAAGGAAGGTTTTTAAACAAATGTGTTTTACGAGTTCTTACTTATGGATCTGAGACTTGGACAATTAATAGAAGAGCAATACAGAGACTTCAGACCACTCAAAGAAGTATGGAGAGATGCATGTTGGGAGTAATAAGAAGAGATCGAAAACACAATGTATGGGTAAGAGAACAAACAGGTGTTACTGACCTTATTGAAAAAATTAAAAGATTGCAACGGAGTTGGGCTGGACATATTTCTAGAAGAGATGATAATAGATGGACAATTGAAATCTTAAACTGGATTCCAAGAGATTGTAAAAGAACCAGAATGAGACCACATGTGAGATGGAGGGAAGAAATAAGGAAGTATGCAGGGGTAATATGGAGAAGAGAAGCTAAAGATCAGAAAAGGTGGATTAAACTTGGAGAGACCTTCACCCTGCAGTGGATTGATAATGGTTGATGATGATGGTATTTATTTCACAGAGGGCAGTGCTGTAATTTCTTCACAATGTGGAGTGATTTGATATATTTGGATTTTTATTTCAGTTTAGCATTAAGCACTGGAATTATTTTTATATTTACATAAAATAGATATATTGGCTACATTCTATCCACATGTGAATAAACGTCCAGTTGTACTGATATTTTTCTTCTTCACACTTGTCATAACTAAATAAGGAATGTTAGCTGAGATATTCTGCAAACAGCAGTAAATGAAGGAATATAAAAAAGTTTTTTTTTAAAAAAAATAACAGTAAAATGTTTAAAGTATAAATATAGAAGGTGATATTATAATCCAAGATAAAATTAAAAGGTGTTTTGAATAATAGTCTATTTTATTTCTAAAAGAAGGTAACTTTGGGATATCATCAAATTTGTTGATATAGTAAGATTCGTTAAGAATGTCAATGAATTCTCAAATTATAATTAATATTTTAAAAGATACAGAAGAAGAAATAGAAAAAAAATTGACAAAGCCATATATATCGAATATTTAAATGATAAAGATATAACTGATTTTTTGAAGAAAGCAGCATTAATATTCAAAGTTGCAGAAGATAAAGAAATTCTTTGAAAATACAAGATCATTACTTAGGTAATTGAAACTCATCTATAATGGGATTTGGATGCATATGAACCAAAAAGCAGATTGGTTTTAAAAATGATTTTGATATAATGGATCACACCCATGTATTAGAAGAAATTATAGAAAAGACCATTGAATATAAACTGTCATTAAGATTTAAATTTAAGAATGACTATGGATTGGATAAAATGGATTAAATCTGAAAGGGCCTTTATTCTACAGTGGTTTGATTATAACTGCATAAGATATTGATCAAATATGTTTATTGATAAATAGTAGTAGTAGCATCAGTAGTAGTAGTAGTAGTAGTAGTAGTAGTAATACTACTATTACTACCACCATCACCACCACCACTACTACTACTACTACTACTAACAACAACAACAACAACAACAACAACAACAACAATAATAATAATAATAATAATAATAATAATAATAATAATAATAATAATAATAATAATAATAATAATAATAATAATAATATTAATACATAATAATTAATAATAATAATAATAATAATAATAATAATAATAATAATAATAATAATAATAATAATAATAATAATAATAATAATAATAATAATAATAATAATAATAATAATAATAATAATAATAATAATAATAATAATAATAATAAAAATGAAAAAAAAGGTAATAAACAAATCGATTAGTTTTTATTTGAGATAATTAGCTCATAAATTTTTTTATACATATAGTTGAATGTAAGAAATTTGTGTGGGAAACCTGGTTGTAACAAGAGTGAAATTGCATATATCAATGTTGAATAAATGTAAACACATGTACACAAACAAACATATTTGCTTGTTTTACTATATAAAAATAAAATAGCAATACCCATAATAAATTTTAGTAATTTTAAAAAAGATAAAACATTCTGTTTTTTTTTTTAAAATCAATGTACAAAATTTATTGTATATTTTATTTACAATAATCATTTTTATTTAATAAAAAAACTCTGAGACAAATACAAAATATTTATTTTTTTAATAACTACATAAATATATAAAATTAATTAAACTTTTTTTACCAATAATATTTTTAATGTAAGTCTTAAAAAATCGGTTTAAAAAATGAAATATCTTTTTTCAAAACTACATTTAAAATTATTAGCAAATTTCATCAATCCATTGATAATATTTTGAAATAAACAAAAAAAAAAATAATAAAACAATATTATCATTGAATCATTTTATTTTTTGTAAATTCTACTATTAAGAATTGTTAAGTCCATTTTCTTATTGCCTGATGGCTTATTCTTTAGGCCCTTTGGAATCCAAAAGTGAATTTCCTTATGTTGATTGATTAAAATAGTTATTATTTAAATTGATGTTTTCTAATACTTCATGTATTATTTATACAATAGAATACTTAACAAATCAATTATAAGGCAAAAGAGAGGTACATATTTTATGTTGGTTGTCAATCCATAAACGTTTCTGAAAATGCAGACAGTAAGAGAGAGAAAAAAAATCTTACCTTTTTTCTTTTTCTTTTTGTTAATAAGACCCAATTAAAAAACAAGTAGTTTTCTATTCTATTATTCAGCCGCTTGATGGCACTATTCATATGCAAAAGCACATAAATATGTTATTTATGTGGCCACTGCCTTTTAGTCCTATATATCTATACAAAATCATAGAGTAAGGCCATTTAATATGTGGCAGCCAGTGGCCAATGATGTAATTTCTATGGTATAAAGCACAGAAAAGATGCCGTTTAGAAGCGGCCAGCCTATTTTATTGTTACACACTTTATCCCAATGCTTACAGTTCAATGTTTGCTACCATATCATGTGAGAGGGTATGGACTGCAGATTGCCACAACTCTTCAAATATGCATGTCAACAAAATTAGCTTACAATTTATTTGAACTACTATTTCCTCCTAACAATTGTCCACCCATCGCTATGCTTCCCTACTCAATGTGAAACCTTCAAATCAATTCGGAAAGGGTAGGTACAAGCAAGATTTTGACAAGCTCACATAAATAGTCACATTTTCATGAGAACATGTCCATGACAAATAAAATGGCTGACAGGTCAAAATTGGGCCAGCTACTGTCCACAGAGGCCAGCCTGCATGGGAAGATTTATTAATTCTACTGGAATAGAATCTTTGCAATAAGGTAGGTCAATTAATAAAGTTTAATTCTTGCAGATGTTAAAAAGGAATACCCCTCTGGCCTACATTGCAGGACTAACATTTTACTTTTTGGAGCCACTTGGAGTTCAAGTGGATTTTGAAATTTGTTGGTAACATCAAATTGTTCTTCGACTAAATTACAGAAATTGATGAAGAAAATTGGAATGAATTACGTTAAGTCTTCAGACAAAAACCCCAAAAAATGTATGAGTGTGAAAATTCTCATGGTTCTATCCAGAGAAACCAAAATAAATTGTCCAAATACTGAATCCATTGATTAATTAATTTAAAAATACCCAACCAAAAAGGCATAATAAAAGAAAAAAAATGACCGAGTTGGAAATTATTAATCATTCTTAATAGGTGTGCCATTAAGATCCATACACATATTATCTTTCAAAGATAACTATTGTAAGAAATCAATCAATAAATAAACTATATAAATAATTCCTTTTTTTTCCTTTTCAAAAATGAGCCAAAAAAGTAAAAGACAGTTCAATAATTAAAGCATTATCAGCATCATTTTTTTGGCCAGCATGATGTAGTTGTAAAGTTTGTGGAGGGGGGGGTTGCCTTACGGGGAATTCTACTATAATAGAATATCTGCAATAACATATGTTTCTGTAAAATTGTTCCACTAAATGTTATTAAGAAAATAAATGAATTGCATTAACCTGTACGATATGTGTGTGATGCATGCAAAGTTTTTTAAGAGAAATACTATAAGAAATATTTAATTCTCAAATAATTTTATAATTATATTAAACCAACCAAACATTTTAAAATAACATATTTTAATAATTCTTTACTTATTTAATAAACATTTAATAAAAAATGTATCCATTTTTAGTTTATCTTTACCAATTTAAAATATCTTTAAAAACTAATTAAATAATATTCTGTATTTATTTTTATCATGTACAAATGCCTCAATTTTAGTAACAGTTTTATAAAGCAATTAAAAACTTTCTCTTAAAAAACTTTGCATGCATCACACACATATCAAATCATGTGACCTGTTTATTCCAGACAAATGTTGTAATTTTTGAATTTACAATCTGAAATCAACTAAATAAAATTTAATTGCAAGAATAGTAGATTAAAGAAAAAATATAAAATACAACAATAAAAATTTGGAATAATAAATTTTGACATTTTATAAAATTACTAAAATTAAAAACATATAATACACTATAAGAATTAAAAGTTTAATAATTTAAGCATAATTTAAAAGATAAATTTAATAGCTTATTTGAATGTTAAACACTGTATTAAAAATTAACGGTTTAACGCTTTATTCAACAAGCTGTTCAATACATTTTTAACTTATAACCATGACCATTTATTCCTACCATACAATATTAACTGATTATGCTTATATTTTTATAATTTTAAAATTTAGGACAGCTTTCATATATTCTTTAACTACTTATAGCTTCACATCAACAAATTTAAAGTCCCTAAAAAACATTATTATGACAATGATGGAACTTATATTTATCTTAATTTAAAATTTTTCGAGCTATTTCTCTCTTCAGTGAGAAGCTAAAACACCAGATTCAAAAAACTAACTCAAGGTAAGCATTTATCTAAAATTTAGCTCTTAAGAAGAAGATCTAAAATTTTTAGACAGGTACAAGCCTTTAAATTCAGCTCTCCAATGAAATAATCATATGGGTCTGAACTTAATTTAGATACACCACATATTAATGGGCTTTGTAATTTAATCTAGCCAAAGCCCCCAACTGCAAAATAATAATAATAATAAAATCATGTTGTATGTCACATGACCTAGGTAGCTTGCATTTATCAATATGTAATATAAAGAACATTTTAATAGCTCAAACAACTTATTTTTTATGATAAATGCTACAAGAGAAAGCATTCAAATCAACTTTTATTTAAAGACTTCTAGATGCTTAAAAATTTCAGATCTTCTTCTTAAGAGTTAACTTTTAGATAAATGCTTATCTTGAGTTAGTTTTTTGAATCTGATGTCCTAGCTCCTCAATGAAGAGAGCCATAGCTCAAAAACAGTCTGGAAATAGGTACAATCCTACATAAAGATGATTTTAATGCATTCTCTTATAGTATTTATCATAAAAAATAACCTTGCTTAAGCTATTGAAATTCTTTTTATATTACATATTGGTAAATGCAAGCTATATAGGTCATGTGACATACAACATGATTTTATTACTATTATTATTTTGCTGTTGGGGGCTTTGGCTAAATTAAATTACAAAGCCCATTAATATATGGGATATATGAATGAAGTTCAAACCTGTGTGATTATTTTAGTTGGAAAGATGAATTTAAAAAGTTGTAGATATCTAAAAATTTCAGATCTTCTTTCTAAGAGTTAACTTTTAGATAAATGCTTATCTTGAGTTAGTTTTTTGAATCTGGTGTTCTAGCTCCTCACTGAAGAGAGCCATAGCTCAAAACTTGCCTGGGGATAGTCCTAGATAAATATGATTTGAATGCTTTCTCATGTAGCTTTTATCATAAAAAATAAGCTTGTTTGAGCTATTGAAATGCTTTTTATAGATCATGTGACATACAACATGATTTTATTACTAATATATATATATATATATTGAAACAGTAAGGTCTGCTTTGCAGATCTTCGTTTCACCTTTTCTCACCTACTTCCTACCCTCATACCTTAGTTTGAACCCCAATCTATCGTAGGGTGTGTGCAATACGCTTATATACCAAAAATCCCGCCTAATTTTAAACCACGAGTACAATGCTCGTATTATATCTATAACTCATTCCCAAATAAAATAAAAGATGATAGATTACGTATATGTTCACATAATCTTGATTTATTAAAAAGTAGGTTATATAAGTCATAATTGCACACACACTATGATATGCATTTTAAAACATATCAAAATTATAAATTGTTAAAGTTATTTTGTTTGAATCTATTTACAAATATATTGCTGTCATAATATATTTTGATTTAAAATAAAACTCATTTAGTAAATATTCGTTTAGTAAATAGATTCAAATATTGCAATGTAAAAGTAAAATAATTTTCGTTTGATTTAATAAAAGTCATTCCAAATATTTCTGTTAAAATAAATGAGGGACAATAGTTTAATTAGTTAATGTTATATAAGTTTATCTAAAAACAGCAGATGTCCACTTAAGGTTTTCTTTAATTAATAAAAGTAATTTTTAATTAAATCTAGTTTGTAATTCGAATGTTGACAGGGAAATTAACAAAAGAAATTAATTAATGTTGAATTCCTTTAGACATTCGGATAGATTTAATTACAACTGATAAGTCCGATATATTTTTGTAATGCTCCAGGGCAGTTCTATTGTTAATTTCTACTATAAAAAGGAGGGTTTTCTTTTGTTCTCCATTCTAATGTTTCTAAGAGAAATCATTCTGAGTTCTATTCTAATAATTTGCTAACCTTGACATGACAGAGTAGAGGCATCAAGATGGCTACGTCCCCTTGGAATAGCCAGCCGCTGCTCCAGATCATCGGAAGCTATCACATAAGGAACCCCGGAACTGCTGCCGTTGCCAAAAATATGGATATTTCCAGATTTTGCTGTTAAATTATACAAAAACCTGCTGACCATCAATCTACCTAAAATGCTTCTCCAGAGGTAACCCTAAATTAACCCAAGGGCTTTTGTGATAACTAACATGCTATAGCTATTTAAAATTGTTTTTCTTATATTTCACATAACTTCAACGTGTTTAAATATACTCAATATTTTGCTCTCTATCCTTGGGTTAATATTTTTTATTGATTAAGCTTTCTGTTATTTTATTATGATAATGTGTCAGAATCGTCTTTGACTGAGTGAATTATTCCCTTTGATGAAAATAAGATGCCGCTATGAAGGCATATTTTAAATTTCTAAATAATTTTCCAATTTTATTATAATTTCCAATCACTTGTTCGAGGGCGATTTTTTTCTTTAATATATAATATAATCACATAGTTTAAAATCTACATGTTATTGATTTTAATCTAATAAGAGAGTATGTGTGAGGTCAATGATTAAATGTGTTCCCTAATGCATGATTGCGTATATAAATCTATACTTACTTTTCAAACCTGCAAGCATGCATTTTCCTATTTTAATTACCGTGTTCTACTTTAATTACAAAGTTCATCATTGACGTTGAGAATGTGCGGACCCTTTTAAATGAATTTTGGGGAATTTGATTGGGCATTTCTCTTAATCCAAGTAAAACCCATTCAGTATGTTTTATATACACTAGTCTCATATTGCTGGTAAGTGAATTGGTTGTTGAGACCACTTTGTTTTACTTTTCCAAGGATTCTTTACACGGCCAAGTCCGTTCTCTTCACTTATTGCAATTTCCAGGCAGAGTGTGTCTATAAATGACACACCTGGGAATTAAACACAATCGTCACCCAGTCGCTAAGTTTTGGCTGTTCATAAAATACTTTCCTACGAGTTAGCGGCGAGATGTCCTCCGTAATCATTCAAAATATTCCATTATTGTTTTATTTTATATTTATTTTACAAAGCATCCGTGACTTAAATGTGTCACACCCTCCAAATTTAATAAATTCATTATCAGCAATACTGACTTTCCAATGCAACTCTATTATTATTATTCTCAAATAAATGCTTTGATCACATTCCCACTTTGTTGCTTAGTAAGCTTTGTCCGTGTTATTCTCAAAATCAATAAATATTTTATAACACTTAATTTCAAATATTTTCTTAAACTTGTATAATTACTTAAAGCACCTCGCACATGTTCCTATCTCATCAAGCACATTATCGTATGCTATTAGCCCGAGGAATAGAATATATCACTTTGCTTTAAAACCTTTTTGTCATTTATTGGAATATAATGCCCACAATTATTTAATACGCGTCCCTGTCTCATATAAGCAGACAGTGGTGTTATATATATAATTTATATAAATAAATTTTGTGAAATTATTTAAAACTAAATTTGATTTCTTATTTTATTTGATTCCTATCACTGTCTCGGTCTATATATATATATTCTGCATTTCTTTTGTAAATCCATAGCCGTTAATTAGCCACCCAAGCTTCTTTTAGTATAGAGTCTTTTGTTTCTCCCTGACCACCAGGCACCGGTCAAACGTTATACTAGTAGTGGCATCAGATGCATTATCACATAGATGGCACTGTGAAATTTGGACTTTAGATTCGAACTTAGTATATCTAGAAGGCAACCCCTCCTAGAATGTTCAGTTTCATGTCTGGGGTTTGAATTCTGCAGTGTGTTAGCGAGATAGACGATTCTGAGTGTTACAATATATATATATATATATCATCGGTGCTCAGATTATATTAAGCTAGCATATCTTCTAAATTTAATGGACAGACTTCAATGTTCTCCACCCTCCAATTCTTCATCCATCCATATTATTGAAAAAGACACATCAACTAGAGCTTTGAGTGTTCTATTACCAGATATTCTATGATATGGATGAATAAAGAGTTGGAGTGTGGAGAAGATTTAAGCATGTCCACTGAAACCTGAAGATTTGTTATCTTAATATAAAATGAGCACCAATTGTATATGTGTGTGGTAGATAATGATCTGGACCAATTAATGAGTGCTGGTTCAGCATGAAATATGTATATTGGAGTTTATATTTTTTACATGTATGTG
This sequence comes from Epiperipatus broadwayi, assembly GCA_028023455.1. Taxonomy (NCBI): domain Eukaryota; kingdom Metazoa; phylum Onychophora; class Udeonychophora; order Euonychophora; family Peripatidae; genus Epiperipatus; species Epiperipatus broadwayi. Next base: position 1,845,140 of record JAQFVV010012450.1, on the reverse strand, counting down.
GTCATGTGTATCAGTTGTATAAGAGGGTGTGTATAGATGTAAGGAGTGTGAAAGTCTGAGTTCAAATCCCTTCTAATTACATTAAGTTCACTATAGATAATATACTTGTATTTAAATATTTAATAATTTTAAGTATAATAACCAGAGCTTATATTTAAAAGAAGCATGGATAAACAAGCTTTAACTAGAAAATAATTTAAACATTATTATTACTATACATTCATTTTAATTGATATTATTTGAGTCCTTAACTTTCAATTTATAAGTCATACACAAAGCTAGCATTCTTTATAATTATATTCTATTGAAATTGTATTGATATGGATTAGGGATTGGCGTATAAATAAAGTTTTTAATTTAATCTACTTCAATATATATTTTACATTACATATTTTAAATTTTGTTTGAATTTAATAGCGTCTCCATTCCTTAGGTATTTTGTACAGTTAATTTTTTTTTCTTTTCATGTGTCATAGCATCAGTCGGGAAGCGAATCCGCAAACGCGGAACAACTGCTTGTAAGGCGGCTGTGCTGACCACTCGGCCACCAACGCTTGACTGCACAGTTAATTTTGTCACCTCAAATTATAAGACTGATCAAATAGTTTTTCTTATTTTATTTATGCGATAGGTTAATACCTTAATTTGGATATATAACGGGGTCATTTCCACTGTTGCCATTTATGCGATTACAATATATATATATATATATATATTGTTTTTTAATAGTGCCAACCATTGAAAAAGTATGGATTTGTTCGAGGAGCGTATGAATGTAGCTGTAAACCTGGATATTATTTCCCAAACATCTCTTCAGAAACCAAAACATTTTTAGGATTTGAAATTGAACGTCTAAATGATTTATCTGATTTGGATTTTAATGCAGCTACTACACGAAGCAATCTTAAGTGTCTTTCATGCTCTGAAGGCTGTGATACATGTACAGATAATGCACCATGTATGTTTATTAAAAGTTATATCATTAGAGGAATTATTCTGATTTTAAACTGTGTTGTCTTTGTAACCATCCTTTTGTTCCTATTTTTCTTAATTCTTTTGAGAAAATTTCAGGTAATAAAATTGTATATTTATCTGCATTCATGTATGTATATAATTATATATGTATCTATTTATATATGTATTCATATTTATGTATGTATACATATATGTATCTATCTATTTAAACTATGTATCTATTCATTTATTTATATGTTTTGTCTATTTACTTACGTACCTATTTTTGAATCTGCCTACTTATTTATATATCTACTTATTTATCTATCTATCTATGTCTATATCTATCTTTCTAGTTTTTTCATTTAACCATATACACGAACATCAGTCTACTTATTTGAGTAATATATCTATTTATCTATGTGTCATTTTTATCTTACCTATGTATGTATTTATCCATATAATTATCTAAATAATTATGCTCATTAGAAAATTATATATAGTAACCTTACTACCGGGAATGAATGCTCTATAGGAAAACTTGAACAAGATGGGGATAACTGTATACAATTTATTTTGCCATACCTACTGATGATGATCATACTGAAACTCCTGTCAAGCCTAGTCTATAGGTAATAACCACAGTCGTGTTTTCTGATCATCATCTACGTCACGTATGCTTGTGTTAACCTAATAGAGTTGTGTTTTGATTAGTCTTATCAGTGCAGTAATATCATAACATATTCTAAATATTAAACACATACCAAATACTTGTCTGATAGATTAAAAAACAATAAGAAATTAGGCTTATTGTAACAATAGCAATTTAAAAACAACAATATAAAAAACAATAATAAAACAAATTAACTTGCTCATGATATTTGTAGGATTAGTGAGACAGAAAATTCTCTTTACCAAAAAAAAGAGAATTGATAATTATTTTGATGGTATAAGCCTTGTTACATCGTATATATATAATATTTTTATGGTTGTATGATGAAAATAAGTTCTTTTGTGGATTATATCATGCAATATATCATCATCATCATCATCATTATCAAACTTTATCGGTCCACTGCAGGATAAAGGTCTCTTCAAATTCAATCCATCTTCTCTGATCTCTCTTTCTCTCTCTCTCTCTCTCTCTCTATATATATATATATATATATATATATATATATATATATATATATATATATATATACGAATGTATAATTAGAAGGGACCTGAACTCAGTATAAACAATATGCATGTATTTAAATATTATATAAATATAATTAAATGATGATATTTTATTATGTTATATTTCTAAGAGCTTATATAAATTTCGTAGCACTCTCTCTATTAAATAATAAATTATTAGATATTATTACCATCTAATCACTTTAGCTGACAAAAAGTCATACCTATTTTGAACACATCTTCAGTTCTATTAAGACAGCAATTATGAACAAAGATCTATGCAAGTTTTAATATTACTTCTTAAAATATTTGTAAGACTTTAGTAAATTTACTTTTAAGATATGAAGATATACATAATGGAAAAGGAAGTAAATGTACATTTCACTGCGTTATATAAATGTCAATGACTATGAAAACAATTGTATGTATAAATACATATCATTTTTCAAATATTATATGTAATTTTAAAACTTGATCGGTGAAGAAAACACTTAATATTTTTAGCATACTGTACTACTCAATCGCTATCTCAATGCAAAATAATATTTGCATTAGCTGTTCCAAATTCATATAGAGATTAGAAGATTTAACAAGTATCTAAACAAGGATTAAATCCATTATATTACATATATAAACAAATTGATTTATATATGGCTCATTTCTAACTTTCATGTGAGGATTTAATTTTTACTTATTTTACAGCATCATCCAAGTAAAACATTTTGAGGCAAATATTAATAGTATAAATAAATGTGATTTACAAAATTATATGCAATTTCCAATCGGGACTAAAGAACCAAACACTGTTAATAAACTTTTTCAGTCACTCTCCTCATATTTATTCTATTGTTATGGCAACGTTAAAATGACATTCTCATTAGATGACACATGTATAATGATTAGCAGATCCTCCAAGAGTAAAAACATTTTCATGCAGTATATATATATTGTAACAGTAAATAAACCCACCAAGTGCAAGGGTTAAGGTGCTAAAAAGAAAAGCCATCTGAAAGCCGAATTGTAATTCTAAAAAATAAAGGTGACTTCCTTTCTAAATGCTAATTTTGTGACGTAAATCAAAGACTCTTAATCTAAACTAGAACTAGATATGCAATACCAATGCTCGGTCATTCACCAACAGGTGGCAACACAAATCTTAGCCTAACCTTTTAAAACACATAATCACATATAATAAGTAAATCAAATTTTACATGAATAATGCCCATTACTACACTATTGTATGTGAGCATTAATATTTCTAATAAATCTCAGGGTTTTTTTACAGCACATCTGACATTGTATATGCTAATAAGTATATAACTTTTATTTAAAACTATATACGTGTGACTAGCATAATATCGCAATTTAATTTATATTACTTCTCGGGGATTTTAACTTCATAAAGACTTACTCATTTGCTATAATATATTTCTTAGGAGATGACTGAATGCAAAAAAAGCATTTTGTGATTGTATTCAGTTCATATCTCATAGTATATAAATAAAACGATGAAAAGGGTGAGAATGAGCTCTCCCAAACTGTTTAAGATAAACAATATTCACTTTTATGAGAGCACATAAATAAATCAAAGTCAGAATGATGATAAATAAAAAGCAAACTCCTTATTTTAAGAACAACAATTAAAATAATTTTATTAAACAAAATAAAAATACATAAATATGTTTTATTGGAAAGTTAATTTTGTTAATGAATGTTTTCTGTAAATTTGGCATTTAAACACAATTTTAAAACTGTGATACACATTTTTAGTATTGTTTTAAAATGTTTACCAATTTGAATCTCCTTAGCAATACTACACTTATATATATATAACATGAATTGACAATTACAATTATTATCAAAAAAATTTTAAGCTGATATATTTTTAATATTTGATCAATGGGGATATTATTACAATATATATATATAAGTGTAATAATGATCAAGGCTAAATGGATTTATAAGTAATCATTAAAAACTTATCCCCACTTTTTTTCTCATCACTGATTTTTTAAAGGTATTTTCTAATCCAACCCCTGTCTAGCACATAAATTCTTGGCTTATCTGAATTTTTATTTTTGGCTTATTCAATTAGTTTTATTTCCCGAAAGACATTGTTAATTATACTTCAGATATGTTTTATTCCTATTAAACAAATTTCTATAATTAATCAAATAGCAAATATTCAGGACTATTTAAAATCTTTTCTATTTTTTTAGTTAAATCATTCTTTTCAAGCTATTGTGCATGTGGTTTTTGCAAGTGTTAATAATAAATGAATACTTTCATTCCCAACACACGATATAGTATTTATGAAAGAATAAAATGAATCCACTTTTTCTTTCCAACCCAAATGCTTATATATGGGCAAATCTTAAGTACTGGAAGTGAAAGCTTGAGGATAGACCACTCATTTTAAATTACTGTTTACGATGTCTGAATGAATGATGTCAATGAAATTATCTAAAATTTACTAAATGTCACTCTCAAATGAAACTTAAACATATGTAAATAAGCATTTATTTTTATAGCACTATGTTTTTTAAATTGTAATACATTAAAGATCAGCATTTTCAAGCTATTGTGATGTGCTTTTTACGAGTGTTAATAATAAATGAATACTTTCACTCCCAACACAAGATATAGTATTTTGGAAAGAATAAAATGAATCCACTTATTTTTTCCATATATAAGCATTTGGGTTAAAAAGAATAAGTGGATTCATTTTATTCTTTCCTAAATACTATATCTTGTGTTGGGAATGAAAGTATTCATTTATTATTAACATTCGTAAAAAGCGCATGCACAATAATTTGAAAAGGCTGATCTTTAATGTATTACAATTTATAAAACATAGCACTATAAAAATAAATGCTTATTTAAATCATTCTGTATTTTCCTGTTTCAATTTTAATTTACTGCAAATTTTTTACAATATTTATTTAGTTTAGTTAAAATAAAACTTATTTATTTATTAAAAAGAGAAATCAATATTTTAAAACTTTCTTCTTTTCATAGTAATATTTCCAGGAGTTTTTCTATAATAAAAATATAATAGCTAAATAGTTGACATTTCAGTACAGTAACAAGTACTTTCCTCAGAGGTTTTTCTTCTTTACATTCTTATGATTTGAGAAAGAAGAATCTCTAACAAAAGAACTTGTTATTGTACTGAAACCTCATCTATCTATCTATCTATCTATCTATCTATCTATCTATCTATCTATCTATCTATCTATCTATCTATCTATCTATCTATCTATCTATCTATCTATCTATCTATCTATCTATCTATCTATCTATCTATCTATCTATCTATCTATCTATCTATCTATCTATCTATCTATCTATCTATCTATCTATCTATCTATCTATCTATCTATCTATCTATCTATCTATCTATCTATCTATCTATCTATCTATCTATCTATCTATCTATCTATCTATCTATCTATCTATCTATCTATCTATCTATCTATCTATCTATCTATCTATCTATCTATCTATCTATCTATCTATCTATCTATCTATCTACCTATCTACCTATCTATCTGACCTATCTATCTATCTACCTACCTATCTACCTACCTATCTATCTACCTACCTACCTACCTACCTACCTATCTATCTATCTATCTATCTATCTATCTATCTATCTATCTATCTATCTATCTATCTATCTACCTACCTACCTACCTATCTACCTACCTATCTACCTATCTACCTACCTATCTATCTACCTATCTACCTATCATCTACCTACCTACCTATCTATCTACCTATCTATCTATCTATCTATCTACCTACCTATCTACCTACCTACCTACCTACCTACCTACCTACCTACCTACCTACCTACCTATCTATCTATCTATCTATCTATCTATCTATCTATCTATCTATCTATCTATCTATCTATCTATCTATCTATCTATCTATCTATCTATCTATCTATCTATCTATCTATCTATCTATCTATCTATAGATGCAAATACATGAAGGCAGCCCACACATTAAACAATACCAATATTAATCACAATCAACAATCTCAGTTTGTTGTTAAGCAACCTTTTTTGTACAATAAAAGTGGATCCCACCTTCATTTATAGTTGAATATTTATATAGAGTCTAAAGAATACAGTTTGACTAAAGAGAATGAGAGTATTAATTCTGAGAAATTTAAATGGGCTGCATTAAACAGGTAAATATAATCTGTTCTGAATGCCAACTGACAAGTAGTCAGTTATAAGTTTAAACTGCATCGAAACATTGTATTACTATATTTCTGTAAATATAAGACCTAATCAGAAAATAAGCTCTAACATGATTTCTGGATGTTAAAAATATAAGCCCTATCCCAAATATAAAATCTATGTAAGATTGCCAGCCTGATGGATGGATTTCATTTGTATAATAAAACAGACAGTAGACGTAATGAATTATAAAATAATGAATACAGCATATACATTACAACTAGCATAGAAAAAACATTTCAAATTAAATAAACATACATATGCATAAATGTATAGAGCAAAGCTTTAATAATGTTAATTAAGCATGATATACTAGCATACTTTCGATTTAACCACACAATCAAAACTGCAAATACTATGCAAATTAACCTACACACAATATATGTATACCCAAACTCTCATTGCAGTTAAGACTGCATTGTTGATTTTAAGTTGAAAGCATGCTAAACACATCATGCTTTTAATATTATTAAAGCTTTGCTTTATATGTTTTTGCATGTGTGTGTTTATGACATTTTCTAGAGATAAAGCAAGTATATTTATAATTATAATTTCAAATTAAAGTAATGAATGTATAAATAAATATAAATGTAAATTTTTGTATTTGAATAAATGTTACTCAAAATTATTTTGTGGGCAGACTCATAACTAATTATCTTAATAAACCTGCAAACACAATTTTACTTTTCATTTATCAATGCACCTTTATTTAGTCTGATATCTGACAATATAAATAAATCAACATTGATATAAGAAAAAACTGAAACTTATTTCTAGTGGGTGATCATAGTTGTTTTAACGTTTCATATACTATTTTAAATTAAATAATACTAATTTTAACAACAGGTAAATAACTTTTAATATTCTTTATAAAATAGGATTGTTTTGTAATATGATTATAATCCTAAATGGCTGCATTTTTTTCCATCTTTTTTAAATGACAGCTTTCATTGCTATTTTTTAAAAGAAATCTAATAAAACTTATTGAAACTAATGGCAACAATAAGTAGCAAATTTACTTTATTAAAATCATTGATAATAAGAAAGCAACCAAATAATATTTTTAAAATGCTGTCAACTAAATCCAAGTTAACATTTTTATTTTATTTTCTGGCTATATTTAAAAATTGTTTTATATAAATTATTTAATATTTATTGTAAGTAATTCTTATAAAAAAATCAAATTTGAAACAATATTTCTTATAAGTGGCATGAGATACTGGTAGTAGTGGGAACGTAATAAAACTGCATTCTAGCTATTGTGAGTTAATAATTTTATTTTTAGCATATATTTTGAATAATGAGCACAGAAGAAGTGACTATGGAAATTTTTTTGGCATGAGATACTTAGAAGTAGACATATAAAAACATATTTTAATGAACAGAAAGTAATTTGACAGTGTTAAAAAATTAAGTTATCTACCATCAATTTTATTTAAAGTTGACACAATATTTTATAAAAAAGACCATCTTATGAACAATTTATTTTTCAAGATCAGCAAAGCTCTCTTATTTTTTATATCAAAAATAATCTTAATGAGATTAATGCATTTTAAAGACTATTATTATAATTTTAATCAATGCAGAAAAGAAAGATAAAAGGCTTAATTTATTAAAAAAATGGAACATATTTCAGCAATAGTAAAAGTTATTATATGTGCTGCTAAAATTGGTAGTATTGAATAAATGTTATTTTTGTATGTGGAAAAAATATGATATCCCCTGAAAATAAGCTCTAAGCTGTATTTTGGAGCAAAAATTAATATAAAACTTTGTCTTATTTCGGGGGTTATAAGGTACTTACATAATAAAGATAATAATGCTGAAGGCTAGACAGGTTTATAACTAAAAGTAAGTGCATAAAACCAGTCCATACATAAACAATAACATCAATATATGTATATACATACATATATAATACAATATTTTTAATAGATGTTTTAAATAGAAATATTTAAATATTTCCATGAATACTTATATATATATATATATATATATATATATATATATAAGTATTCATTAATGAAGATCAAAAAAATATAAGTAAAGGATCAAAGTAAAGGTTCAAAAGAAATAAGTAAAGGAGTTCATTGCAACAAAATTAAAGGTTGCTCAAATAACTATTACCATACTTGAGTTGTCTACAATATATATAAGATCATAATATTTAAAATAACGTTGGATTTCTCAAGATATCCCACTATCAATAATTATAAGCAAATTATTAATAACAAGTATTATAACTCAGGTATATAGACAGTAGGTTTTATCCACTTTCATTTCTTGGTTTGATGTTAAGTGCATGTTTAAACAAATACTAAGTGAATATGGTCTAGCAGGGCGCCACTAGATTATCTGAATCTAGACACGGTTATATCTAATAACCTTTCACATGTACTGGGTTTGAATCCCCTTTTTGGTACTTTATTTCTAATAAAAATGGAAGATTTTGCTTTTTGAGCCATATCACTATACGCACTAATATTTAGGTAAAAGTAAAACATCTTTAAACCAAAGTGGAGTATACTAGACATAAATCATTTCTCAGATCTTAACATAACAAATGTGTTTCAATATTTTTATAAGTTTACTAGCTCAGATTATATATAACTAATTTAGGATGGCAATTCACTCATCCTTGCATGAAATAGATGATGGGATGTGGTTATAATAATATTAAGAAATCACTAAATATTATAAAATCAATATTTATTTATGGTCTTTAAACAGTTAAACAGCTCATTAATTAAAACGTTGAGGACGATGATGATGATGATAATAATAACGATAATGACAAGGGTTTCAACTACAGCTTTAGGACTAAGCCTAAACATAAAACTAATTTTTATAAAGAAATTCATAATTATTGTTAATCTTAGCATATTTAATCATATCTTAAACAACTAATATTTAACCATTGATGATGATGAATTATCACACTTAACAAAGACTACACTTAATGAAATATATACGCCTCGTTTAATAAAACAAACTAGTATTTATTACTGCATTTCTAACATATATATAAAATTTCTAGATAAACATGAAAATTGACATGAATAATAATAATGATAATAATTGATTATATAACAATCCTCAGATTAATTTCAAGTTCTTCCCCCTTTCCCTTCAAATGTATATTGTATTGAGTGGGATGTCACATTGACCATGATTTTCACTCCATGAGAAAAGTATTTCAAGAAAAAATATTATCTGCTCATTAGCTCACATATGTTGTAAATCTAACATGGAAGTAGAATGTTAAAAAAAATGTTAATAGAATTGAAAGAGCAAGTTTTAGAAACAAGTTTTAAATTATTTTCTCCCCCGCTCTTCTACCTCTGAAATGCTATACTTAACTTGAAACAAAATAATCTAATATTCTAATACTACTCATTATTTCACATTCACTCACAATTATACACATATAAAAATATTATGTATGTGCGTGTTTTATCCCATAATAACAAAATATTATTTAAAACCAAAATAATAATAATATATTAGTTAAAACTAAAATCATAATACCATAAAAAAATTGTTTTACACATTAATATTTTTCATAACTGTAAAATTAATAAACAAATAATTTTGATACATTCAAGATAATTTATGAAGCTCAAAGTTATTATTAGTAAGACATTCTTGTTTTAATCCATCTGAATAGTCTTTAAAAGTTCTTTAAATAAAATATACCACTTTATTGCTAAAATGTTTATTAAGACTCTGATATCATAAAGAAAATAGATATAAAAAGTCATATTACTGATCTTTTGTTTGTGGCGAATTTCCAAGGGTTCAAACTTATCTTGTATAATGCCTATATTTCTGCAGCTACCATTTCCATTTTATGTGGGAACAATCTCTTTCTTGAGGTGTATAACTATTTGATGATGATGACTCTATTGAGGTTATTTGCTTTAGTGGATAATTTGGAAATCATTATATCAATTTTTCTTCTCTTCCTGTCAAGCATGATTTTTTTTAGTGGATGAAATACAGCGGTTGTTTTCACATTTATAAATTTTCTTGAGTTTAAAATCAGTTGTTGTAACAATTAATTGGACTTGATGATTAATATTTATCAGTAGATTAATTCATCTTCTTTGAATGCAGGTGAATGCTTTCTTCCTTCTATTAAAACATCTTATTTCTCTGGTCAGTTGAAAGGTGTAGAATATTATTTTACACACAACATCTTTTCTTTCCTATGTGATGTTCAGCTTCCCCCAGATGGCCCGGAAAAGATGGGACATACATATAATTTTTCTAGCCAGCCATTTCTTATATTTTCAACATTCAATTTAATAGTCTAATAATCTGAATCATAATCACAATAATAATAATTCCAGACACTTTTTATATCCAATTTTTAGCTAACTTAACCAATAAGAGATAGCGTCACTTGCTATTTTTGGACAAATTTGTTTTAATTAGATCTCTAATTTATTTTCAACTAAATTATTTTTTACTGAAAAGTTTAATCCTTTTTCCAGAAACTTTTGTTTTAAAAAAATAGACTTAATCCTTATTTCCTTTCTTTTTTTACATCTAGGTAACATTTCAAATTTTTAAGCTTCCTTCTTTAGATCTTAAGACAAGACAATTTCAAAATTAGAGTTTCCACCCAAATTAAGCTCCCATAGTGACAAACAATCATTTACAAAAAAACAAAATTGCTACAAAGATAGATATCTGATTAAACAGATTTCCTCTTTTAACATAAAATTGTACAAAAAAAATAATTTGACAGATTTAATCCTTCCTTTTCTTTCAATATTTAATAAATGTAAATTTCTGTATGTAATGTACACACATACTTCCTTATTTCAAATCATTCATAAACTAACATTAAGTAATATAATTGCTAGCTTAGTAATTATAACCCTATTATTTAATTAAATCTAACTTTTAAATCCCAATTACAATTATAGAAAGAAAAATAGAAGCATAGAATAAGATATTAGAATTGATCAAGCATAAGTTAGTTTTAAAGAAAGTTAAAATGTTGAATATTTGAAATATAAAACAATTAAATAGTTTACACATACATTGCCTATACATATGTGTTATAACTTTGCCTTTTAAATAAAAAATAAAAATTTAAATATTAAATGTGTGTACTGCTCTTTTTGAGATTTATTAACACACAAACAAGTAAAGCATATAATTGTTGTCCCACTCTTTCTCTGTTTAAAGCTTTTAGAACTGGACCTTGTAGGGTTTAAACTTGGATGCACTACAACTTCCTTTATGGTTATATAAAATGTGATGATGATTTTGTTTTACACTTTTTTACATGCACATTACTATAAATTTGGCTAGTGACCAAATTGTAATGGGACAATATATATATAATATAGGGTATTTCAACACAGACTTTCAAGCTCACTTCATCTATCCACTCTATCTCATACAACCAATACACATGACCACACATGTGAAACTACATAAAGGATCTTCAATACATGTATTTAATACTGAAACAGCATTCATAATTTGGTACAGAAAATCATCTCCCCCACACATATATAATATGTGCTTGGTTTATATTAAGATAGCTAATCTTCAAATTTTAATAAACAGGTTTCAATCTTCTCCTCCTTCCAACACTTCAGCCATCCATACTATAGACAATCTAATGATGTAACACCCAGATTCCTTGTTAATCCCAATATTATTGTCATGCCCATGTTTATTTTAAGTCAATCTGACCCTCAATTTAAATACACAGAATAGGGATAAAGCAGGATATAGTCTGAATTTGTAATATTTGAACACAAGTATAATTAATATACTTGGAGTGTAAATGTAATATAGAGAATTTGAACACACACTGTCAAGTTCCCTTCTGCTATTCAATATATCTCATACAACCAATACACATGACCACACACATATGAAAAAGATAAATGATCTCCACTATATGTATTTCAATCTGAACCAGCACTTATAGTTGGTCAACATGGGCATGACAATAATATTGGCATTAACAAGGGATTTGGGTATTCCATCATCAGATTTTCAATGGTATGGATGGCTGAAGAGTTGAAGGGTGGAATTGCTTGAAGCCCATCCCTTAAAGTTTGAAGATTTGCTATCTTAATATAAACCAAGCACTGATATATATATATATGATAAACAAAAATGCAAGTTAAAAAACTTGCTATATATATATATATATATTACAAATCGATGTCTGTATTTCTTCAAAATAATATACATAAATTTATAAATAAATATTTGAAAATACAGTAATTAAAAGTCTATAAAAATTATATGTATAAATATAACTTAGAAGTGCTTTCACTACCTTGTAGCTTTGTCAACTATCACTTTTAAAATGTCAACTTTCCCATAATTCAATGTCAACTTTCCCATAATTCTGTAATCTTAACGTTTGCTGCTTGCCTAGTAATTAAATTTTGCTTGTATTTATATATTAACATCGCCTCTTTAATTTTTCTTTTATTATTATTTCTTTCAGTTTCCAATATTTTTACGTTGTAACAACGTAAAAATATTGGAAACAATGTAAAAATATTGGAAACTGAAAGAAATAATAAGAAAAGAAAAATTAAAGAGGCAATGTTTTTTTTTTTTTAAGTGTCATAGCATCACGAACCCGCAACCCGGGCAATGGCCTGCAAGTGCAAGGCAGTCACGCTGATCTCTCGACCACCAATGCAAGACAAGAGGCAATATTAATATATAAATACAAGCAAAATTTAATAAATAGGCAAGCAGCAAACGTTAAGATTACAGAATTATGGGAAAGTTGACATTTTAAATGTGATAGTTGATAAAGCTACAAGGTAGTGAAAGCGCTTCTAAGTGACGGTTATACATATATTTTTTATAAACTATTAAGTACTGTATTTTCAAATATTTCTTTAAAAATTTATATATATATATATATATATATATGGGAGATGACGATCTGGACCAACTGATGAGTTGGTTCAGCACAAAATACATATATTGGAGATCATTTATCTTACTCACATGACTGCGGTCATCTCTAGTGGTTGTATAAAATAGAGTGGATAGCTGAAGAGAGCTTGAAAGTTTGTATTCAAATCCCCTATATTACATCTAAACTCCAAGTATCAACTTGTAATTCAGTGTCTATATTTCTTCAAATCAATATACGTAAAAAAAGAAAAAAAGTAACAATAAAAGGAAAATAAAGAAAACTATCCTAATATACAAATACAAGCAAGGCTTAATTAACAGACAGGCAGAAAATGTTAAGATCATGGAATTGTGGGAAGGTTAGCCTTTCAAAGTGTTAGTTGACAAAGACTATGAGGATAGACGAAAGCACTCCTAAATAAATAAAAATTTTAATGTTATACTTTACATATATCTAATTACTGTATTTATAATTATTCAAGTATTCAAATATTATATATATATATATATGTTCTAATATTTTCATGGATAAATGATTCCATATTATTATTTTCAGGATATTCTGTGTAGTAAAATAGCTAAATAGCTGACATTTCAGTACACTAATAAGTACAGTCCTCAGAGCTCCTCTTTCTCAAATCATAGAAATGTGTGTGAGATTTAAAATCATTTTTTATCTTCATCTTTTCTCCTCATATTTAAATTCTATTGGTTGAGAAGTTTTAAAATTTATAGCAATAGAGATTTTTAAAAGGCCCAAGAGTATAAATAAAAGTTGTGAATTAAGGAAGATTAGCAACATTTAAAGGAAGCTATTGGATGATAAAATACATTTTAAAACTTTCCAACCAATAGAATTTAAATATGAAGAGAAAGAAAAGGATAAAACAATTTTAAATCTCACATGCATTCCTATGATTTGAGAAAGAGGATGCTCTGAAGAAGGTACTTGTTATTGTACTGAAACGTCAGCTATTTATCTAGAAAATAATAATATGAAATCATATATATTGTACCGGGTCGAACCGCTGAAACCACCTACTTATACATATATATAAGTTTTGGCCGGTTTCCAACTCCTTCACAATACATTTATAATATTATAAAGGTTAGGTGAACGAACCGGCACGTTCGAGCAAAATGGGAGATCTTATTAATAGCTTTAACTATCAACAATGGCCCATCTCGGCTGCTAGATTCAAACCCCTACCATCCAAATACTTTATTTGTTTCGGGGTAAACCCCGGGGCGCCAGCTAGTCTGAAGACTAACATATTCAGGTAGTAGGCTCATAATCCAGCGCTCGAAACAATTCCCTTAACCAGCCCAGTCTAATTTTAATCAATGATATTTATTGCTAATAAGATATTGATAAAAAGAATTGACCGACAGATCAAGTTTAAATTTAAAAAATAATTTATTTCAATCAACATCAATTAAGTTTAAATATAATTTACTAACCAACATCCACGCATTCTAAACATTTTATAAATCCAAATTTCACACACGCACATTTTAAATTTACATATGATAGGATATTTCATGAACAAAACAACATAATCTTAGACATTTAAATTAACTCTCATTCGCAAAAATAATAATAAAGCATTAATGACATTTGAGACTCTCGCACACACACCAATAGTTCCTCTTATGTATGATAGAGTTCATATAATGTTAATCTTCAATATTTACGGATTACAGTGGTGACTACTACTGGTAAATAATAATAATAAAACAGATACCTAGGATTTTTTTTCTTGTCGGTGGCTACTTCTGCTGCTTCAAATGGATTGTATCTAACCGGTTAGATTTTGTTTATGGAAGAGAATTTATGGTAATCCGTTGGTTTCTTCTTGGAGACAGCTGCACATTTTGACGGAGGGTTTCTGTGTTGTTATCCAGACATTATTTCTCAGGCAGGTTTTGATGGTCTTATTGGACTAACAAGGCTGGAGCGCAAGCGTATATTTCCAAAAGCTTTTCAGCACTGCATTTCTGTAATCTGACACAGTAAAACTATACTGAATTTCAACCTCCAACTGAATGTCTGATAAACGAAAAAAAGTCTATTTATACCTGCGACGTGTTTTTGTTTTAATATCCTCCGGCAATACGTGTTGTCGAAATTCCTTTAGATTAATTATTATGACAACGTGTTTTTCGATTGAATATTTTATTAGTAGTAGCTATTTTAAAATGTGTTGTTTTCATATCTTTAATTAGCAGTCCACCACTGTGTTTCTTTTGAAATACATTTCATTTCTTTATTCATTTTTCTTTTTTTTATATTATTCTTACATGCATACTTTTGTTTACATTCGCACGCACTAATATAATCTATTACAATAAACTGGAATGAAAAGAGATTTTTTTCTTTTTTTTTTTTTATATCTTAATAATTTTAACTTTTTACGAAACTCTTAGTTTGTTTTTTTTTTTTTTTTTATAGGAAAACTCCCTCTCCCCTCTTTAAAGTAATTAATTGTAACTTTCAAATTCTTTTTTCCGAAAGATTTTGATAATAATTTTTATCCAAAATTATTTTATATACATGTGCCAATTTGGCATTGGCACATTACACCCCCCTTCGTTTTAGAGTAAAATGCGTCATTTTTGACCATTTTATCTCTTGCAATTTTAATTGACTATAAAGATTTATTAATTTTTTTTTATTCTAGATAATTCCTACACATGTGTATATGTGCAGCATAATTCTACACCTACAAATATTCTAGATATCGAGTTATTACTGGACTTGCTTACAGGGAATCTATAATAAATACATCCCTTTTTGCACTCACCATAAGGTGCAGCAGTACCAAGAAAATAACCTAAAAGGATATCTGGATAAATACATTTAAGATACTCATCATAAGGTATCGTATTTACCGAATATTACAGTGTATGTGCGCGTATATACCCATGCATACTTACCTACTCGTAATACACATTAGACTGACTCTATACTTTTATTACTAATCTTATAATATTATTTGTAAATCGTTACGAACATCTTTATTTAACACATGAGTATATGTGCAGCATAATTCTACACCTACTAATACTCTAGATATCGAGTTATTACTGGACTTGCTTACAGGGAATCTATAATAAATAAACCCCTTTTTGCACTCACCATAAGGTGAGCCTACCACCCGAATATGTTAGTCTTCAGACTAGCTGGCGCCCCGGGGTTTACCCCAAAACAAATAAAGTATTTGGATGGTAGGGGTTTGAATCTAGCAGCCGAGATGGGCCATTATTGATAGTTAAAGCTATTAATAAGATCTCCCATTTTGCTCGAACGTGCTGGTTCGTTCACCAAACTTTTTATAATATTATAAATGTATTGTGAAGGGGTTTGAAACCGGCCAAAACTTATATATACGTATAAGTAGGTGGGTTTGCTGTGCGACCCGGTACATAAATGGCGCCCAACGTGGGGCCATTTATGTACCGGGTCGAACCGCTGAAACCACCTACTTATACATATATATAAGTTTTGGCCGGTTTCAAACTCCTTCACAATACATTTATAATATTATAAAGGTTAGGTGAACGAACCGGCACGTTCGAGCAAAATGGGAGATCTTATTAATAGCTTTAACTATCAACAATGGCCCATCTCGGCTGCTAGATTCAAACCCCTACCATCCAAATACTTTATTTGTTTCGGGGTAAACCCCGGGGTACCAGCTAGTCTGAAGACTAACATATTCGGGTAGTAGGCTCATAATCCAGCGCTCGAAACAATTCCCTTAACCAGCCCAGTCTAATTTTAATCAATGATATTTATTGCTAATAAGATATTGATAAAAAGAATTGACCGACAGATCAAGTTTAAATTTAAAAAATAATTTATTTCAATCAACATCAATTAAGTTTAAATATAATTTACTAACCAACATCCACGCATTCTAAACATTTTATAAATCCAAATTTCACACACGCACATTTTAAATTTACATATGATAGGATATTTCATGAACAAAACAACATAATCTTAGACATTTAAATTAACTCTCATTCACAAAAAATAATAATAAAGCATTAATGACATTTGAGACTCTCGCACACACATCAATAGTTACTTTTATGTATGGTAGAGTTCATATAATGTTAATCTTCAATATTTACGGATTACAGTGGTGACTACTACTGGTAAATAATAATAATAAAACAGATACCTAGGATTTTTTTTTCTTGTCGGTGGCTACTTCTGCTGCTTCAAATGGATTGTATCTAACCGGTTAGATTTTGTTTATGGAAGAGAATTTATGGTAATCCGTTGGTTTCTTCTTGGAGACAGCTGCACGTTTTGACGGAGGGTTTCTGTGTTGTTATCCAGACATTATTTCTCAGGCAGGTTTTGATGGTCTTATTGGACTAACAAGGCTGGAGCGCAAGCGTATATTTCCAAAAGCTTTTCAGCACTGCATTTCTGTAACTGACACAGTAAAACTAGACTGAATTTCAACCTCCAACTGAATGTCTGATAAACGAAAAAAAGTCTATTTATACCTGCGACGTGTTTTTGTTTTAATATCCTCCGGCAATACGTGTTGTCGAAATTCCTTTAGATTAATTATTATGACAACGTGTTTTTCGATTGAATATTTTATTAGTAGTAGCTATTTTAAAATGTGTTGTTTTCATATCTTTAATTAGCAGTCCACCACTGTGTTTCTTTTGAAATACATTTCATTTCTTTATTCATTTTTCTTTTTTTTATATTATTCTTACATGCATACTTTTGTTTACATTCGCACGCACTAATATAATCTATTACAATAAACTGGAATGAAAAGAGATTTTTTTTCTTTTTTTTTTTTTTATCTTAATAATTTTAACTTTTTACGAAACTCTTAGTTTGTTTTTTTTTTTTTTTTTTTTTTAGGAAAACTCCCTCTCCCCTCTTTAAAGTAATTAATTGTAACTTCCTTTTTCTTTTTTCCGAAAGATTTTGATAATAATTTTATCCAAAATTATTTTATATACATGTGCCAATTTGGCATTGGCACAATATATATTGAATGTTTGTGATTTCTATAAACAATATTAAAACACTATTATAGAGAATAAAAAATTAAACACTATTGCAATATTTTAATATTATATATACAATTTGTTTAAATAGGTTGTAAAAACTGCAAGTCCAAAATTTTTATATCTAATGTGTATTGGCTTCTGCTTAATGGCTTTTAAGGTATTCTTTTGTTTTTCTAACCCCAATTAATTTATATTTAATACCATGTTAATATTCTATTCTCATATATATATAAATAAATTTTCGCACCTTTTCAGTGTATTTTAAATTTTTTACCTCCAACTGTATATATCTGCATTGGAACACGTTGGGTTTATTATATTGGTTTTTATATTTCTACCGGAGCATTATTACTAAAAACGTGGAGGCAAGTACATTAGTTTTTAAATAGTAAAAATTAATTTGTTTTTGAAAGATGTATTATTTAAAAAAAAAAAATTCTAATCCTTGTCTAATGACTTTGATTATATATATATATAGTAACTCAAAGCTCATGTCGCAATTGGGCAAGAAAAAAAAATTGATGGGTTGAAACAAGTGCGTTTGGGTAGAATGCGTTTGAAATTGGATGTACCTTTACTGAAAGAAAGTAAACTAAAATAAATATATATTTGTTTTACTCCTCTAGTAACAAAAATATTAAATAATTATTATATAAAATTATAATATGTATAATTATTATAAGGATTAAGTACCTTATGGTATTCTTATAAATTTACCAAAACAATCTTAATTGTAAATATAGGGGATTTGATCTCAGACTGTCAAGCAACCTTTAACTACCCACACTATCTCATACTACTGATACACATGACCACACACATGTAGACAAGATAAATGATCACCAATATACGTATTTCATACATAAACTGAGCACTGATTATACATATGTGTGGGAGATGATAATCTGGACCAACTGATGAGTGCTGGTTTGGCACGAAATATGTAATTGGTGATTATTTATCTTTTCTACATGTGTGTGGACATGTGTATCAGTAGTATGAGATAGTGTGGATAGTTGAAGGTTGCTTGAAAGTCTGAGTTCAAATCCCCTATATTTAAAATTAAGTTTCAGGTATAAGAATGCTGTATTTCAAATCTTACAACATAATCTTATCTTCTTATTCTTATGTACCCAAATTGTATTGCAATGTATAATGAATAAATACTTACTTTAAGATAAACGAGTGTGCTTATTCAGATAGTCTGACAATAAATTATTTCAGGTTTTTTTAACAGAATATAAAATTATAATTGTAATTAATTTATTCCAGGTAAGATCAAGATATCAAGGGGATTTTGTTGTACCTTATCACATCTTACTGAATTTTGTATTACATCTAAGGACAAAAATAATCAGTCATGCAAATGGAGATAATTAATTTAATAAAGTGGAAGTATGACCTCTTTTATTTTGATGTGTAAAATAGGACGATTTCAGTAATGACAAATCAGTGTCTTATAAATATAATACAACTACTCTATTATTAATAACAATTATATATAAAAATATTAGTGAACAACAAATGTACTTATGATATACCTCTTCTACATTATAAAGATTCTTTCAAAGGCATTCTAAAGAAGAGCAATCTTAATTCTTTCCACTTGAAATATATGAGAGAGAATGGGATACATTGGAGAAGTACAATTACACATTTTGTTGAAGCAGAATTCTGTTGACAAAAGTAAAAAATATGATGACAAAATATTAAGAAAAAAATGGACAAGTAATAAATATTCTATGCCTATTTGTGATCCAACAGAATAATTTGTAGAACCATCTCGACTCATTTCTAGAATATTTTTTCCTCTTGTTTTTGGAGTTTGAATAAGCATACTTGTTTATAAATGACTGTTTATTAAATATATACATACACTCAGACGTGTATATACACCATCAAACCAGTCAATCCTTAGACAATTCCAATATCAATAATAATCAACAATTTCAAACGGTTGTCAAGTCAATCTCTTTTTAACAATAAAGGTGGAATCCCATCTTTATTTCTGGTTTAATATACTTATATAGCAACAGGAATTCTATTTAGAAGGAAATAATTTTTTTTCATAGCACCATGCATAATATAAAATCAGTGCTGTTAAATATGAGGACACCATCATTCCAGCCACAGGATAAAGACTTTGGAAAAATAAGAATGACTGACCATCTTATGTTTAAAGCTAAATGCAATTATATAACCAATCTAGCTAGGAAGATTTATTACCTTCTCAATAGAATTACAATCTGACACTGCATTACTAAAATTTATAGACTATTACAATGTTTAACATGTTCTAATATTAGCACAGAATAAATTATAAAATTTCATAAGTATTAAGAAGTTTATTAATAGAAATGGATTTAAAGTGAATGATTTATACATTTATGCTCTCATTTCAAGACACTTAAGATTGGCGTATGTAAGTGCACTTAGGGTTGAAAATAAGATGGTCGATTGTTATTTTGTTCTCAAAGTCTTTATCGTATGGATGGAATGATTCTCATATTTAACATTGTTGATTTAATATTATATATGGTGCTAATGAGGTAGGTTTATTACCTTTAAAGAGAATTACAATATAAATTATTACAATTTTAACAGATGTAATTGATGAAAATATTTTAACACAAGAAAATTATTATTTGTAATTCCATTTATAAAAAGCACAGTAAAATGTTAAAAAGACAGTGAGGGAAAAAGTAAACTGTTAAAGCTTTTTTGAATTTAATTCTCTTTTAAGTAGTGTTATTGATGTTAAAAATGTGCTACAGTAAATATGTGTAAGTTCAAAAAACAAAAAAAAAATTAAATTCTACCACTTGACTTTCTTCTGTAGAAATCTATTATACAATAGGAAATATGAAAAAATTGTATACTTTGATTTCTTATACTTATGTATGTTACTGTAATACTTTATCTCTATATAAATGCAAAAAACCATTAAGAATTTCTTTTTTACTCAGTGTCTTATTAACATGGAACTCTGATTTTTTTCAAAATAAAATTATAAATGGAAATTATATATGTATATATATATATCATTATTAAGACAATAACATATATATATGATCAATAGATGGCGTCTTTACCAAAACCGCCGAAACAAGTGTAAAATATTTTTACATAAACGCAAAAGGAGTCAGAATTAACTACCTCTTTCATTTTGCTCACCTCCAGATCAGCTGATTTCAAGCTGGTTTGCTTTCGTCAGTGGAAGGATAGAGCTATAGAAACTAGGTCTAAAGACTGACTCTCAAGCGTTTATTTTACACTTGTTTCGGCGGTTTTGGTAAAGACGCCATCTATTGATCATAAATAACAAGTGATAGCAGGTTACGTGACTAACTTGTTTTTATTTTTCATATATATATATCATGCCCCTTATTCTCAGGATGTTGTAAAGTCACCAACCAAGATAGCAGTTGATGGCTGAAGGTGGAGAGTGCTAAGAATTCCCCGATTTCAGACTCAGACCGCCATTTGATTATGACTTTTTATTTAGGTACTTACAACTGCAGATCACTTTCAAGTAAAGAAACATTGTAAAAATTGGAAAAAAGTATGTCTCATATTAAATGGGGCATTATTGGACTTTGTGAATGTAGAAGAAAATGTGAAGTGAAGAGACCATTGATTTAAAAAAATGAACATGCTCTCTACTACAAACCACAAATTTTACAAATGGAGTAAGATTCATTATAAATAAAAAGTGGAAGAACAACATTGTTGAGATTGATGGTGTAGTGGACAGACTGGCAAGATTAGTTACTCAACTTAATAGCAGATACCAAATGCAGATAATTAAGGATTATGCCCCCAAAAGTCCATACAGTGATGAAGTAGTAGTAGATTTTTATATGGATGTACAAAACGCTTTTGACCACACTAAACAACATTTTAAAATTGTTATGGGAGACTTTAATGCTAGAATTGATAAATAAATAAAAGATAAAAGTGTTGTAGGTAAATTTGGTTATGGTAATAGAAATAAAAGAGAACATAGATTTGAGGAGTTTGCAGAAAATGAAAGACTTTTTATTATGAATTCTTTTTTTTTTGAGAAAATATTAAAAAGTAATGGACATGTAAGAATCCAAATGACGATACAGTAGAATTGGATTATATTTTGACTAACAGAAAATACATACTTCAAGATTGTAATAACAGTAATAAATTTAACACAGGAAGTGATCATCGATTAGTAAAGTTACGTGTTAATGTAAAACTAGAGAGACAAAAATTATTAAGAAAAACAATATTTACCGTTTATATTCTTAATCTTCAGAAACATTCTAATGAATTTAAATTAGAACTTGCAAATCGTTTTCAAGTATTAGTAGACTTTGGACATGATTCAGATTTGAAGGAAATTAATAGGAAAGCAACTGATATCCTGTTAAAAACTGCAACAAAAATAGCTGGTGGAAAAAAGCAGCTATTGATCAATAAAATTTGTATTGAGACTAGAAAATTTATGAAAAAAAGAAGCAATGTGAAAATATATAAAAATGATGCATTAAGAAGAATTGAATGTCTCGAATTTTGTAAAATGGTGTGAAAAAGAGTTGAAAATGATATAAAAAAGTATAACTGTGAACTAGCAAGGATAGCTATAGAAGATAATAAAAATCTGAATAGTGTAAAATAACATTTTGGTATTGATAGGAAGCTCATATCTGCAAAAAGAAGATGGAACTATTACTAAAAAGATAAATGGTATCATGAAATGTGTTGAATTCTACCAAGAATTATATACAAATAAAGAAAAAAGTACCTCCTTACATATGTTATATCTTCTGAATTGCCCAGGATTTTAAGTAAAGGAGACAGGCAATTAAATCTTTGCAGGGAAAAGCTTCAGATAATGAAGGAATTATAAAGTGTATATTAAAAGAAAATGGTGAAGAAATAGAAAAAATTGGCAATGTTATACCGAATATGTAAATGATACAGTTGTACCAGATGATTGGAATAATGTAGTATTAATATTAATATATAAAGAAGGTTACAAAGAAGATACTAGAAATTGCAAGTCTATCAGTCTTTTATCAATCTTATACAACATTTTTACTAAGATAATTACAACTCGTCTATGAAGAACATTGGATTTCAAACACGCAAAAACACAAGTTGGATTTAAAATTTTTTTTATATGGTAGATCATATCCAAATATTGAGAGAAGTTATAGGAAGAATTATTGAATATAAGTTGACATTATGCTTTGTATTTGTAGATTATGAAAAGGCATTTTATTCTATAAGCATTTCTTCAGTGATTACAGCATTGAATCATCAAGGTATAGACCCAAGATATTGTCATATTTTGAAGAATAGTTATAAACATACAAAATAACAATTATAGTACATAATGATACTAGGAAGATTAAAATTAAGAAGGATATAAGATATAAGCTTCTCTTCTCCACATCACCCCTGAACACTTTCTTATTTCATCCATCCATCTCACAGGTGGTCTCTTTCTGGGTCTTTTATAATCTCTTGGAATCCAGTTTAAGATTTCAATTGTCCATCTATTTATCATCTCTTCTAGGAATATGTCCAGCCCAACTCCACTTCAGTCTTTTAATTTTTTCAATGAAGTCAATAACATGTTTGTCCTCTTGCCCATATATTGTGTTTTCGATCTGTTGCACTTAATTAAATGTTGTAATTTATAAAAAGATTGCTGGAAATCCTCTGACATATTTAGAAAAAAGAACAAAATGTTTAATCAAACGTTCTGGTAGAAGAAGACGTGAAAATAAAAATTTCTCCAAGAGAGGGTTCTTCATACAATTGCATCCTATTGTGTGTGCTATAGGTTCACCCACACATGGTTTGGCTCAATATTTAGCCCAGTGCTTACAACCACTGACAGACAAGATTCCATCAAAAAATAAAAATTCAAGTCATTTTATTTCTACAATTAAAAACTTAAAATTAACTGGAACTGATTTATTGGTTAGTTTTGATGTTTTTTCTATGTTTACTAATTTGTAGAAGCATTATTTATAATAGCTCAATACAATGATTTGCCGGATTTTATTATTTCATTAGTGAAGCATTGCCTTGAAAATACATTTTTATCTATGATTCTCAAAAGTTTAAACAAATTAAAGAACTTTCTATGGAATCTCCGCGATCACCTGTAAATGCGGATCTTTTCATGGATAATTTTGAAAGTCAAGTATTAAATACAGCTACTAAGAAACCTTCCGTTTGTCTAAGATTTGTAGATAATATATTTGTTATATGGCCTCATGACATTGATGCTTTAAATTCTTTTCTTGTTTTCCTAAATAATTGGCATCCTAATATTAAATTTACTATGGAAGTGGAAAATAACAAATCACTTTCTTTTGTAGATGTTTTAATTACAAGAAAATGTGATGAAACCTTTTCAATATTGGTTCCCAGGAAATCCACCCATTCAAACAGATATCTTAATTTCAATTCTCATCATAACCCTGCTCCAATTTTTTCTGTAGCAAAAACTCTTTTGACTAGAGCTTATAGTTTGTATGATAAAGATAATCTTGATCAAGAAATAGAAATTACAAAAAATATTATACTGTCTAATGATTATAATAGAAACAACATATGTAAGGCTTTAACATAGCATTGATGCTAAAGGGGAAAAAGAGGATATAATTTACAATTCATCTTATAATAGAGTGGTTTTACCTTATATTAAATGAGTTCCTGATAAGATCTGTAGAAAACTATCTAGTTTTAATATAAAGACTACTTTTTCTACTGGCAAAAAAAATGGTGATTTTTTACACAAACCTAAAGATAGAGTATTTTTGGAACACCAGGGGGTTTATGAAATTTCATGTTTGCAGTGCTCAAGAATCTATGTAAGCAAGTCTAATATATGAATAAATGTCAGAATTAATGAAGATGAGAGAGTCAATTGAAATATTAAAGAGACCTACTGGTTTAAATATGGCTGACGAAGCACAACATATTCAAGTTATGTGAAAACCTCTCATTTTATCTCTGTCTTCCAATATTAACTTAAACTTAATAGGTGAAAAACTGAGGGAAATAAACATTTTGATAAGCCTCATATTGTGAATGCTGAACTACTTCAAGTTGAATCTCATTTCTCATCTGCACTCAGTCACATTACTGTTTAAGGTCTAATTTTCTTCAAAAGTCAACCTTGATGATGGTGGATGCTAGTGCATCAAAATATCAGTATGTAATGGAAAATAACACATGGTTTAACCCAAAAAATAATAATTTATATATATGTGAAGATAGAGGTAAATAGTTCTGGTTTAACCCAAAAAATAATAATTTATATATATGTGAAGAAGAGGTAAAAGTTAAAAGAGTCACATTAAATAAATATCAAAAGAAGTTGGCTCTTGTTCTAAAATCTCTTGAGATCTACTAATACATATAATACATAATGTGTAAGTTTTTTAAATATAAAGTATTTTACAACAATAAGCTTAATAAAATATGATAGAATGGACAAAGAATGAAAAAATAAAAGTTATCATTTCTTAGCTTATTTTTGTAATAAGTTGTTTAAGCAAATTAATTATCATTATTACTTTAGTAGGAATACATTTTAATGATTGTTAACCATTTTAATTTTTACATGTTTTATATAAAAAACTAAAACAAGATTTGATAAACATCACAGATGTAAATAAATAGTTCAAATGATTATTGCTTTTATTTCAGTGTGGTTTCTTTTTTTATTATAATTTTCGGTTTTATTATTTTATTTATATAGAATTGCAGTAATATTTACAGTTAAATCAGCTAAAAATATTACTATATGTGATGCAGAACTCCTAAGAAGAATTGCATATATCTTACTACCAGTATGCTCCTATCTTATAGTATGGACATTATCAGGAACTCCAACAGTTCAAATAACTATGACAAATGATGGTAAAAAGTATACTAAATGTGAATATGGCTGGTGGGAGTTTATTATTGTAATTGGTAAGTTTTATAATTTCATATTTGGTAAACAATAAAGTAAGTCAGATATAATGTGACATTGCTTTTATAAGCTTGTATTTAGAAATATGTAATATAGAGAGCGTACCAATAGCTCAAACACTTTCTTAATTGATAAGTGTTGTAAGATGCACTTATCAATTAAGAGCTTGTTTGAGCTATTGGTATGCTCTCTATATTACATATTTGGTAAAATATATTTATAACTATATAAATGAATATATAAATAATTAGATAAATAGTTAACTAGATAGATAGTTAGCTATATGTAATTTACTATGTGCATATATATATATAAACGATCCCAGAGATTAATATTATGTAATACATTGAGATTAATACTAAAATAGACTTGTAGAGAAAAGAATGTTCATCTTCTTTCTACACCTCACTTTATTTTAAAAAGTTTTGTCTTGTGTTTAGATTTAGAGTATTTCATTTACTTAATAAACCAGTAGTTAGAGTATTAGTCTTAATATATTAAAATAATATTAATCACTGGGAGTTATTTATATTTACATATTTCATTGTTTGATTTTGTATTGACAAGATGTAAATTGAAAAATTTCCCAACCCCATTCATACCTGATCAATTTCAATTTCTTCGTTTCATTTAGTTATCAAGATAACATAATATATGATAATATAAAATATTGCTTTAAAAATAATATGACATTTAAAATTTTCCTGTTTTCTTTCCAAAGTGGTTCAGATAAGCCTCTATAAATAAATTGAGGTAAAGAGAAAAGCTGAACTATTCTTTGCTCCAAAAAAGTTTTGCCTTGTGCTATGGGTTGAGAGTATTTCATTTATTTAATAAACCAGTATTGGAATATTAATCTCAAGGTATCAAATATGTGATAACGATTAAACTTTAATATTAAATAATAAATAAATGGCATAAATAGTTTCAGTACTACCATGTTATCATCATCAACTGTTTAATTAATTTATTTACATTATATATATATAATATTTAATGTTTTCATGGATGTATGATTTAGATAAATTATAACTTTTTGGTATGTACCATGTATTATTTTCCATTAAACACCGATATTTCGATGGACTAGCATCCGCCATTATCAAGGTTAACTTTTGAAAGAAAAACCATTAGATCTTAAAAAATAATGTGACTGTGTGCAAGAAGAGAATTGAGATTCAGCTTGAAGTAGTTCAGCATTCACAATATAAGCCTCATATTGTGAATGCTGAACTACTTCAAGCTGAATCTCAATTCTCTTCTTGCACACAGTCACATTATTTTTTAAGATCTAATGATTTTTCTTTCAAAAGTTAACTTTGATAATGGCGGATGCTAGTCCATCGAAATATCGGTGTTTAATGGAAAATAATACATGGTACAGCCCAAAAAGTTTAATTTATATATATATAATTGAAATAATAAATTTAATGGTTTACAAACTATTATAAACAATCCTTAAATCCGCAAAAGTACTTTCGGTTAATTTCTTAAACCTGCCTCAACTGCCACTAAATTATAAAACAAAAAGGTGGAAGCAAACATCATCAATTCAAATCCCATGAATCTCATATTTTAATGTTAGCAGCTTGTCGATTTATTAAATGCATTTTATTCCTGTTTATAAAAATTGCCTCTTTAATTTTCCTTTTACTATGGTTTCTCTCTTCATGAAGAATTTTCACATGTTCAAAATCAAATTTAAATTTATATTTACATATTTTTTCATTATCAAAGAAAAATGAAGGAGACATTAAATCACCATTGTTTTTACTTTTTACATGATTATATAACAATTCATGCTCCCTCAATCTCTTCTCAATACTGCACCTAGATTCACCTATATATGATAGCATGCAATCACAAAAAATTGATATATAACATTACTTTTCTGCTTGACTGGTATGACAAACTTAGAATTATTGACTAATTTATTAATATTGCTTGGAAAGTAGAATGAAACATTAAACACATTCTTATATATATCCTTAAAAAATTTCACTTGTGGATTTAAAATAAATAGAATAGATATCCATTGTTTACTATTAATCTTCATTTCCTTTAAATCATTATAACTTTTTTAAAATTGACATAAAGTATTGTTTATTTGTTCCATTTTATAACCAACATCAAGAAATTCCTTGGCAAATATTTCAATATTTTTCTATTTATCACTTTGGTAATGACATAATTTTTCATTCCAAAACAAAAAAGATCTAAAACTTGCCATCTTATGCATAATTGGTACTTTTGATTTAAAATTTATATATCCCCTTTTTGCAGTGGCTTAATTATTAATTTATAATTTAATATACTGTAATAATTAAATCTAAATATTTAATATTTTTGTCCTGTTCCTTTTCAATAGCCCTTTTCAAGCCATTCAACTTATTTAATTTCTCTACAAGCAAATTTATACTATAAATAGTTAATAAATATGTCATGCATGTAGTGGATAAAGAAAATATATAAAATCATTATAAAATAATCCTGCATGTGGCAGATAGAATAAAATTATATGTGGAAGGGACAAAATAGCAGTAACTTACAATTTAAAGAATCCTGCTTATAGCGGATTAAATAATATAGAAGAAAGTCATCTAGAAACAAAACACATATATCCAATGGCTAAAATATTATCTTGGTCTGTAGGCTTACTTACTTTTCTACTAAATAGACAATCTACATTAAAAAGATTGATACTTCTTAAATTCTTCACAAAGCAGATAGATTATTAACACATAAAAAACTAAACAGATTGGCTGATGCCTATCTATTAATATAATACTGCAAATAGGAAGCCTACCTCCCTTAAATAGAACTGTAAGTGGTTTTTATTGGATTATTAAATTTTCAATCTACATATATGCTTAGATATATTTCTAGGCATTAAATAAATAATTAAAATAAAATTATTTAATAAAATATATATGAAAATATTACATAGTTAATTGGTTAATTAAAAAAAAACAAACAAATAAAATAAATAAGAAAATATAAATGTTAAATAATTATACTTCCTGAAGGCTTCTTTCTTTCCTGTGCTAGAGACTGCTGAAGGAGACATAAATGTTTGAGCAAATGATTTCAGTTCTGTTCCCCATGGTGTATTGGCAAGATTGTTCTAGGCAGCTATATTTCACTGGGGCTGATATCTACATCTTTGTGGCTACATTGGGTTGAGCAGTGCAAGTGCACTGATTTGGTTTTCTATTCCATTTTCGTTTCCAAGAGACAATAAGATTTTGGTTCCATGCTTTCAGGTGGTGATAATATAAGCCCTCTGGTTAAAACTTTAATTTAGATTCATGTTCCTTTCCCCTACTTTTTCTTGTCTTGATTTGGTTTCCACATTTAATTTGTTATTTCACTCTTTTAAATATTAGAATGTTTTCATGGTTTGACACTTCTCAAGTCAATAGAATTATTACAAGATTCAGTTTTCTGGTCTTCTTACACTCCGACTCCCCAACTTCATGTTGGATACTACTTCTCAAAGCTAATGAAGATTTACTTTGAGTAGAAAGAAATTTTACAATGGAAAGAAAAATTTAAAGAGACTAGTTTGGGACCACAGCTATTTTTCTTTTTCTCCACTCTCTATCTCTCTTTGCCTTCTCCTTTCTTTCTGTATATATCTCTCTGTCTGCTGTAATTCTCTCTTATATTTCCATGTCCGCTATAAATCTTTGTTTACGATTTATTCTTATAATTTTTCAATAACCATGACTTGCCATCTCTTTCTTGCCAACAAGACTGTATTAGATTCTTTATCTCACCTGATCAACACTTACATACCCTCTTCTTTGCATGGTTATTTTGTGGTCCCCTCTACAGACTATTGGTTTTACATTTTTAACTAATTGCTACTAACATTCCTTGCTAAGTGCTCATGTGTTTAGACAATATACATAGCTGAATTTATTTTTCATATCTTTTTCCATTATTCAATTTAATCAACAAAAAAAAAATATTTTGTCTTAAGGAAGACTTTTATTTTTGAATCTATTAAGATTTCTCAAACCATTTATACATTTTGAATTCCAATCGCATATTTTTTTAATTACCGTCCTGCAGGAGTCAAGCCGGATGATCCCTAATGCATTTCTACATTTTTTTTCTAAAACATAATACAATAAAAACAAAAAAAAATCATTGACTTGCCTGTGGTAATTAAAACCAAATTTTAACAATATATAAAAATTAAAATGTATACGTGTTGAAAACTTCAAAATTATTTTTAAGTTTTCAAATATATATATATATATATTCAACACGCAAATAAAAAAAACACAACTTTGACAATATAAATCGAAAACACATGTTTACCTGTTGGATAACTTAAAACTAGTTTTAAGTTTCCTGGTATAAACTTATACCCCCCCACCATATTTAAATGTTTTAAAAATAATAGTTTCTGACAAACAAAACTATAAAAACCAAAAATATACGTGAATGTATATTTATATAACGCACAGTATCAACATTTACTCTTTTAAAAAAAAAATATTTTGTGTGTAAGCGAAAGAGAAAATATATCTACACAGACCAATTCTTTTATTAATAGTTATGTACATTTTTGTTTAGGCTGTAACTATCCTTGCGGCCATCTTCTGCCTGTCGTTTAAGTCTGATTGGCACAATATATATTTATATATAGATAATTTTTGATACATTGTTTATAACTTTTTTTTGACTTTAGTCTCAATGTTGGTGCCATGGAAACGTGTTTCAAACTCATTTTTCCTTGTCTATAATTGATTGTTCATAGTGCAGATGCAATATTTGGTGCTGATATAGTACGCACTTGACTATTTAATTTCCACATTAATTTCTTGTCTCCGCCCTTTTTTAATTGTACTGCATTAGGTGATTTATTTTTTTGAAAACTGAGTGTTTCTAGTCTATGTCATTTCCACGTTACTTTCTTGTCTCCATCCTTTTTTAATTGTACTGTCTTAGGCGATTTATTTTTTTTGAAAACTGAGTGTTTCTAGTCGATGTCATTTATCGCTTGCATGTGCCAGCAGTGTTTTTGGGTGTTTTAAAATTTAAAATGGCCACCGAGTGTGTACTATATCAGCACCCAATATTTTTTACATTGATATTTTTCTTTTGATAAATAATGACATTTTTTATTATTTTGGCTTATTTAAAACAATAAGTAACCCCCCCCCTCACTGTCAATTCTTATAATTCATACAGCTCATATGATAGTTTATTAGTTTGTATCAAATCCTTGCTACATGTTAGAAGTGTCTATAGTTGTTAAAAGACTAAAAGCAAGATAATATATGGAAACTGAACAAAATTCAGATTCATATGACTATATAAGCAAGTTGACATATATTAGAAACATTTATATGTTTTTCAGTTTCAGCTAATAGCTTGATAATATAACATAAAGTTATGTGATAAAAGCTGGAAAAATGCATTAGATCTTAACCATACAGACACACTGTTCCATGAATCAAAGCTCCTTCCAGATGAAAGTAGTAGTAGTTGGAGTATTTTGAATCAGATAGGGAATTATTAAGCTTACTAAGGTTACAGTAGTTTGTATAGAGAAGGTAAAACCTTCTATGGCTAGAGCAGCATTTATAAGGGATTTGTCATGTCATAGTTCAATTTTTAAATCATGTGATAGTTCAGTTTCTAAATAAGTAAGGAATTTTTTGAATTAAAATCTTGGAATTGTACTTTAACCTAATGGGCAGACTGCAATTGATATGTACAGGATTTCAACGAATAATCCTGCCAAAAATCATTAAATTGTTTTACTGTGATTTTCCCTATCACTTTTATATTTCTATTCAGAATTAATAATACTCCTTACTGATGAATTGGCCCAAAAATAATCTGGAAATATAAATAGATCAGAACTGGATGGAGATTTACTAAGATCGACTAATACTTAAAATTCCAGTAGTTGAAAGAACTGAAGTGGAATAAAAAGAATTTGTTATTGCAAAAAAAAAAAAAAAACGGAAATAATATTGACCATGTCAATGATGTACTATTTTTTACATCATCTCAAATGTTTTTAAAACAATTGTAACATATTTTAAAATATTTCCTAATTAAATATTGCATCTATGCTATGAAACACAAAACAGTTGTTAAACATTGGAAAATATAAAATGTAGAATAGATATATACACGATTGTTATATATATATATATATATATGATGGTTTGCCTTAAATCTTTACAATATAACTATCATAGCAATAATATTTCTTATTTAAAAAAAGGTTCATTGACATGTGTTGAAAATATACTATTATATTAAATTATGTTAAAATATTTTACTTTAATTTTATAGAAATAAATATATCATTAATAAAAAAACTGAAAAAAGCTAGACAAGGGTTTGTTATTATATAACATTGTATAAGTAATTTGATCACTGACATTCAAGCTACTTCAGCTAGCCATTCTATCTCGTACAACCGATACACAAGTCCACACACATGTGAAAAAACAAAATGATCTGTTCACATGTGTGTGGCCATGTGTATCAGTTGTATGAAATAGAGTAGATAGCTAAAGGAAGCTTGAATGTCCATGTTCAAGTCACTTATACAATTACATCTAAAACTCCAAGTATATAAATTATACTTGTACTCAATCAAATATATAGAACATTGACATATTTTCTTAATGTTAACAGTCATATTGTAAACTTATATATTTTTCCAAATTATAGTTAGACTAATAAGTTATAATATGTAAAAATAATTTGAACTCTGACATAATTCTAATATGTTATGCACCAATTAGATTGACGTGTATTAAAACTTATAATTATGAATTATATTCTTCTTTTTTTTCTCAGTGATGAAAGCTTTTATTCATCAAATAGACAAAATACACAACAGTTAAAAAGCTTTACAAAGAGATGATTACATGGCAAAATGAAATTCAAAGTACAATATGGGGAAGGGAATACATATGAAATGGGAAGGGGGTATGGAAAGAAATGTAGTACAGACAAATAAGTCTTTGGTAAAGAGCAATGTTGATTGGCTTGGTTGCCCTGGTGAATTGATAGGAGGATCCATATGTGACATTAACTTTGCAAGAATTGCTATATGTTAAGTCTTTAGAGGTTTCAGGGATGGATGGGGAGATTTATGAGTTATGCTTAGATAACAACAGACTGAATTTTGTCTTTTGTAGATGAGGAATTTTAGTTTTTGCTGTTATATTTGGAGTGGCATTGTGATTCATCATGGTGTTTTTTTTTAAATTGTTTTTTATCTTTGATTGAGCAAACCACAGTCTGAAAGGGAGGAAAATCCAGAGGGCAAGAAGATGGAGACTTTGAGATAAATTACTTGATGATGATGTTCTTAGTCAAGTTTTGTTTAAAATTTGATTTGGATAAAATTTGGGCAATTTTGAAGGTTTTAGTTCATGTAGTTTAGGCCTCTGCACCCTTTTTCCGCTAGTGGCAGTGGCCATCTTTAAACTGTGTGAAAGAATGAAAAGTAATATGAAGAAAAACAATTTTGAAATAGAAAAATTAAATATATTGATGTAAAAGCCAAAAAACACACTGGAAAACTTGTTATTAATAATTTGGGTTGAGTGATGAGGAAATTGGTTGGAATTTTAGGCAGTTAGTTACCTCAGAGGAGGAGGTGTCTGAAAAAAAATATCATTAGAAATGGCCTAAACAAATGGAACAACACACAAAACATTTTATGAACAAGTTATGATTGACAGGAGAATTAGAGTAGGAGAAATATGTATGAGTCTAAGAGGGAACAATACCTTTTATAGTCCATGAAACAGTTGAACCACCCACCAAATGGGGGGTGGGTGATGTAGTTAGTTGCTGATAAGCACAAGGTAAGCATAGGAAAATTGTGTTAAAATGCACTAAAAATGAGATTTAGTGAATGAAAGAGCACATTAGGAGCAAAATAAGGCCTTTAAAGGTCCAAATAAATATAAAAGTTACCTTTTACTGCTGCAAAACCAACTTTTCAGAGCAATTCTGTGAGAGTTGTGTAATGAATTATATTCTTATTAAAGAAATTTTCCAGGTCATTGTATTTTTAAAAAATATGAGTACAAACTATTGTAAAAAGCCAAACTATGTAATTTAATTACTAAAATATGTGTTCAATATAAATACAATTTATCTACTCTACCTTGATTTATATAAGATATGTCAGCAAAATAAAGAAAGTAATTTGGTAATATGATACGAGTTACTGTGTCTAAAACTTCTGTGACATCCACATAAATTCTCTTGTTCATTTATAGATTTACAGAAGATTCCCATAATAAGATATATTTAACTGTCAGATTGTTAAAAACAGTCATTCTGAAAACTAGATGTAATAATACAACAACAATAATAAAATATACAATGGTTATAAATTTTTCAGGTTAGATGAAGGGAAAAGTATAGGACCTGTAATACAGAATTGCACGTAAATTTGGTGAAGACAACAATGAAATATTAACTATGAAAAATTTATTCAGCTTACATACAATAATGACATTCCTGGATACTAATTATCCTGTACATAATATATTACTAACTAATGGAAGCAGTTAATAAAAACGAATTGATATCATAAATTTGGTTTCATATCACCGTTTTCAAAGCATAAGTAATATATTAATATGGTAGAAATTATTCAATAAAACCAAATAAATTCATCAAATATAATACGATGAAATGTTTACCATTGTACAATATATCTAAATGATTGTGATAAATATTATATATCTACTATTAACAAAGTTTTTGATAAAAATTGAAAATTCCCATTATTATTACTATTATTTTGTGAAGAGTATTAATTATTTTGTTTGACTTAATTGCTTTTAATTATATATTATTCCTTCGCAATACTTTTCCAAAATGAAACAATGACATTAACTACATTAATACAAAAAAACAAACAAACTTGAAAATGTCTACACTTTAGAATATATATATATCTTGTACTGGATTGAAGATTTTTCATCTATTTTTTTATATTTATATAGATCCCGGTTGCTAAAGGGGTTTTGAATCATTTATATTATACATACAAGTATAACAGATTAACGTATATGATATGATCAAATCGCTCCTTCCTTTTTAATTTAATAAATAAATATTAGGAAAAACGCTATTATATTTTCTGGTCAGTCTAACCCTGAGTCATATTATATATGGTATCGAAAAGAACTATAACTTGTGACAGCTTTTATTTATTAGTTTCAGGCGCCAGTGTTTAGTGGATTGTATTAGCTGAATATATTGTCACAAGGTTAATTAATAAAAATTGAAATTTTCCTCTTCTTTCTAATTACAGTACTTTTGTTATCTGGTTTCTATTTATGGAGATTTAGTAAATTAATTACGTGAGCATTTATACTTAGAAGATTCTAAATAATAAAGACTGCTGAATTTAAATTCCTACATAGATTTAATAAGTACACACTATAAATACAAATTTATTTATTAATATTTATCCTATTGAACATTATTAAACATTAAAACATAAATACAACATTACATATGATAGATATATACAGCATTTTCTTTTACAAATTTAATTAGGTATTCTGTTAGCAATAAAGTTTATATTATTAGCTCCGATAACTATTAAAGTTAGGTATAGAGTTCTCATTAATCTTACCTATTATTTCATTGTATGGTTTAACGACTAATATAATAGGTGCATATTAGGGCCATCTGTTTCTCATTTCTAGAAGCTAAAAAATCCATTATGTCCAGTTGAAGTGCTGTTTTTTTACTTATTAGCTTTCTATGAATTTGTTGTTATGCAGGCATACATTTTGAATCAAAACACCCTCGACTGTAGGCTAGGAAAAAGGCATCTGAGACTGACTCTGCTTAGCGATGCACTAGTTTGCATTATCTCCACAGATAAAAACAAATACATGGCAAAACATTTTTCTATAGTTTTCTGGATCTTTCTCTGTGATATACCACTCAATGAAGAATACAGCACTCTTATTCGCAGAATTCACAAACAATGTTAATGAAGCAAAGAAGGAATAAATCAAAGTTCTTGGGGGCACAATTTTATACCCCTGATCTGATTCCATAATGCAAGCACCTATTCACATTTTCCCTTTCATTATCTCTTCAGGAATTTAATTCTCCTGCAAAGCTTATTTTTATTATAATTAATTTACAATATTAATCATAACTTACACACAATACATGATTTCATACTACCTTTAATATAGCATTCATTTTTGTTTATGAACTAACATTATTTCATCAATCAAAATGAATAAACATGTTACAAAATTTAAATAATGTTTAATTATATACAATCTCAATTTTTTTCTTTTTTCATTTGCTAAGTTTATATTGGCTATTGACTATTTGATCAGCCATATTTAATTAGAGAAAAGGCATATCGCACCCCCCCCCTTTAATTACAGTTAATTACATTTTTTCTATATTTGGAAAAAATCTACATATACATTTTCTTTGATTATCAGGGTAATTACAATAGAAATAATAAATCTTATTTATTAAATAAAACTCTACATTTTTAAAATATATTATTATATTTTATAAAATATACTTTTCTCTCAAAAATCTTATTTCATAGTAGAATGCCAAACATATGTTGTACCAAAAATGATCATACCATATATATATATATATATATATATATATATATATCTATATATATATATATATATATATATATATATTAGATAGAACCAATGTATAAATACATATAAATATCATTTTTAATATATAAATATATCTTTTTCTAGGAAAATGCTTGTTTTTAATTTGGGGAATTGTTTTATGCTTCAGGGTAAGAAAAGCACCTTCTACATTCCATGAAAGCACTTTTATTTCAATATCAATTTATAATATATTACTAACGAGTAATTTTTTACAAGTAATCAGGTATGTTTTTAATATATTTAGTAACTCTCTCCTTTACACACATAAACACAAACACACTCATTTATATTTGAAACTATTAGTTTTCTTTGTAGTTTTATATTAAAGTATGAAGATTGTCTATCTTAATATATATCTAAGCACTTATAGAATATATGTGTGGAGATGGTAATCTTGACCAACTTATAATTGCTGGTTTAGCATGAAATAGTAATATTGGTGATTATTTATTTTTTCGACATATATGTGTTCAAGTGTATCAGGGTTATGAGATAGAGTGGAGAGTGGTGGGTTGTGTGAAAGTCTGTGCTCATTTACCTTATATATTACATATATTGACACAGGTAAATAATAAGCCTTTGTTTCAGTTAATTTAACTTAAGTTCTTATTATCTCAAGGCCAAAATTTTTGCAGATTATTAGTAATGATTTTAGTAAAGTTTTGGTTTATAACTATAAGAAAAATGATATGTAATTTATACTATTTTCACTATATCTTATATATAAAGTATTTTCTCTGTTGTCTGATTGGTGAATGTATGAATGTTTGTCCAATATCATATGTCAAATTCACAACCACTACATTTATGCAAAGTAATTATTTCCACCATTAAATAAAAACACTGGGAAAATTCAATACAAGTGATTTCAACTATAGAGATATAGTATATATTTTGCAGTAAAGATGGACCAGCTAGATGCAAAACCACAAATGTTGATTTGTAATTTGGCATCAAGGTGCTCTGTGATTTCATGGTTTGTCAATCTCTTAATAAAATGACATACTTATCAATATTTAATAAAAACAAATTTACATTAAATCTTATAAAAATTGTTAAAGTAACCAATTAAAAAAATATTACAAATATATTTAATTAAAAAAATTATAAAAACAACCAACGTTTTTGACATTAACAAATGATAACTATTAATAAAACTAAAAAAACTAGGTTGTGATAATATTGAAAAATTGATACAAAATAAATTAATTTTTTTATTCAAAGAACACTCCAGTAAATATATATTTACACCATAACACTGTACCATTTACATATATATGGTACATGTATATTGGCATTGAATAATAGTTAAAAGAAGTCAAATTTAAAAATCATCAATTTAGTTTTTTATTTTATTTCTTAGTATAATTTTTTTGTGCACACAAGGAAAGTTATTTGTGTTTAAAATTTATTTAATCAAAGTAATGTTAATATTGAAAAAAATGTAAATACATACAGATTAGTTCTTTAGATAAAAATGAAGTTATAAACACAATCTTAAATCCTACTCCACCCTCCAACTCTTCAACCATCTATCCAATTGAAAATTTGATGATGGAATGCTCAAAGGCCACCCTGAGGCCGAGAATCTCAACACACCCATGTTGACCTAAAGTCAATCTGACCCCTCATGTATAGTACATAATCCATTTAATACATATACAAGGGATGGGCAGACATCTCTACTATGTAATAACTGAAACACAGCTTATAATATACGTGTGTCTATATATGTAATATATAGGGTATATGAGCACGACTTTCACACAACCCACCATCTTCCCTCTATCCATATTGGTGATTATTTATCTTTTTGACATATATGTATTCTAGTGTATCAGTGTTATGAGATAGAGTGGAGGGTGGTGGGTTTTGTGAAAGTCTGTGCTCATATACCCTATATATTGCATATATAGACACAGGTCTATAATAAGCCTGTGTTTCAGTTATTACATAGTAGAGATGTTTGCCATCCCTTGTATCTGTATTAAATGGATTATATCAGGAATCTTCATGTTTTTTAATTTTTGGATGAAAAGGAAATTTGCCACAAACATTAAGTTATTTTTTATTTTAAGAACATTAGTTTTTGAAAACTAGAATAGTTATTCTGTTTTAATAATAATAATATTAATGTTGGATGTACATATTTTAAGTTAAGTTAGAAAATGACTCAGAAAAAAATTATATGACACATTATTACTATTTTTTCTCTCTGATACCATTTTAGAGATATTCTTATTTACTTTTTGCATGACCTCTATTTTTAGGATTGATTTTATCACTCCAATTGCATTTTATGCTGATCTTTTTTTTACTTGGATTGTCTGCATCTGTTGAGCTAAGATGTATATGATTTTGTAAACTTGGATTAGTACTTCACTGTTTTAGCTTTTCATATATTCTATTCTTTTATTCTGTATCTCTTTATTTTATTGAACTTCAAGATATAACTCATATACATTATTTTCTAGGTATCCATTTGCAATCTTTACATAATCTCTTCATTAAATTGATCTTGTCCCTCTTTAATTTCTCTAGACAAATTATCTATCTGAGTTTTTGTAACTGCCAGTAAATTTTTTGTTTATCTTTTTGTACATGACGATTAATTTTCTATTTTATTTCTTTGTATAGGCAGATAAATTTCCATTTTCATGGATCAACTTTTCAGTTTCATGACCGTCTTTATTATCAAACTTATGTTACTAGACATTTCAAATTTGTGTTGAGCTGTGTTGACTTTTATTTATTTTTTGTAAAAAATTATTTAGTTTACAAAAATGTTGATTATTTAATCTACTAAAATAAACATATTCTACTGCTATATGAAGAAATGTATTTCGTACAAATTTTTTTCTATCTATACATATGAATATCTGGAACAATTAAGGAAATGATGATTTACTGCAAAGTTAAATTGAGATTATTTTAAATTCTTAATTTGTAAGTAATATTATAGTTGTTAACATATATAAATATAACTTAGAGAGTTTTTTTAAAATCTCTTTTTCTAATAAAAGTTTTAGTCCATATTACTGACATTGGCAGTTGTGGAAAGCTTAAGATATTTTAATCTTTCACTATTTTTTTTAAAATAATCATTTTATTTGTGTTTTTATTTATAAAACTTTCTCAGACTGAAAGTCAAGAAATTGTATTTGTGTTTTTTACCCTCTACTAAGAAATTTTCAAACATTTTTTTTTACAGCTTTAAAATTCACATATATATTTTTTCTAATATTTTAATTTCAAAAAAATTCAAAAGATGTCAGGAAAATCGAATAAGCAGGTCTTCAAATTTTCCATTGTTGGCTGCCTATTATGTATTTGGTGAACTCAAACTTTGTGAGACTATTTTGAGGAAATATTATGATGATCTAACAATCATATATATTACTTATAATACCTCATTCATATACACTTTAATACAAGTAATTTTCTTAACCTTTTTTATTTTCTTACAGTTTCGACTGTCCAGCAGTCTTCGTCAGAGCTCTATCCTCCTTACAGTTTTAACTGCTGGAAAGTCGAAACTGTAAGAAAATAAAGAAGTTTAAGAAAATTACTTGCATTAAAGTGTATATGAATGAAGTATTATAAGTAATATATATGATTATATGAAGATATGCAAAGAAAGTGAAGGAGACGATGATCTAACAACTTAATTTTTTGAAAGGTTTATGATCATTTTTATAAAGCAATTAGATAATAATTATTGAAAATCAAATATATATATATTATTTTAATTTTTTTTCAATGGATAAAATATTTTTTTTACTATTTATCATGAAGAATTTTAAAATACATATTTACTGTTGATCCTCAAATTTATTATCATTTTAAGAGTATTCCTTGTTGAGGATTATGGGCCAGACCTGCAATATCTGATGGAAATGTTAATATTACAAGTAGAAGTTAGTACAACGGCCTGTCTCATAATCTTGCCTAAAGTAAGATATTTAGTTTTTCTTTTTTTCTTCTTTTTTACACTTATAATTAATACAATAGATGTATGTGTATAAATACAGACAAGTAGACTGATATTTATATAGATATAAAATACAAAACGATAAAACTATACAATACTAAATAAAAATCCAAATTTTACCAAAATCCTTACATTTTGATTTTTATCTAGTATTGTATTGTTTTATGGTTTTGTATTTTATTTATTACTAGTATAGTGTTAGGCAGTTTTAAATTTTATATGTATATATATTCTAACTGGATAAAAGAGAAGGATTAAAGATATCCTAGTATTATAATGAGACTAATAATACCTTCAGTTAAACTTAATAGTCTGTTAGTTATCTTTCACTTTTTACTACAGAGACATGCATTAAAATAAAAAGAAATTTCAAAGAAATAATAAAATGCATAACTATAAATTAAATAAATAAACTATGAAGAGGAAAATCTTCACTCATTCCTATGCAACACTTTTTAAAACTGTTACATTTCCCTCCATCAAAATACATTCTCTGAGCAATAAATATTTTACAAGAAATATTTTACATTTAAAGTAATATCTAATAGAGTCTTTATGTCGTTTCTTTAATATCGTATATAGCAAATATTTATCACCAAATAATTATTTATTGCCATGATCTGATCTACTCTACTCTTGTAGAATAAACTATAATGTACTTTTCTAATAGTACAATAACAATAAATCATGCAAGTTTCTTATGCCACATAACCAAATTTTGGATTATAATACAGACAAATGGATTAATAATTAATGAAATAATAAATGAAGATCTCAGGGTTCTTCTTATTAACTTTGGAAACTATACTGTTGTATTGTGTTGCTAACAAATGACTGGCATCATAGTAGATTATAGGAGACATACACTTCTCTTATAAGCTAATGTATCATAATATATTATAGTAATAATAATAATTATGTGAAGAAATATATATTCTGCTTAAGAATTACATAAAACAAAATATTTAAAATTTAGAAAAATCATAGTCTTTTGCCCAGGATGTCACTGGAATGTTTCTATTACCCATCAATAATGCAATTAAAATAATTAGGTTTAATTAGTGTACCTTTTATTAGTAAGATAAATAAAATAATGTGCAGTCTGAAAAATGGATTAAGCAACCCCAAGCAAGATAATTACAATCCCAGCTTTAGAATGAAAACATTTATGGAAGTTTTCATTTTTAAACATTATTTTGGATCTGCATGAGAATTGATTATC
The DNA here is from genome assembly GCA_028023455.1 of Epiperipatus broadwayi. Lineage (NCBI taxonomy): Eukaryota > Metazoa > Onychophora > Udeonychophora > Euonychophora > Peripatidae > Epiperipatus > Epiperipatus broadwayi. The sequence continues at coordinate 1,802,911 of JAQFVV010012450.1, read as the reverse complement.
TGATACCCACGATTTCTGTTATAATTAAAAATTCAGGACACAAGAAATCACATATAGAAAAACAAAAACTAGATTTAAATAACAAAAAATACATTTATTAACATAATATTAATAATCAGTATTAAGCTATTGCACATGGCTTTATAAATTTTTAACAATAAATGAATACTCCCACTTCAAACACAAGATAAGTCTTTGGAAAAGATAGAATGAATACTTCTATCTTTTTGAACCCAAATGCTTATGCATGGGCAAATCTTAAGTATTTAAAAGTGAGAGCATGAAGATATTAAACAATCACTTTAAATTACTTTTTACATGCTTGAATGAATAATGGAAGTCAAATTTACTAGAATTTATAATATGTCATTTTTATTTGAAATTAAATGTATGTAAATAAACTATTTATTTTATATAGCACAATGTTTATAAAATGTAATATTAATAATCAGCATTAAGCTATTGCACATGTGCTTTGTAAATTTTTTAACAATAAATGAATACTCCCAAACACAAGATAAAATAAATAGTTTATTACATACATTTAATTTCAAATAAGAATGACATAGCGTAAATTCTAGTAAATTTCCAAGCGTCATTCATTCAAGCATGTAAAAAGTAATTTAAAGCGATTGTTTGATATCTTCACGCTCTCACTTCCAAATACTTAAGATTTGCCCATACATAAGTGTTTGGGTTTGAAAAAACAGATGGATTTATTCTATCTTTTCCAAAGACTTATCTTGTGTTTGAAGTGGGAGTATTCATTTATTGTTAAAATCTACAAAGCGCATGTGCAATAGCTTAATGCTGATTATTAATATTACAGTTTATAAACATCACACTATATAAAATAAATAGTTTATTTATTAACATACTAAATATAAATAAAATATTTATGTACAATATCATTGTGAAAGTTATTTGTCAAACATAGGCGCTGCTAAATTTTTAGTAGAATGTCACAATGGATAATACAGAATTGCCTCACTAACAAACTATCTATTAGAGTTATAAAACATTTGGATGAATTATTAAGAATACATTTAGTTGAGGTAAATAGTTTCAATATTTAACTAATTTATTTTTAATCTGTTCTAATAAAATTATCCCATTTAACAAATGTTTAATTAAAAAATAGCTTAAATTATAAGCTAAGAAATACAATCTATGAAATATGTCCCTTTTTCAGGTTACAACTCATAATACCTTAATTAGAAATATTAAAACATTACAGATTAAAATAACATTAATCTGAACTAATCTATGACTGAGTTTGAACTATCAAACTTGTATAATAAAGATGATTATCGTATCCAGACAAATAAGATAATTATTGTCTAATTCTATTTTTTGAATAAAATAATAAAATGTATGGAACATTCATGTACACCCATATTATATATTTGATTTATATCCACATAATAATGAAATATTTAGCCTTAGAATGTCTTGCTAGTCTATTGGTAAATTACTTAAAGATGGTGATGAAAACAACATTGTGTAGGTGCATTTACTATTATTCCAAAAATAAGCATTTAAAATTACTAATACATTGTTGGGTTACTGGTGAACTACTGGCAGGGCACAGCGGCACAATACAGACTGCTTCACCTAACAAAAGCACAACAAATGATCGAGTGCACCTTGAAAAACTAAGTACTTTAATATCTATTCTATCATTGCCATATCATACTTTAAAGCACAAATAACTTCATCTTTCATGGTGAAAAATATTTAATAACAGCGTGAGGGATAAATTAATAAGTACAGATTCCTCAGAGCAAAACAACACAAATAACAGTATTGGTGGATTCCAACACCTATGTCTTAGGCAAAAATACATGTGTAAACAAGGTCTCAACACATAAGAAAAATGAAATAACACTATAAAACAATCATCTCATGGGATCTAGCTATCTTAGCAACATATGAAAGTAATCTTAGAATATAAACACTATTCTCTCATAGAATACAAATGTGAACAATGGGGAGAACACATTCCATCCCGCAAAGCACAATAAGCAAAGCAGCATCTAATAGTATAATGCTCAGAGGCATCAATCCTAGACTAAAGGATGGCAATATAACATTAACACTTATAAACTAGATAGTTTAATGTCAATGCTAAAAATTACATACATTAATATATATTTAATTAAAAGAAGTAAATAATTCTTGCTCACGCTATGAAGTAAATGAACAAAGAATTAAGAATAGGATGAATCAACCTATACTTGGAGTTCTGATGTTTATAAACATATATTTGTCAACATTTATGATAATTCAGAGTAAAACTTATATAAGTTTCTCAAAACATTTATTAAACTAATTAATATGGATGATATATTACAAATATGGAGATGAGTTATGGAACTAACATTATTGAGTTAAACAGGGTTAGGTATTTAGTGTTTAAGTTCTTTATATAAGTACTTTAAGTTTAATAAAATAAAGTAAAAATTAAATCAGACATCGATCTAGATTTATGCATAGGAGAACGTCTAAAGGCCATTGCAACACCTCAAAAAGTAATATTGTAGCTTTATATTTATTGCTATGCATTTTATAAATTAGTACCAATGTTATATTTATTATTTCATAAATATATAAATAATTATAAATTATATAGATATATTTAATTTTAAATGGGAGAGGAAATGACACCTGTCCACGTGTTGAAGCATTTTCAAGCACTAACAGAAAACAAACTATTAACGCAGTTTCTCCAATGGTTGCTGAAAACAATGCTTTTGTAAGTATAATTTATATCTTTTTTTTTTTTTTTTTTTTTTCAAAACCCCCCACCCGACCGGACCCCCCCCCCCCCCCCCCACCAACCCCCTCCCTGGCCGGGGGGCGCCCCCCCCCCCCCCCAAAAAACCCAAAACAAGTATAATTTATATCTTAGTTGGCATTTTGAAACTTTCAGCAATCTACTCTTTAAATGTTATTTTTCTGCATTTTGCATCTTTGATGTAATAAAGTCTTTTAACATTTTAATTGATCAAATAACTTAAATATTTAAACAAAAATAATTCACTGTGATTTCTTTTTGTTCTTAAATATTTATTTATAGGTTTGTTGAGTGAATCCTCCATCAAAAGCAATCAACGCACTAATTATAAACTTGCACATACACACAAATCTGTATAGTGAATAATCACATAAATTTTGAATTTCCAAAAGCCTATCCACTTTTATACAAATAAAATGTCCATGGGATCACATGACACATACCCCCCCCCCATCTATCAACTCATTGGCTGTTCTGGCCAAATTATTTCATTTCATAAATATTATAACAATAAATAATTTATTCATAACAATTGCAATGAGCTAAATTTTATTTTTAAAATGTAAAAATTACCAGATGTACCAAGCCCATGGAATGTGTTTTTTTCTTAAATGTGTTGCTTTGATATTTTTTTTTTTAAAATTTAATGCAAATTTAAAGGCCATCATTAATGAAATTAAATTTAAGTCTAAATTTTTAAATATATCTGTTATATTTGACATGCAAATTTGACTGCTTTATGGACAGATGCTTCATAACAAAATAAAAAAAGGTTTGATATTGGCAGAATTACATCCTTTGCATAAAATACAGTTCATAATAAAAAATACAAAACTAAAAAGCTATCATTTATGTAATAAGTTTCTTAATTAGTGGCTTTAAATTTTTTTTAAAAGGTTTAATGTGAATTATACAAAAGATTTTAATATTATATAAATAAATGTGAAAAATTCATAATTGAAAAATTGGCAAATTTTTTTTTGGGAACAACCTGATCTTTTTAGTGCATTTCAGAAATGTACCTGGCAGGTATTAATACATTTGGCTTTATTAAAAGTTTGGCTAGGTTCACAAAACTATTAATAAAACTGAATTTAAATTTAAATTTTTCAACATACCTGATATTGGACAGCATTGTGAACAACTATAAAAATTATGGTTTATTAATTGGTGGAATTACTTCCTTCGCACAAATGTAATAGTTTTTTTTAATTGGTTGTGAATTTGATACATGACAATCTTACGGACAAACATTTATACATTCAGCAATTCAGGCAACAGACAAAATAGGGATTGTGTGTGTGTATATATATATATATATATATATATATATATATATATATTGCATTGTGTTAACAGAATTTACTTAGTGCCCAAATACATAATGTAGTATAAAGGTATTATTTGGTAAAAGCAAGTTAACTTTATGCCAAAAATTTAATTTACAATATTTATAATAATTAAATGTAAGTACAAATTAGTTTTCATTTGAAATAAATCTTCAACATTTATAAAACCAAATAAAATGTAAGGAGTTTTCAATGTTTATTTAATCGTTAATGTTGTAGAAAATAAGAAGCTACTATGTTGTTAATTTTTATTTAACCATCAAACATCACATGATCATTTTTTATGCTTATGCAAGCTGTTTTACACAGAGGCAAAACTCTCCATATAGTAGCACCACTCAGTGCAATCTAGAGCAATCAATGGATGTAGGAAGGTTTATGCATAAAATCCCTATCTTGTGCCTACTCATCCAATATATTCAGACTACATTCTAGTTTATAGCTTAGGTGCAGTGCTCTCAGATCCAAGGCTCCTCACTAATGAAAGCCATAACTTAAAAACTAGTCTGGGGATATTGAATGAGTAGGTACTAGACAGGGATTTTATGCACAAACCTTCCTGCATCCATTGATTACTCTAGTTTGCACTGAGTGTCACTACTGTTTAGAGAGTTTTGCCTCTATGAAATTATATATTTAATTGTTTTAGCAATTTATTTTGTTATTTATTATTTATTAAGATCGTCAAAATGGGTTTTATAGTTTTGTAACTTTTAACCTGTTTTTAATATTATATTATTTTCTAATCGAAAATGCACTTTACATAATGCAACATTTTATTTTTCATACCTGCAAATAACTTACTATTTCAATCATTTAACAGTCTTCCTCAGAGCTGTAATATGCATGACATATTCATAATTATAAACATTCTATGGTAATAAATTATGTTTATCAAACATGATAAAACAATTACTTATATATTTCAAAATCTAATAAGATATTTAATTTAATTGATAATCATATTTTTGCATAATCATTTTAATCTTTTTAATTACAGTTCACTTTAGAAATTTTTTTTACCATTACCATATTTGTTATTATGTCATAGGCTTTTTACATGTTAAATCTGTGGTTTATTGTTTATTGATTTATTAATTAAAATAACAAATCTGAAGAATCCAGTATTTTTCAGATACTTGAAAATCATCAAATAACTCCCTTTACTGTTCAGAAAAAAGTATAACTCCCAAAGGCATTGGCCATTTTAGTTCTTTGTAATATGATATTTACAGCATTTGCAAGATTTCATCAAGAAAAGTATTTAAATAAGAAAATATGATTTTTGTTAGTTTATTAAAGATTTCTGGCTATTTTTGTAGAATGATTGTTTAATAGATATTTAAAACAAGAGGAATACAAGGCTGCACTTTGATTTTATTTGTATGTTTTATTTTTAAAAATAGATGTTAATAAAATGATAGTAATATTAATAAAAAAAGATATAAGATGATCACACCTATGTGAAACTGATCATATAATGTCATTAATTGCCAAAATCAACACAGTGTTAAAATCTTTTGGGATATTCTAAAACTTACAAGGGAGTTTTAATACACAGTTGAACAGATTTGTCAGACCTTAACATTTATTGTTTTTCTGAAGGTTTGTGATGATGGTGTTTTAGTTGTATTTATATATTGGACTATTTCCACAATCTAATATGAGTATTGGACATCTTTAGAAAAAAATAATTTTATTTAAACATTCCAAATACATTCAACTATTGGTAATAGCACATAGGTTAGTATATGCATAGCATTTCAAGAGGTATTATTTCCCCCCATTCTTCAGGTGTTGTAGACCTGTCTAGTGGCAATACAAGCATGGAAATCAAACCTGGACCCTTAAGATTCTTAAGTATTGAATTTTAAGGTAACAGTATGGCTCATTTGCTTAGAGCATTACCTTAAAATTTAATACTCAAAGATATGAGTCCAGATTCAATATCCATGCTAGTATAGTAACTGGTCAGGCCAGCAGCACATGAAGAAGAGGAGAGAATAATACCTCTCAAAGCATTGTGCATATACTACCCTGGGTGTTATTAGTAGCAGTTGAATATATTTGGAATATTTAAATAAACTTAATTATTTTAAAGACATCCAATACTTATATTAGATAACAAAAATAGTCCAATATATAAATATAATTAACATTTATTTATTTATGTTTTAAAAATAAATTTAAAATGAAAAAAATATTCATTGATTTTGTAAGACTGTTTTCCTTTAGATTGTTGAATGACATTTTACATTTTTTGTCCCTATTACAAATTCCATATTTTAAAAGTTCAAATATAATTGTTTATAATGTTTTTCATTTTTAAAATTAAATTGAAACAAAATTAAATCCAATGTATTGAGGTTTAGTGTCAAATAAATTATTTTTTTACAAAAATAACAGCTTTGAGTATTTCCTAAACTGCCATCAGATTTATGAATAGAAAATATCAATATTTGAAATAATTAAATGAACTTTTACTCAATAGTTCATTTTAGTGGTAGTTAATTTTAAATAATCAATCTAAATCTTTATACTTTTAAAAAATATATTATTATTATAAATATTATTGTATATTATTGTACTTCACCCATAACATTGACATTATCCACTCTATATAAATTGATTAATAATTAGCATTAATTATTGATTACACAAGAGATTAATACAGATATAAAATTTAAATCTCAATTGAAAAGTAATATATCTATTAGTTAATATAGAAATAAAACAAACTAACTCCTTCTTTTTAAAACTTGATTTTTTATGACTATAATCATGAAAAAGAAATCCAACGTTTCGACCATTTTTTATAGTCTTTTTGAAGGCACACTAAAATAAAATATATATACAATAAATATCACATATTCCAAATAAATAAATAAATAAATTAAAAATTAAAAAAATATATTCATAACCAAAATTTTCTTTTTTTACCTTATTTCACTCCCCTTTCCTATTACAATCACAACTTAAACACAACTAATTTCTTTTTTAAAATCTATATATATCATTTAAAAACTTTTAATTAAAAACCTTTTATTTTCTTTTATCTTTTCTTTTTTTTCTTTTCTTTTTTTTTTTTTAAGAAAATAAAAGGTTTTTAATTAAAAGTTTTTAAATGATATATATAGATTTTAGAAAAGAAATTAGTTGTGTTTAAGTTGTGATTGTAATAGGAAAGGGGAGTGAAATAAGGTAAAAAAAGAAAATTTTGGTTATGAATATATTTTTTTAATTTTTAATTAATTTATTTATTTATTTATTTATTTGGAATATGTGATATTTATTGTATATATATTTTATTTTAGTGTGCCTTGAAAAAGACTATAAAAAATAGTCGAAATGTTGGATTTCTTTTTCATGATTATAGTCATAAAAAATCAAGTTTTAAAAAGAAGGAGTTAGTTTGTTTTATTTCTATATTAGATATATATGAACTATTTTGAAAAGAAGAACTGTGTGCTGGATATATTAAATTATTTAAATTATCTATTAGTTAATGAAATAGATATACAATAATTCAATTATATTTCTTTGTTTTCATGTATACTATATTTTATTTATAAAAAACATTACATCTATCATTAACTGATAGATAACGTAACAAATTGTGTTCTTACAGTATAATAATTAAAAATTAAATGATTAAAATTTACTGACTCTTTCTATATGACTAATTGGTAAAAAAAAAATTAAAATGTTGATTTCTTACTTTTTTATATTTATTTTTTTATAAACATATCGTTGATTTTTAAATATATATATAATAGAAAAAACAATATTTATGTCTAATAATTAAATAATCAATCAAAAGAAGATTGAAACAAACAACTACTAATAATAACTATTAATAATTCAATGGAGATGAAAGCCAGTTCAATAAATATTGTAATATACTTATTAGTAGTTGCTTATTTCAATCATGTTTTCATTCATTATTTATTTATGTGCTTTTTTCTTCATGCATCAGAGCATCAGCCAGGAAGGAAACCTGCTAACTCGGGACAACTGCTTATTAGGCAGCCATGCTGATCTCTCGACCACCAATGCTTATAGACAAATAAATTGTATTGAATATTTGACCTTTATAATAACTTATATCTAATATTTTATATTGTTTTCTAATTGTTACAATTTTATTTAATCTTTAGAGCACTGATTATTTTATTGGCCAAATGAGGTAAAAGTCGAAACTTTTAATTGGTCGATTGACAAAGTCAAGTGGCAATTCACAAACTCAAACATCAAAATATATTCATCTTTTAATATTATATTCACTTTAGTTTTGTTTGTAAAAAATATATTAATAATTTGTCAAGTTATGATAATGAATGAAAGTTTTTTCAAAAATAAATTGTTATTATATAATTATATAAATTTTCGCTAGCGGAAAATGTAAAACAAAATCTTACTCACCAATCAAAACGTTCTGCTAACGACGTGATTTTCTTTGCCAATTTTAGTTGCAGAAAAAGCAAATAATTTTTGTTAAAAGTCTTAACTATTTTTCCAAAATAATTTTATTTTTAGCATATTTTATTAAAATAATGTATAATTTGTCAAAAAATACTGTTAAAATGGTCTAAAACATTAGTTTATCATTTTTGAAATAAAACAAAAACAGATCGTAACTCTTTACTTTTTGGCAGCCATTTTCTTTGTTGTCAAAATTTAATAGCCAATAAGATTTAAGAAAGGGCATTATTTTTTTCTTTTTTTGATGTATAAGGCCATTTTTATTGATTTTTTACTTGTAAAATAATTCAAGAGAGGGCAGCATCTTACAGAACTTTTTCTAATCTTTAAAAAGAGCCCAAAATCGTAATCGTAGTATGAAAAGTTACCAATTTAGAGTGACATCAAGCCACTTCATTTTTAAACCAATCAGGCATGATCTCAACTTTTTACATTTATTAACCATTCATATATACCAAATCTATTAAATCAATAACAATTTGATACTTGAATATTAGATCAAAGTTTATAATCATCAATGCATTTTTAATCTTTCATTTTCACATATTTGTATTATATAGTACATTTTACCATAATGTCCAAATTTGTAACATAAATTTGTAATTCTCAATGAGTGTTTTATGTGAAAAGAAATATATAAAAATAATTTTGATTTTAAGTTTTTATATCATAGATGATGATTTATGGGACAAATATGTTCTCCAGGTTTTTTTTATAATGTTGTACCTTTTTAATAATAAAATTCAAGGTTTACTTAAAAATTAATATTATAGAAGTGGTAAAGTGTTTTATTTATATATTATACATATTTTTAAAGTTTGTTGATAAAATTGTCATATAAATATAAGCTATTTGTTATGTGTATATACGAACTCTAATATATTTTATATATTAGTTCACAGAGGGCAGTACTAAATGTGGGGTGATTTAATGCTTTTATATATATATGCAAAATGATTGATATCAGGTTACTTACAGAAAGTTTGACATTTATAATGAAATATTTCATAGGGTTAACTTCCATTTTGCTTTATAACTATGTTTGGGTTTTTAAATTAAAAACTAAAATGTTGTAAATTATATCAGTAGGTATTTATTCCATTTACTATAACTAATATTTTATTTTATTTTTTAGATGGATAAAACGATCAACAGTCTGGAGCTATGTCCTTCATGTAAAGAAAAATTTCACTTTGACAAATATTAGTTTCAATACGTTCTTTTCATTTTAATTTGTTTGTTCAACTGTATTTTTTTTAAATTTACATAATAAAAAAGATTAATATAGCCAAAAATTTACTTCATTATTTTTTAACAAAGGATTTAAAAGTAACAACTTCCAGCCTAACACTTTTTTTGACAATATAAAAGAGAAAAATATTCCATTCTCATAGAATTCATTTTAAAAATTATCAATTACAATGTAGCAACCTATCATGAATTGCTATCTACTACAGGAAATCAAGAGCAAACATTCCCACAAGAGTTGCTCAACACAAATACTTACATAGTATCAAAAAATAGTCCTGAATATAAGTCCATCTTTTGGAAACATGGACAACAATTTGATTATGCCTTTGATCTACAAAATGTGACTTTAGTTTTCAAACAATGACACAATAGGAAGAGAAAAATTAGGGAGGCATGGCTTATTACCAGTGATAATCAAGCTATAAACAAGAAGGAAAACTGTGTTCAACTTTTGACCAAATGGAATTTGTAGAAATCTAATATAAATAATCACACATATAAAATTATTTTTAATATTAACCCTTTTCCCGCACTCGACGAGACTCCTCGTCGACATCTAAAATCACTCTAACTCAGTTCGTTTTTATACGATAAAATTCGTTAAATAGGTATTGAATTCGTTTTTAAAAGTTCTGTACGATGGTGACATCTTCCGATTTATTTTAGAAGTAAAAAATAAAAAAAAACGCATTTAAACCTAAACAAAGAAGGAACATTATTTGTGATTGGTTCTTAGCATGCTCTCAGCCGAAAAAGACATTCTGATTGGCTGGAAAGAACAAAGAAACTGCCTGATCAAAGAAAATAAAGAAAAATGCTGAGATTTTCATTTCGAATACGATTTAAATTATTATTAAATAATATTTATGGAAATTAAACATAATTTTCAGAGAGAATAATAAAAAAACAAAATTATTTTCGAAAAATATTGAAGATTTAAGTAAATATATTGAAGATGTAGTAAAAAGAAATATTTACTTTTCTATAACGTAAAAGTCGATCTTTTTGTTTACATTATAACTTTTATGTTGCCGATATAGAATATCTTAGAATAAATAAATAGCAATTTATTTTTGAAAGAACTTTCGTTTTCTTCATGACCTGAAAAATTAATTATATACTTTTTATAAACGTATCTGAGTTGAATTTAATATTATAGGCGAATATGTTTTAACAATAGGCTTTGTCTTCAGTTTGTGAGTTGTCCAATTAAAAGATTTGATTTTTATCTGATACAACCAATGATTTAATTAGCGGTTTAAGAGTTAATAGGACAGCACTCTTAGCCAATCAGTGAGTGCTTTGAATTTCGTGAATCACACTGAAAATTCATTTAGCTGTACCTCAGAAGAAATAACTATTTTATAAATTGAAAACCTTTTCGGTCACAGATGTCAAAAAACCTTTTGCTAAATAAATTATGTATAATAGATTAATGTATTCTGAATAAAATAAATCTAATGAAATCTTGTAGAGATAACAGACCACATCATAGAGGTATAAAATATACAATATCACTGCAGTACTGCATGAAAACACTGAGAAATCCATATGTAGCATGGATATATTTTAAAATATACCATTGATGGTCTAAAGGACTACCAATTCTGCATACAAATATATCACTTTTATTACTACCTCAGTATCATCATGTCAGTCATCATTAATACACATTGTGCAATGGTAACATTTGGGTGGAGGTAAGGAATTTCTTTAGATCAGTTGAAGATAAATGCTTTCTGTAATATATTAGGGAATGATCTCCCCAGTGCTGACTTTCCTGAGATTTATATATAATCTATTCATGGTAACACCAACTAGTGAAGGACATATCACATGATCACTTTCTCTTATACTAGCACATAATTGTTATTAAACAAGGCAAAACTCTCCATACAGTAATGCCACCATGTGCTAACCAGAGTAATCAATAGATGCCAGAAGGCTTGTGGATAAAATCCCTATCTCAGATCCAAGGCTCCTCACTGACGAAGGCCACAAACCAAAAACTAGTCTGGGAATATTGGATGAGTAGACACTAGATAGGGATTTTATGCACAAGCCTTCTGGCATCCATTCATTATGATGGTTTCCACAGGGTGGCACTACTGTATGGCAAGTTTTGCCTTGTTTAGTGAAGTACATAGTATTACCCCAATGCATTTCAACTTCAAGCCACTTGCTCATAATTGTTTAGCACAGCTAGAAAAACTTAATTCCACTTTTCACAAATTGTTTAAAGTTATATACAAACAATATGTATTTAAAACCCATTAGGCGACAAATTTTCTTATTTGCCAGATTGAATAAATATTCGAGTAATTTTATTCATCAATTGTAGCTGTAGTACATTCATTTTTCTTTATAAAAATGTTAAGGAACAATAATCAGAATTATTTTAATTAATTTTTTAAAAATTAAATTCGTTTGCATTCAAGTTGTTTAAATGTAATGAAAAATGTTAAATAAAATTAATAACTGAAGAAAAATATTTAACAAAGCATAAATAATAATTTGCAGTCAAACAAAAGAATTACATTTCAACCAATTATAACAAGCAATCGCCATTAATTTGCTCTTAGAAGTTAGGAATGCTGATTATTCACTTCTGTTGTCTTTTCTTCATCTACAATTAAATAAAATTCTAAATCTAGACACATTAGTAGCCAATATAGTGTGAAAAATAATCATAAATACATAAATATTTATGAAAAAGAGTTGTTTTCATAGTTGCCACTGAAGGTCATTGACAAGCAAATAATGGCCGATTGTTACTCACCTGTCTTGATTATTTTTCTTCTAAAATTGGAAAATTTTCGAATCAAACTTTATAGTTAGGATACAGTACTGTAAAAAATTAATTATGAATATAAAAAATTATGAAAAATATATTTATTTACATTCAAAATCTATTACCAAAGCAACACATTTACTGACTTTGACAGCTAGAAACTTCTGGTCAACAATGGCCAAAATTGACAGTCTGCATTTTGAAGCACCAAATAAAATAAAAGATGATGGACAGTCAATTCTTTATATGTCTGTATATGGTAAGCAAAATGCTATTTTATTTTTGCAAAAACATTGCCAAATGTTGATTTTTTTGGAATTAATACTATTAATATAGATAAATTAAACTAAAAATTTATTATAAAATGAGCAAAAAATGAACGAGAGAAAATGCAAAATGTAAAAGTAACACTTCTTTTTTGTAATAATCAGGTAAATTCAACAATCACAAGAAAATGCAAAATTTAAATTAACTAAATAAAATTCTAATATAAATTTAAATTATTTGTCACTGTTTAAATATATATTATCTTTATAAAGTCTTAGGTAAGTTCGAAAAAGTGAAAGTATTTTTTTGTAGACATGCTAAGAAAACAAGTTTGTTGGAATTGAACTGGATTATGAGAATTGTTATACAGATGTGATTCTTTCTATACACAATACCTAAGGAATAAATTCAAAAGCAATTCTTTTTTATGAGTTCAGATTACATTCAAAGTTATTTTCATTCACAGTTAACACACAGAAAAAAATGAAGGCACTGTCTTTGGGATTTTCCAAATAATAAGATGAAGGATAATAATCTTAATTAAAATCCATAAAGAATGTTGACATAAAGTCACTAAATAGCTATAAAGAAAATTCCAAACCATTAATTTTTATAGCAGACTGACAGACTTTGAAAAACATTTATTGATAATCCTCCTTTTTATATAATGTAAATGCGATCAAGTTTTAGTATACATTACCTGATGCCCTTCCATTATTAGTAAGAGACCTAGGTGGCTTTGAAAATTTTTTAATATCTATTTACATCATCAATGTACAAATTAATTTAAAATTTAAACTATTAATATTTATTAGAAAATCGAAAGTCTTAAAATGGATCGATCTATCCTGATGGGGTATATCGCTTTGAGGTAAACGATTCACTCAAATGAAATACATTCAAAATAAAGTTATTTTAATGTATGATTTTAAATAGAATTTAATACTATTAGTAAAGGTTTAAGGAAATCCAATATTAAAAAAAAAAAAAACAGGTATAAAAAAAGTTATATATTCAAATTAAAAAAAAACAACAATAAAGTATAAGTCATTCAAAAAAAAAAAAAGTATATTGACTGCTTAAACGAGAAGACAAAAGATTTTAAGTTAATTGATTTATTTTATAATATTATTTTTTATCAGTTTTAACAGTAGTTGCTCGGGAAGCGAATACGGACCAGCTACTTGGAGGGCAGCTATGCTAACCGATAGGCCACTAACGCTTGACGTTTTATTTAAGTGTTACTGAAAATTTTAATAGAAAGTTGTATCAAATAAATATGAATGTTTCTCATGCTTATAAAACTATATTAAATGATTTGTTATTATTTCATGCTGTGAAAATAAGCAAGTTTCTTTAAAAATATAATTTATTTGTTTTACGTTGTTTATTGAAATTTATACATCAAATTTTAAAAAGTAAACAGGTTAACACATACATATAGACAACTTTTAAATTCTAATTTTTGTATTAAAAATGAAACCATATTATCTTTAAAAATATATATATAAAACTATATTAAAAATGTTTAACATATAAGGTTCCAAAAACCAATAATTCCTAAACTAAAAATAATATTGTAGTTTATATCCACATGCTCTTCATATAAACAATCATCATTTCTTAAATAGTATTTAACCCACTAGATGTCGCCCTCTATCAAAAACCAATAGAATGGTAAAAAAAAAAAAGTGATTATTTCCTTCATAATTAGAACTTTTAAAATATATATATTATTTAACCTGACTTTATACACAGTCGGAACTGCTATGAGGAATGTGTATTGGATCTATGCATAAACATGCAATAAAACAGAGTAACAAAACAGTGAAGTGTATTAGATATATGCATACTTATAAGATAACATAAAGTAATAAAACTATACAATTAATGTAATTTAAAATGATACAACCTGATGTCGTAATAAAAAAAAATATTTAATGGATATAATTAAAAAATAAAATTGGTGATTGCTTAATAGGAAACATTAGATTTAAGAACGCAAAACATGCATTATTAAGTCATAACATAGAAGCAAATGTAAAAATCCTTTTGTGCCTAACAAAAGGATTTAAAAGCTATTGGAAAATAAAAAGTTAAAAGATTCTGAGAACATTTTAGAATAAACTAAAGAAGTATAGAAAAGAAGGATCTAATCATTCTTCAACAATGGAGGCAAAATAAGCACTACAAGTACAGCAGATACTAAGAACGTCAATGGAATGAATTTGAAAAATCGTGAAAGGAAACAGGACATGGTTAGGTGTCTACACCCAATGGAATTCTAGATAAAGATCATAATTAAAGGCCACTTTAATATTGATTATATTTTTTCTAAACTTACAAGTGATGTTAATACTCTGTAAATAATTAGTGTTTACTTTGTATTATAAGTCTATTTCATTTGTTGTATGTATAATGAGATGGAATTGGACTCATTGTAGATAACACAACAGAATGAGGGTGATTATACATATAAAATTTGAAATGAAGAGTAGAAATGAACACAGACAAAATTTATTATATATATTTATTACTTTGCTTAAGCACTTCGAACGTTTGCTAAGAAAAGGTTTATTCCCTATGTTAATTTTGTTAGCTATAACTGTCTAAAAGTGTACTTAGCTACAGTTAACAAAATTAACATGTAAAATAAACCTTTACTTAGCTAACATTCAAAATGTTTCAGCAAAATAATTAAAAATAGGATCTGAATATTATATATATTTATTTAAAATATTTAGACTGGAATGGCTCAAATTACGACTAAATAATAGATTTTGATGTTTTAAAATTAAGACAAGGTATTTAAAATCAAGAATATAAAAATCTGTTATTTAATGCAAATAATTTTGAACTTTTTGACTTTGACAAATGTAAGTTAATTTTGGAAAGCAGAATGTAAAATCCCTTTATAAGGTACCTTGATCATAGTTAACCTTTCCAAAATTCAGCCTAACACCCCTTTTCAGTATTTACTGATGTTTTTTTTTGGCTCACACATCAATGTAAAATATATGATAAAATGTTTATTACTGATCAGAAAATAATAAATTTGACTTGATTTGGTAGATATTTGTGTTTACTACTGAAATAAATTTTAAATGTTCACCTTTTGTTTCTGTAAATATTAAAAAATGAGATCGCAATCAAAACAAAGATGTTACATGTCACCATTTCTAGAAAAAATATTTTCTGTTTATAAAATCAATGAAATATTTCTTATTTCAGATTATTTTTAAAAATGTGAATGAATATTTATTTATTTCTCTTATATCTAATGAATTATGTTTTAAAAGTTTAAAATTTTTGAATATTTATTGCAAAATTATATTTTCTTTATTTGTAAATATAAAAGTAGATTGTTTACATCATAGCTTGTCTTCTAATTTGCTTCAGGCCATATTTATGTTAGCTACTAAATAACATTATATTTTTGAAAATAAAGTATTTCAAGTTAAAATAAGTTATTAATAATTTATATTTCTTGGTATTATAAATTTTATTAAACGCTCACGATTTTTTCAGACGCTCATTACTAAGGTTTACAGCCTTGTTAAAACTATTTCTTGGTATTGTAATGGTCAGGTTTGTACCTCTTCTCAACAGACTAAGAGTGCAGACAAAAGAGAAACAGTCTGATGAAGTCGGGATGGTGACACCCTATGTCTGATCATACCTCAACTCTCTCACCCATGCTTCCAAATCCCACACTAGAAAATGATCTGCCTGAGGCTACACTTGATACTTCTTTAACCACATTTCATTACTAGCACATCGGTAGAACATAATACTTACCCCCCTTAACTAATACTAAATGATTTAACTAGTGATTCATAAACATTATGAGCAAGGATTGAGACTGAGAAGTGATATATTTTATAAAATTTAATATAAATTCATAATTAATAAAACAAAATGTACATAATCTATCACACACAGGTGAAGTTATCTAGAATTAACAGGTTAAGAATTAAGCTTTATATGAAGGAAAATAAATATACATTCATGATACAGAGTAGTATTAATTCACAGCTTATGATACAGAGTAGTAAACATTAAAATTTCAGGTATATAAATGTTTCACATGCAGGTGAATGTTATTTTACATATGATCAATATTTTAGCTTTATATACGATAAAACAAAACATTACAGTATTTACTTGACCTTTGCATTGCCATTTTCCCTTTTATTACACAGGGATGAGTAATATGATACACAGTTATGCGAAGATTTATGGCTAGTTATATGCCAAGAACTTAGCAAGAGAGTGTGATCATACTAAATGGGAGGTATATTATTTATCAATAAAGTTTACATCTAATTTACGACACAAATTAATCAAGATAACCCAGATTCTGGCTCGGATCAAGGCCAAAATTATTTAATAAGGCAAGCAAAACTGATAGAGCAGGGTCACTTCAGATTGTATGGTGTATCACATATATTAATAAAAGGAGTGCGTCTTGAAGGTGTGCTCATAAAGATTTATTATCAAGTAAATGGTTCTTTGTAGTATGTTGCTTGCTATAATAATAAAGGAGACTTCTTTAGTCCAGAGGATTACAGCTACTTCAAGGATGAGACTCTTTTGATATTTTTCAAATATCAAATATAAAACAGCTTGGCTGTCCAAACTAACTGGCATAGTTTGACATTAAATCAACCCCAATGCAGACACATACATATGTAGAGAATATAGCAAGAAGCTAAGCATTATTTGCTAATGAGCAGCACATTTGCTCCGAAAATCTAATATAATCATATTAATCTTTCATGTAATCATTACGACTAAAAATGAGACAGCTTCAAGTCGCTTGAATTCCAACATTTTTAATGCTACCATTAAGATTTTGCACTCTTTTTAAAGGTTAAAAAAAGTTTTGTAAGATGCTGCCCTCTTCTGAATTATTTTACAAGTAAAAAATCAATAATCTTCAAATTTTAAGTATAACAAAGGAAGAGGGCAGTCCATCCTTGATTCTGATTGGCTGTTAACTGTCAAGGACAAAGAAAAGTGCTTGTCAATAACTAAACTTATGATTTTTTTTGTTTCATTTCGAAAGTGATAAACGAATGTTTTAGACCATTTTAAAAGTATTTTTTGACATTTTATAAATTATTTTGATAAAATATACTAAAAATAAAATTATTATAGAAAAATATTTAAGATTTTAATAAAAATTATTTACTTATCTGCAATATAAAATTGAGAGAGAAGTCACTGTCGTCGGCAGCACTTTTTAGTTGGTTACTAACGTTCGTTTGAGATTTGCCACTATTGAATATTTTTATAATTATAAATAAAGATTTATTTTTGAAAAAACTTTCATTCACTTTCATAACCTGACAAATTATTAATATACTTTTTACAAATGAAACTAAAGTGAATATAATATTAAAAGATGAATATATTTTGATGGTTGAGTTTGTGAATTGACCAATTAAAAGTTTAGACTTTTATCTCACTTGGCCAATAAAATAATCAGCACTCAATAGGTTAAACATATAATTAATAATACAGATATTCTATGATAATATCTACTATTAAATTAGCTCTAACTAATAAAAATAATAAAATGGTTTGGTTTATAAAAATTAAATAAACAAAATATTAAAAAATCATGAGACCATGAAGTGAAGTACAAGTAATAAAGAATTACATTGAGCCAATATCCCACAGGATACAATCTCAATGGCATAAGAATACTATCCCCCCTATTATCTCAAATATTAATAAATTCATAGCATTTATACAACTTTAAAATAATAATCAATTTAACATAATGCTAATAAATAAATCCTAATCTCTTTATTCAAAATAATATAATTATAATAATCTCAGGTTCTTTAAACTAACTCGAATCAATTTATAATTTTTTGCAGTCAAGCATGATAAAAGATTTTATATCACCCTCAACTACACCTAACTAATAATAATAAATAAATAATAATATAATCCTTTAGCTTTCATGTGGCATCTTAAATAGAATGTGTGGTATAATCTGATAATCTGAGAATATGTGGCAACAAATAATATTATAATTCTGTGTAATAAATTATATAATTAATTTATGACTATATGTAAAATAAAATTTCTCAATAAATTATATTAAGAAACACTATAATTTCTAAAGTAAATATTCGTATTCATATTTTGCAAATATTATGTTTGGTTTATATATCCGGAGATCATGTGTTTGTAGTGTGAAGACTCAATGCAATACACAGCCTTGTAAAACAAGTTTAATAAATTTTTATTACGAAAATTTTAACAAAAATAAACTATGTACACTATTTACAATTACATCTTGGGTAAATTACATACTTCTTCATTTCCAAATAAAATAAAATAATGAAATCTAAAAGTACATAAGCCTTCACTCTGACTTATAACTTTTCACATTTCTTTACAATAATCATAATACTATTACTAATAATAATCACGGATACAATTATAGCTTAAAATATATCATCTACCAATTGAATTATATTATAATATGTTTTTCATAAGCATACATAAAATATAAAAACATAAACTACAGAAGTAGCACTTATTTCAATACATGTCCATAGATTTTTTACTCAATTAATTAAAATAACTTTGATTATGATAGTGCTGACATTATTAAAAAAAAAATATTCTGGTTCGTTAATAAATAAGTGGGCTTAAATAAAATATGATTAACATACTTTATACATCTTGCTTGGCATTACTTTAATAAAATTCCTATGTGTGCATTTATGCGAGTTCTAAACATAAAACAATATTGACAAAATATAAGTACTTATTCTATTTTATGTTGTTTCTCTAGATGTATTATTCTTTCAAAAATATGCATTACATGTATAATTAGAATATTCAAAATTATTCAAAAATCTCATGAATAATTTTATTAACACTTATATATATTTTTAAAAAAATAGTTTTAATAAAATGCAGAAATATTTATGATTCTTTATTCTTATCGTTTGAGTTTACTTTTAATCTTATTTGTATTTGATCTCAACATAAATCAAAGCAAAAAAAACTTAGCTTATCCTCTTTCAAAATTAACGATTCTACAATTCCCAAAATTATTTATTATTCTCCTTCATAAATACAGTTCGTATGATGCAATAACTTTAGAAATTACGATAGCGATCAGATGCATAGGTATGAAGAACTAACTAGAGTATTGACTCAATAGTATAAACATATAAAATAATCAACATGGCAACAGTGCATGTAAAGAAAAGAGGCATGACTTCTCTGTCTAATAATCTCCCCTATAAAATAATGACCAGGCTATTTATTCAGCTCTTTGAATCACTAATACTCAATACTAAGGAAAACACTGCCCATGGAAATATACAAGTTACAGGGCTTTGTTATCTGTACCTGCATAATTACTAAGATAATAAAATTACTTTTATTCCCCATAAATCCTAGATTTAAGCATCCATTTAGTTTCATACTCCCAAAGTCACTACCACTTTATAATTTCATAATAGATTTATCAATCTACATCACCAAAATTATCAAAACCTTATTCTAAAACAATAAATAAGATTCACGTATGAATTCAATAATCTAGAACTATTCAACAAGAAAAGGTTATTTCACTTTCAAAATTCATCAATAGAAATACAAATGATTTTGTATCAATGTATTAAATTAATACTTTAAACATTTATAAAATAATAGGGTTCCTTTACTAAAGAATCATATAAATTATATTTATCGTTGAATCATATTGCATTAGTAATATAAAAGAAAAGTGAGCATATACTTTTTTTAAATCTAACTTATACTTTACAATGATAATAAGTTATATGTGTGTTTAATGCACTCACACATATCCATATGTTCATATGATAATACTATAAAATACTCCAAGAAATCTAAAGAAAAGAAAAATAAATACATCATGTAAAAATTGATATTTTATAAATTTTACCCATGTGACAATTTGCTTGTTGGTCACTTTTAGACATTTTCTGGTCCACATTTCATAAAATATTACATAATATTAGCATTTACTCAGCGAAACTACCATACTAAAAAAAATATTTATAAAAAACTTTACAGAAAATTAAATACTCTTTACGATAATTATTATACTATATTAGTAAATATTTTGTATGCAATTTTCCTGACTACAATAGTATAAAAACTTAATATTATTATTAGTACATAAAATAATTAAAACTATATTTATGTAAAACTTCAATCCATTATAAAATAAAATCTCTTTTTTTTAAAAAAAAGTTCTTTCTTTCTTCTGATATTTCCATTATAAGTCCTTATAGATGCTTGCTTCCCTGACATGCATTGCTATGACAACCACTGTCTAACACTTGAGAACAAAACACCTCTCCCCTGACACAATGTATTCACAAATGATTAAAAAAATTGATGAAAATGAAAAAAAAATGAAAAGGAAGTTGACTTATAAATCGGAAGTTATTTATGAAAATAACCCTTGCTTGAAAGTTTATAAAAATTATAGTCCTTTATCTATATATTTCATGATAATGATTATTAAAGGTGATACTAATTGAGAAAGTTAAAAAATAATCCTCCATAGTTTTCTCATTGCACAGTATCCTGTATTGGGCTTTTGATACATCTGACATGGTGATATGGATTCAGGTGTATTAATATGGAAATTATGCATTTTTTTATTCCATGGAAATTGGCATTTAATAATTTAATAAAGTTAGCATAAAGTTATTTTGTCAGGATAATTTTAATTACCCAGGTATTTCTTTTCCAGATAATAATTTCCAACATCAGTTTTTTATATTATTAAACAAATGTCATCTTCTTTAATAGTAAGAACTTGTCGTATAAAATATATTTGCAGTAATACCAATCTTTATCTCTCCAACATTTTAAGTAAAAGTTCATAATAAATTCTTAAAATAATATTTTCCTTAAAACATTTACTGCAACTCTTTTAAAAAACTATATATTTTCAAAAATATTAAGAATTAAAAGTCTTTACCATATAGCTTTGCTTTTTTAGATACAACTATCTTTTCTCACAGTAAAAGGCATCTACATTAAATTTCCGATGAACTTTTCTGTCTAATTCTCTCAACAATGTCTGAGATATTAATATAACCAATATTATATTTTTCTCCATTAATAATTTTAGAAATATATTTTCACTTAATATATGTATGTCCATCCTTTCTTCCCACAGATATACAATTATTTTTGGTATGAATTTTATAGTTACTGCGATGCCGAATGAAGTTTTAACAGAAACACTTGATAGGAAATTTTGTTGCTTTAAGAGTGCATGATTTTAACTTAATAAACTTATAATTTTGTAATACTCTCTTTTTAAAAATCCAATACTTTAATATTTTACAAATAATAAATTATTAAGAGAGCTGTTTAAAAGTACACAATTGACTTGAATTATTATATCACAATTGACTTATTAAAGCACCCAATTGAATTGATTAAAGCACACAGAAACAATTGAACATCAGCTTTTACAGTAAATTGAACTGATGATTTAATTAGCTATTAAATCTTTAGCTGGTGATCTAATTTACATATGCCCAAGATTGCAAAATTAAAATTAAAAATAAAATCTATGACATCTTTTTTTTAAAATATTAGATATTATATAATTGTAAATTAATTTCACATTTTTATTTAAACCAACTAAATATTTTAAAATAGCATTTTAAAAATAACATTTCATTATTTTATCCAACCTTCACTTTTTTAATGTATCTATTTTTTAAAAATCTAATTTTATTAACTACATTCATTTTAAAAACCTAATTAAATATTTTATAACAGCTAATTTTGCATTTTTTATCTTATCTGGTGACCAACAAATGTTTTCAATTTTATAGTACAATTCTAAAGCAATTTTGAAACTTTATTAGAAAAAACTTGCAAGCACAAAAGTAGGAATATTTGTGTCACATGACCTTTAAAATCAGACAATGTGTATCAATTTTTTAATTACTGTCTACTAACAAAAATAAATACTTAATTACAACAAAATTATACTAAAGAATAATAATATAATAGAATTTAGAATAATAATTTTAATACTATTAAATTAAATACATTTGTCTCCACAAAATATTACATTTTTAAATAAATAATTTATAATACAACTATTAAGTATAATTTTTATTTCACAATACACTAGTTTATTTAATTTTAAATTATTACTTTAAATTTGGTTTTAACACTTATTTAAGAAGACTTTTAATATACTATTTTACTATGGCCAGTTTTCCCAACCATACAAAATTACACCATTTAGCTTTACTTGACTATTTTTAATATATTAGTATAGTTTTATGCATTTAATACTCTCATTTTACCTTAACAAAGCATTTTAAAACACTGCCAACATTACACAGTAGCCATACCAATTAAAATATATCTCTAGTTTAATTTTTTTTTAAAAATCCACTAAGTGAATTCATTTGGACCTAAACAAAGAGTACAATACATATATACATAAAGAATATAATACTAACTTACTTCAAAAATATCTAGTGACATATATACACTATGTATAAAATTGATTTAAAGTAAAATTATTGAAGTGTTGTTGCCATTCTTTTGAGCTCTTTTGTATGCATACATATATATGTTGGGTAGCTCTATTATTAACAGTGGCTTTTGTTTACCCATAATATGTGGTACTGCAGCTTACCAGCAGGCATGAGATCTTGTAAAACAACTTCAGGTATCAAGATAAGATCAATTTTGTCTTTGGACTTATTGATTAATCTGTTAGAGCGTATGCAGAAACCAACCTTAAATTCTTTTGAAAGAGTTTTTACATGTTGTTTAGCCACTTTAGGGATGTATGAAAAGATTATGTGTAATTTGTTTTCTGTCACTATTATAAGACCTAAAGGTATGTTTAAATAGAATTATTTCCCATTTGAAATTTTACAGCACCAAATATATTCCAAAAAGATAGATACATTGTTGAATGAAAGTGAACAATAGTTTACCATATTTGAAGATAATCTTGTGATAGATAATTTGGAAGAACTGCTATGTAAATGGCATTAAAGTAAGTGATGGACTCTTAAAATTTGGATCCAAACTATACTTGAAATGTATGTGTAGAATACAAAACAAGTTGCCTAAGATATAATATTACAATCACAGGGGTAAAATCTGCCTTGGAAAAGGTTAAGGCACTTGTTACCACCAGCCATTTAAGTATGTGAACGATTTTTAGGCTTTTCTAGATATAATAATTTTTTGGAGAAAAGAAGTAAATTCCACCTAATCAAGCTTTTATGTGACCTGTTTTAGAAAAATCAACATTGGACTTAGAAAGCAGTACAATATAGTGATCTTCAAAAAATAAAATTGCTAATATCTATCTCTTTATTGGTGTATTTTGATAACATTTTGGAAGTAATCTCACTGATAGATGGATCAGAATACAGATTATAATGGTTGTTAACCACCCCTAAGAAGAGAATCAATCCTTAATTTCATTCTTGTCCAGGACATTATTAAAGCTGTTAATAATTACTGCCAACTAACAAGGACGAGTTAGTCACGTTTTCAGCTATCAAACATTTCATCAATACTTATATAGCGGATGATTAAAAATAATAACTTATCCCTGACTATTATTTGGAATTTTTGCTAGTAGAAAAGTCAGTGATAATTTAAGTTTTAGAATAGTTTATTGGTATAAAGGTGTATCTATGTGGATGAAATTACAGTTTAGAAGACATCAGATTATGCATGTGGATGCACTGGCTTGTGTACTCAATATAACAGAAAGAAGATAGTGAGTTAATAAATTATTTGCTTCAATGGAAACCAGAATAAAACAACAGTGAGGCCATAGTGCTTTGAACAAAATACAGTAATGGCTAGTGAGTTTTCAGAAGTTAACCTAAAAATTTCCATAAATTTTGTGGAATATAAAGGAACATATATCAACTATAGTGATAGATAAAGTGCTGATAGATCCAAGAGAATGCACTAAGATCCTGGAAATACAGCACTATAACTTTCCGAGCATATTTAGATCCAAAACATTTAGCACATAATTATATGTGGTGGCAGCAAAATTGAGAAGATACACAAAAGTGCAAATCTTGTCAAACCACAGTAAACTCTCTAGCCAAAAAGTACTCTCCATGATGAAAAACTGAAAAAACATGCATTTACAGTTTTAGTTGATATCGTATGAAAGCAGACAGGATTTCATGGATCATCAGAACTTCTGGTGTTAGTTTGCACCTGAAAAATTTGAAACTTTCTCAGGAGAGTAGTGGGGGATTGTGAGATGTGTTTCTACACCATTGTGAGAAAAAGATGTCTAGCAATTAAATGAATAGAAAAAGTCATCAACATTTTGGGGCTTGACAACAGATCACACTATCCACCATTATGTAAAAATCACCACACTATTACTTTAGGGAAGAAATCTTTGGAGCAAATTATTTATCCTGGTATCTGAAGTGGGGACTTAAGAGGCTAGGAAGAAAGAGAACATAATATTGTGCTGGAGATAAAAAAAGTCTGGACTGATAATCTTCTTCATAAGTAATGGATAGAGAGTAAAGTAATCAAGATAATTTTCAATGGAAATGAAAATCCAAGCAGAATTAAGAGCCTGTTTTTGCTGTCATATTAATCACATACAGAAAAACTGGAAAAGATGCAAGTACCAGTGTTGGAGACTGTGAAAGGCTGTACCAGCTGAAAATGATAAATACTATCAAAGAACTGCAAACTAATGATAGGAGAAATGCAATAAAAATATTCCAAATAACCAGATTGAAAATAGGCATCACCACATGAGATGCACACTTTAGAAGATTACATATGAGGACTCTCATGGAAAAATGACTTCTGTCTAATGAGAGGGAGTAGTGCTATGACTCAGAGCATCTTGAATGTATACACACACACCAACAATAAAAAGAGTAATATCTGTAGTTCAGTGGGTGCAGGATATATCCACATATGGAATAAAATAGAATAATAGAGTTATGATATGTTTTGTACACACATGTAGTGAAACAGACTAAAATTAACTAGTAGCTGTGTTAAACATATACACAGACTCTCATAAAATAACAAAAAATTAAAACTATATAAATTGTCATAGCATCAAATTATATAGTCCCGAGACTTAATGAAAAGAATATTAAATAAATATAATAAAACACAATTGAATAGTGCTTAACAGATAAATAAATGAATGAGTGAACTAAGAATGCAAAGAAAGCACAGTTGTTAGATAAAAGTACATATAAAAAGTCATTTGTACCTAACAAACGAACTAAATAGCTGCTCCTATAGAAGTTAAAATCTAGAAGTTTTAAAGATTCCAGGGAAGTAATAAAAGAAGGATCCAGACATATGTAGCATCGGAGGCAAAATGAAAACCTTAAGATGCCAGAGGCTATGAAGGCAAATGCAATGAGCTTAAAGTACTCAACAGGTAAAGAAGGACTTGGATAGGCCTCCATACATGCGGCATCCCAGCTTAAGCCTGTGATTTGAATCTAGGGACCTTTAAAGATTATTTCAGCATTGATTTTGTAAGGCTACAACGACGTGCTAATACCTTGTTATATTTATTTTGCATTATGAGTAAAATTTTCATTTTTTATATAAAAAGATTATTGATATTACAACTTTCCAAACTTTTTTTTTTTTTTTTGAAATTTCGTATATGTTTCTGTTTAGATTCTTTTCCTACGCCACAATTGCTGTTCTTTAAGGAGTCCGGACATAGCCACAACAATAAAAGAAAATAAGTGAAATCAATTAATTATGATTCTATTGTTTAATTATTTTTACCTTCAATTGTCTTCAGGCAGAGTAAAGTTTTTGGTTTTCTTTATAGCATTATGGAATAATTGCTAGAAATAAAATTAGCTATAAATATAAATTGGGCGAAAGGTTAAAGTTATTTTTTTTAACAATTAATAGAAGCAATTTTTTTAAAAAAAATTCCTTTTATTATTACAATTTCTTTTTCAAATAAATATTTGAGATATATTTCAGTTAAGCGTTTGATAGTGACATCTAGTGGAGCTATTGCGAGCTAAATTAATATTCCCTATATATAAAAGTGTAAACATATTTTTTCTTTTAAATTTTATTTTAATAAATATCGTAAAGTGACAGCCTATATTTTGCTGCTTTTTAAATAAATGACAATTAGAATATAGTATTATTATATTTTCTTATTAAGGTAAAAAATATTAAAAACAATTTTACTAGTCTCTTACTTTTTGTTAACATTAATAGCGTTAAGCTACTTGAAATCCTAAAGTTCGATTGGACTCGTTTTTCCGCTTTTTAAAAGATTAAATAATCATTTTAATACATATATCTTAAATTAATGTAGTGACAAATTAAAAACAAACATTTATAATTTTGTTTAGCTAAATTCAAAACAGGCAAAACTCTCCATACAGTAGTGCCACTCAGTGCAAGCCAGAGTAATCAATGGATGCCAGAAGGCTTGTGTATAAAATCCCTATCTAGTGCCTATTCATCCAATATCCCCAGACTAGTTTCTAGCTTGTGGCTTTTGTCAGTGAGAAGCCTTGAATGTGAGAGCACTGCATCTAGATATTACGATCTAATGCAACCCTTCAGCAGCCACCTTTTATCTCTACTTAATTACAAAACTATGAGAATAAAATTGAAAACACAATAATATTTTCAGTCCAAGCTTATTTATTACCTTATATGATCAAATAGGTCTGAACACAGTTCAGCAGTAGCCATACATTTTGGTGTCTGGTTCTTTAATAACCATAGCCACCACTATCGTGTAAGTCAGAATTGGTATTAAACCACTAAACATCATATGATCACTATTTGTTATGCTTGCTAATAAAAACAGGCAAAATTCTCCATACAGTAGTGCCAAGGTGACTTCTGGAGTTTTGCATTATATCCTAAGATGTAGGTGCAGTGCTCTCAGATTCAAAGCTCATCACTGCCAAAAGTCACAAGATAGAAACTAGTCTGGGGATATTAGATGAGAAGGCACTGGATAGGGATTTTATGCACAAGCCTTCTGGCATCCATTGATTACTCTGACTTGCACTGAGTGGCATTACTGTATGGAGAATTTTGCTTGTTTTAATAATAGTTATGATCTAGCATAAGAAATGGTGATCATGTGATGTTTAGTGATAATCAACTATATTAAAAATTCAATTCATGTAATATAATTAAATGTTTAGCAACAAAAGTCTGCAACAACAGAAAATATTTGAACAAAAATGTATATACTATCTGAAAAACTATTAGGACTGCTTCAATTTGTAAGTATTATTAATATTCGAGAAGAAAGAGATGTGAGAAAGTAAGAGAGATTACATTTTTTTCAATTATTACAATATGTGCATTAAATGTCTTGCAAATCCACCCAATTGAATCAGTGAACTACTTATTAAAGAGATGTAAACATACATCAGTGCCCCTTAGTTATAAATATATAAATATATGATAACAATCTTTTTATCAGTAATTACATGATGTATAAAGTCAAACCAAACTCATCAAATCCCACATAATTCAGGAAGAACCTACCATTTTCACCAATTGCTAGATAGAAGGCCGAGTTCAATATTAATACAATTTTTTCATTCATAAATTAATTATGTAAACAAAATTGATTTGTTATTAAAGTATGGCTTATTAATTTAATGTTCTAATATAACAAATATTAAAACAATATGACTAATTAATGTATAAAGCAAAGTGATAAAAACTCATTTTATTAAAATCTAAAATTTTAATTCTTCAACTAATAACATTTTCATTGTTCTCCCTGGTGGCAATTTTTGTAATCATTTAATACATGTTTTTAGTTTTAAAACTTTTCTCTGTATTAGAATTTTAAAAATTCGACTTGATTTGTTAGAAATATAAGATTACCAGTGAAAAATATCCTTTAAAATTATATTTGAACTGTGCAAGCATATAAAAATGACAATATTTATAAATTAATTGTTCAGTGTAGTATATCTATGTAATTAGATAGAAGAAAAATCAAGCTTCTAATCTGCACTATTTATTTATCTGACAGCACTCACCCATCAATAAAAGTTTTAAAAACGCAAGTGTATCCCTTGTATTTAGAACTTATTTTTACATAAGACAACTTTTACTGACTATGTTTATCTCAGAGTTTGACAATAACAAAGATAATATATAACAATAAAGTTTTTTTGATTGGTGAATGTAAATCAAAATCACCTCTGTTGGTGAAAATAAGAATTAATGAAATCTTTGCTGAATGAACTTTACTTTAAAATCATAAATGAATAAATGTGAAGGTATCATAAATCTATCAAATTTTGTTTTAAAATTTAAAATTACATTTATCATTTTTAAAATTTACAATCATTGCAGAGTGTCATGTTAAAACATGTACAAATACTCATTAACAATCTTATTGCCATAGTTTTATGTAAAATCAGAATCATTCTCAAGAGAGTGTGTTGTATTTCATGCCTCAACCACTAACTGCCACTTGAAAAGACCCCCTGCATGAGTCTGCTCATTATTATCATTAAATGAGTTATGGTGTCACATAGTATATGCTTTTGTTAAATACATGCTGATTATTTGTAGATTTTTGTAATGATCAAATAGCTGTGACAATGGGAAATTCTATTTTCTTTAAAATGACTGGGAAAACAACTGTAATCCTTGAAACAGCTTACAAGCAAGCTGCTATGGAGAAAACACATGTTTATGAGTGATTTAATGGAAGTGTCAGATTCTCCACTAACCCCCAAAAAACATGGTGAGTGAAATCTGAAGACAAGATAATGCTGATTTCTTTTTGATATAAATGACATTCTTCACTCAGAATTCATTTATTCAGATCAAGATTTTACCAACAAGTTTTGTAACGTTTGCATGATGGGTTAAAATAAAAATATCCTGATTTGTGGCAAAGTGGGGAATTTAATGTAGAGGATCACCAGCTTATATTCATCAGCCAATTTCACCCCATCTTGTTCCATGTTTCCTTTTTTTATTCTTCAGAATGAAACATTGCCTAAAGAAATGTTTTCAGGACATGGAAGTGAAGGAAAAAATGAAGAAAGCATTGAAAGGAATCATTTTTCAAAAGTTCCAGGACTACTTTAAAAATTGAAAACACATTTAGATTGGCGCATTGAATTAAATGGCAGCACTTTGAAGGGGATGCAACTTGTAGCACCTAAAAATGAATACACAATTTTTATTACAAAATTCTGGTTATTGTGAGTTTCCTCTAGTACAATTATATTCACATTTTTAAAACAAAGCATTCAAATAAAATGAAATTATTATAATGTATACTTATGTTTTTAAATAATTACTGTACAAATATAGTATTAAAAAGCTATATAAATAATATAAAAACTCTGTCAGATAATAAAAATTATTCTACACCAATAAAGCGTGATAAACAGAGCAACCAAAATACAAAAAAAACATTAATTATAAACAACAATTTGTGAAGCGCGTTCAGAACTTTATACCAGAATCATGGCGACACACCCATTCACACACACACACACATATATATATATATTGTTTGTAAATAAAATTATTATTTTTATCTATTTAAATTTGATTTCATATATTTCTTTTAGTTAATACTTAATTAGTCATTAATCTGTAATAAATTAATTTATTAGTCTCATACATATTTGAATTCTGAAATATTGTTTGGATGCAAATGTCAAATACAAAGGGATGATATTTTGCCATAATAAAGTGTTTGATTTAGCCAAAACACCCAATTAGATTTCATTATTATACATAAAACACATACTTATATCTAAAAATATACATATAATATTTACATAGATTTAATCACCATTCAGATAATTTTACAGAAGACTTTGTTTAGACACTAATAAGATATTTGTGCAGCACATTATAAGACATATATTTAGTATGAAACTTATAAATTTGAATTCATATACTATAAATATAAGAATTTAATGACATTAAAAATGGTGTAGAAGTAATAAAACATATTATTTATATCTATATTGCAAAGATGTTTGTATTCTGTATACATAAGTTCTTCATATAACTTCTCTTGATCTCTTATGACAATTATAATATGAAGTGATATAAATATAATAAACAAAATATGCTAAAATAACTGTACAAATTAGAAATGCCTATATAAAATTAAAAAAATAATGTATTTGCTATAAGCTACTTATGTGACATCTTGAGATGCAATACAACATTAAAAATATTTTATATGCACTATATAAGTTAAGAAATAGATGGAGAA
The DNA here is from genome assembly GCA_028023455.1 of Epiperipatus broadwayi. Classification (NCBI taxonomy): domain Eukaryota; kingdom Metazoa; phylum Onychophora; class Udeonychophora; order Euonychophora; family Peripatidae; genus Epiperipatus; species Epiperipatus broadwayi. The sequence goes on along the minus strand of JAQFVV010012450.1, from coordinate 1,771,679 downwards.
GAGATGTATGGAAAGAAAAGGTGGATAGCATTACCTTATATAAATAATATAATGTGTAGTAAGATTACACTATTGGTATCTATTGAATTTAATATTGCATTTAATGTTCATGCAAATACTGGGAGGTTAGTTATTAATGGAAAAGATTTTATTAATAAAGTCAACAAATGTACTATTATATATAAAGCGGTATGTCATTGTGGATATGGTTACATCGGGGAGACTAAATGTTCATTAAAAAGAGTTGGGGAGCATGAATAATTATATAATAAGTTACATTGTTCTGTGGACAGGTATAATCCTGTTTTTTCAGAACATGCCATTATTTGTAGTGAAGAGATATTCTTTGATAGTGTTTTTGTTTTGCATGTGGAAAGTGATTTGAAGAAAAAAATAATTAAGGAGTCATATTTTATAAATAGTACAAATAATGTGTTGAATAAACAATGTAATTGTGTTAGTATTCGCAATTTATGGAAAGTTGGCCATTCATGTGAAAATGTTACTGTTGTGGGACTTTCATGAGATTTAAATATTAACGTTGTATTGCTACTCAAGATGGTAAAAAAAGACATAAGCTGGCTATAGGAAAAAAAAATTTTAAAAATTTTATACAGGCATTTTTAATTTTGTAGAGTTATTCTAGTGTATTATATATATATATATGATCAATAGATGGAGCTTTACCAAGACCTCCAAACAAGCGTATTTGTTTACATAAGTGTCAGAGTCAATATTCACTGTCTCTTTCATTTTGCTCCACCCTCAGATCAGCTGATTTCAAGCTGATTTGCTCTCATCACTGAATATTAACTCTGATGTTTATGTAAACAAATACGCTTGTTTGGAGGTCTTGGTAAAGCTCCATCTATTGATCATTAATACAAGCAATAGCAGGTTTTTACATATATATATATATATATATTCAAATTTGAAAATATTTGTATAATTGTGTATCAAAGTGGTTTTGTTCATTTGTATATCAAAATGGTTTCTTGCTAATTTATTACCTAAAACTAATTGCACTTTTGATGAAGTTCATCATAATCATAGGTCTATATTTGTGATGAATTTCACCAACAGTGCACTAGGTTTTGAAAGAGAAAAAAACACTTTGATATGCAAATGAACAAACGTTGGAAATTTGAATCACAAATACAAACAAAGAGAAAAATCAGCATTATATATTTAAACATATATATTTATATAGTTAAAGTTAACAGTTAATTATATATGTATTTAGTTTTCATATTAGTTTAAATTGAAATATGCTACGAGATGTGAATGATTTGTTTTGTTTTCTCTTTACAACTTCAATGACGGTTTAATTTATTTTATCATTTAATTTATATATTTTTTAAAAGGGTATAAAAACAAATACTCATTCCTTCTTATAGCATTCGGTTTTAAAATTTAGTATTGATTAAAATGTATAATTTTAAGAAAAAGTTGTGAGTAATTATAAATAAAATGATTTTATAGTAATAAAAATTTTAGATTGTAGTATGATATTAAAATTAGTCAGAGAGTGTAGCTATCATTATAAGTAAATACAGTATGTGTGCAAATATGTGGGAATATTTTTGAATATGCGTAAAATGTCCAAGAACTAAATAAAATACTGCTCTAGAATTAAAAAAAACTCTGCACTATAATTGGTTTTAGTTTACAATAAACAGATAAGTTGTCTATAATGTTAAACACAATTGATGTGTATGTAGACTTGGACACTTGCATTAATCCACATTGGAATATACTCTCATATGTTTATTATTATTATTATTATTATTATTATTATTATTATTATTATTATTATTATTATTATTATTATTATTATTATTATTATTATTATTATTATTATTATTATTATTATTATTATTATTATTATTATTATTATTATTATTATTATTATTATTATTATTATTATTATTATTATGATTATTATTATTATTATTATTATTATTATTATTGTTGTTGTTGTTGTTGTTATTATTATTATTATTATTATTATTATTATTATTATTATATAAATACAAATATTTAGACTCTTTTTTTATTCAATATATTCTATATTTACATTATTATATGAGAAGTGGTTAATTTTAAGGTTATTGTTTATCAGGGGTAGGACCCAAAAACTATTCACCTCCATGAATGATTTAATATTAAGGGTATGGTTTTTGATAGGTAGGAGAAAATTATTGACCACCTTGTTGAATTAAAAGACCAAAGTTATTGTTTTATAGAGGATAAAATTAAAAGAAAGATGATCTCTTTAAATTATTACTTAAAAATATGTGTATTAAAATGTGGAAATAGGAATATATATTTTTATTTATTTAAATAATGAGCTTAAGAATGCTCAAGGTTAAATGGATTTGTAAGTAATAATTAAGAGCTATTCAACACTTAGACCAGGGGTCCCCAATCCTATGCCCACGGGCACCATAGCGCCCGCAGACCATTTTACGTGTGCCCGCCACTATCTGAACATGATAAAAAATATTTATCTGATACCAATAAATTTAATTTTTAAAATTTATTATAAATTATTGTATTAAATTATAATCATAAACGTTAATTATAAGTTAAAATTTTATTTTTGAAATAATTATTTTTTTGTACATTATGTGTATTAACAATATCCAACTATAAAAATTTATGTTGAAAAAATAAATGGTGCCCCCCACCTGGTTAAAAAAGTAAATTGTGCCCGCCACCTGGCCAATATTATAAAATGTGCTCTTAAGTGCAAAAAGGTTGGGGACCCCTGACTTAGACAATCCCAATATCAATAACAACCAACAATTTCAAACTGTTGTCAAGGCAACCTCTATTCCACCTTTATTGATAAAAAGAGGTTGCCTTAACAACAGTTTGAAATTGTTGAATGTTAATGATATTTGGATTGTCTAAATGTTGACTGGCTTTTAATGATTTATTTATATAAATCTAGATATGTCGTGGAGAAGTTTTATTTAAATGAAATACTATAACTTAAATATATGATATCAATGAACTATTTAAAGGTATGTTCTATTATTATTTTTGTTTAAATATATTTTGCATTTTTGTTTAAATAAAGTTATCTTTATAAGATTATAATTTAAAAGTTAGTTTATTTATAATTATGTAAAACATTCTGTTTCAATTGAAATCGATTTTTGTTATATGTAAAATATTGATTTGTAAAGAACTGATATTAATTAATTTTTAATTGAATATTTTAATTATAAACTACAAAGCAATCTATTCTTTTGTTAGAGGGTTGTTAAGAATAACTTTCTTAATATTTAATAAAATAAACATATTCACACAATTAATTTTTGCATAAATATATTTTAAACACTAATTCTACCAACATAAAAAGGAATGATAAGTAAACCTAAATTACTTTCACTAAAAAAAAAAGAAAAATTATTATTTTAATTCAATATGCAATTAACAATAAACTTTATATAATCACTTATTTGTTTCATTTTCGCTAAGTATCTTGTCATTTGTTCTAGTTACATCAATAAAATAGTATTTTTTCATATGTCATAGCATCTGCCAGGAGGCAAACCCGCAACAACCGTCTGCAAACAACTACTTGCTTGCAAGGAGGCTGCGCTGACCTCTCAGCTAACAACGCTTGACAATAAAATAGTATTTTTTATCAAGAATGTGAAAAAAAGATATAAGCACAATTACACTATGCAAATTTTATTGGGTACAAACATGGGTTAAATATAACGATAACATTGTATTAACATTAACCTCAAAAACAATACTTATTGGTGAATGCATTAATGTTTGTCCGATGTCACATGTCAAATTCACAACAAGGCATATTTTTCAATGGTAAACATATTATTTGTTCTACTATTAAACTGTAATAACACTGTCAAATTCACAAAGGGTAGTGGAGTGGTCACTACTTTGGCATTTGACTGAATTCAGCTGGCTTAGTGGCTTCTGGTAAAGTATCTAGCATTACTGGCACTGAGTGAGCTAGCTTGGCTAGTGTTTGTATATTCCAGAGTGAAGGTTGACAGCCATATGCAGAAACATCTATAAATGCTGATTTGTAATTTGGCATTAAGGCACACTACACTTTCATGGACTGTCTATCCTATAATATAGTTCAGATTAATGACATAGATAGCAATATTTAATAAAAATCATATTTACATTAAACCTTAAAAATTGTTAAAGCAACTACATAAAAAATACAAATATATTTTTAATCATTATTGCTATTTGACAATATGCAGTTTGTTTGTGAACTGGTAAGTCATCAAATTCACAAAAGAAAATACAATTAACACCAATTTCAGTCTTGTGATGTGTTAATGGTTTTCTGTTGACAATGTGATCAGTAATTAAACTTTGAGATGATAATTTTACTAATTGTTTATGAAGCTCATGATATCCAGACTGCTATGTCTAGCTGTTAGAGAATGCACTTCCATGGTTAAAATTTCTTTAATGCACATACATACATGGAGAAACTTTTAGACAGAAATAAGTTAAAAGTAAAAATATTTAAAAACTTTTAAAGATAAAAGTTCTTAAATATTTTTACTTGTAACTTTTTTTTTTTAGACAGAAAAAAGTTACAAGAAAAATATTTAAGAACTGTTAACCTTAATCTATTTCAGGATGACAGAAAATCATCTTTGTCAATTCGCCCCTTGGTGAATTTTTTCATATTATACGTTAAAATTCATGTAAAATGGTATATTTTATTATAATTTTGTACTAAAAGGTGCGAAATTCAAAATTCCTGCTCTAACAATAGACATAAACCCTGCCCTGACATGTTCAATCCATTGTCTGTTAAGAAGGCTGTAAAATGTTCGGTGTTTTATGACATTGTAGTTTCCAATGATGCAAAGACGTGTTTATTTGCAAATTTATTCCGGTTTTAGATTTTTTAAAAAAATAATTTACATTATATTTATTAGATATTAAGAAATATAAGTTATTAATAACTTATTTTGACTTGAAATACTTTATTTTCACAAATAGAACATTATATTAGCAGCTAATAGTGATATTAGAAATTAAGCGAATGCACATGCGCTTTGAAGATAAATTATAAATGAATACTCTCAATTTTCTAGACACAAGATATAGTATTTTAATCCACCCATTCTTTCGACCCAAATACTATATCTTGTGTCTGGAAAAAATGAAAATATTCATTTATAATTTATCTTCAAAGTGCATGTGCATTGGCTTAATCGCTAATATCACTATTACGGTATAAAAACATGCTATATAAAATAATATCTCATTATATTCGCAGCTAATGTAAATATGGCCTGAAGCAAATTAGTAGACTAGCTTTGACATAAACAATCTGCTTTATATTTATGAGTAAGAAAATATTGCAATTTTGCAATACATATTCAAAAAATTTAAACTTTTAAGGCATTATTTGTTAGATATAAGAGAAATAAATAAATATTCATTTGGATGTTTAAAATAGTAAACTCCTCAAATAAAATATATAACTCTAAATTTTGCACAACAATTTCAGAATGTTGTATTTATAATCCTAATAAGTAATTATATGTGATGACTAATTATCTTAATTAAATTATCACCATTAATAATGTTCTGTTGTTAATCAATGTTTAACATCTGTTCCATATCTATAAATAGGAAACAAAATACCAATGCATTAGTATGACAATTCTTACACTATTGATTTTATGTGTAGACATGCATAATATTTTACATTTAGTAATGAAATGATTAAGATGATGTTTATTTTGTTTAGGACATTCTATTTGGAAACACTTAAATATGCATTCATTAAAATGAGAAATTTTGTAGTTGATTATTTATAACATTATTTCTTAGAACAATGTAACTTTGACCAAATAAGCACTATTACTTTGTACATTCAGACTTTTCTATTTATCATGCTTAAAATATCCTGATAAATTATGTATTTACAAATTAATTGTGATAGTTTAAATGTAGGCAAAATTTCTGTTGAAATTATTGAAAATCACTAGTGAGCTATATGTAAGCTAAAACAAATTTGGCAATAAACAGAAAAGTACAGAATACACTTACTTATATTTTAGCTTGGATTGTACATAGGATTCATTTACTGACATGTTACAATGCACTGTGTGAATTGTATATATTAAGGTAATTTCACTACAACCATTATCTATTCTGAAATTACTGTAAACAATTAATATTTTCATCTAGTAACTGTTGATTCAATTAATATTCAGGAGTTTTTAAATGTGAAGCTCAACCTTTCTCTCTTATTGTTTGTATTGATTTCACAATAGTTCTTGGTTTTCTTGAAATTACATTAATATATAAAATTCACACTGCATAGTAATGTGTCAATAAATAGAAAGGTGATTCATTCTATAGTTTTTCATTTATTGACAGTGTTGTGTTAGTTGATATATAGCATGCTAGAAGTTTTCATTAATTTTGCACACATTTGACATAACATACCCTTAAAAAAGAATTTTCTATTTTTATCAGATGCACCCAGCCTTATAGAGAACCATTCTTTTTTAATTGGTGGCTTTAACATTTTTTTTTAAAGATTTAATGTAAAATCAACAAAAGATTTTAAATGTGAGAAACACCAGTCTAAAAAACCAACATTATGGTGAAATACAAAAACTCTGGACTTTCGGCCATAATTTTTGTAATAATTCATTGCTTTAACAGAATTTTTTAAAGATTTAATGTAAACTAAACACAACATTTTAATTTTATATAAATAAATTTCAAAATTTAATAAAGCTAAATTAAAATGTACATTTTAAATACCTGTTATATTTGATGGCACAAATATATATTTACTAGAGTGCCCTCTGAATTTTTGACAATGACTGACTAATCATAATAGTTGTTTTTTAAGCTTGATTACTGGTTATTAATATTGAAATAGAAAAGCATAAGTTATTTTTGTAATATTTTTTCATTAAATATAATATTTGTAATATTTTTTAATGTAAATATGTTTCTTTATTGAACTTTGCTAAATATGTTGTTCATCTGAACAATAAAGCATGGAGTGCCTTAATGCTAAAATACAAATCTGCATTTTAGACTGTATCTGCAGCTGGCTGGGTACCTTTATTGTGAAATATATACTATACACCTGTAGTTAAAAGCACTTATATTGATTTTTTCCCAGTATTTTTATTTAATTGTGGAATTATTTCATGCACATAAACATAGTGGTTGTGAATTTGACATGTGACATTGGACAAACATTCATACATCCACCAATCAGGTAACAAAGAAAATATAGATTTTATATATAAGAAGCCTACTAGAATTTTCTTCATGTTTCAGTTACTGTACAGTATGTAGATTTTCTATTTTAGATTAATAAGGTGCACATATAAAGAAAAAGGAGTCTATCTTTGCAAAAACTTGATTACAATTAGTTTATTTGCTTCATATAAATATTTCACTCTAGTCATAATAATTATATAATTTGTTAATTAATATTTTCTAATTTATTTTATCAATAATAAAAACTCTGACTACCAACGCAATAATCCAAGTAATAATAATAATAAATGATCCTTATTAAATTTCAATCACATTACAAGACCAGACAAACAATGCATTTCTATATACAGATTTAACCTGGGCAGTGAGCTCAATTACACCTCTAAACTGCACCATAAATCAAAAATATTGTAAAATATACAAATAATTATAATGATATTTTATGGCAAAAAATTACTTCATTAATCTAAATCTAAATTATATAAAACAATTTAAAAAATTAAACCATTAAACATCACATGATCACCTTTTCTTATGATTGCTCATAACTGTTATTAAAACAGGCAAAACTCCCCATACAGTAGTGCCACTCAATGCAAGCCAGAGTAATGAATGGATTCAAGAAAACTTGTGCATAAAATCCCTAGTGCCTACTCATCCAATATCCCCAGACTAGTTTCTAGCTTGTAGCTTTCGTCAATGAGGAGTATGACTATATAAGCTAATGAGCTTGGTTTGAAAATATTTTTGTGTTTTCAATTTTATTCTCATAATTTTGTAGTTAAGTAGAGATAAAAGATGGCTGCTGGAGCATTGTATTAGATTCTAAGATGTAGGTGCAGTGCTCTCCAATCAAACACTCCTCACTGACGAAAGCCACAAGCTACAAACTAGTCTGGAGCTATTGGATGGGTAGGCACTAGATAGGGATTTTATGCACTCACATTCTGGCATCCATTGATTACTCTGGCTTGCACTGAGTGGCACTACTGTATGAAAAGTTTTGTCTGTTTTAATAACTTTAAAAATCTGATTAAAAAATAAAACCTCAAATTAAGAATAGTGATAATTAATGAAAAAAAAAAAAAAACAATTTACAAACATATTAAAAGAAAGTACTAATCTGTGAGTAAAGATACGGTATAATAAAAAAAACAATATTGTAATTTTTTAAAAAATAATTGTTTAATTTCTAATTCTCCATTTTTTATTTTAGTTACACCGAAAACGGTATTAAAATGAAGCATATGGAAACGGAAGATGATATTTTATTTTCTAAGTTTTTATTTTTTTAATTATCTAATAGCTCTTTGAATTATTTTTTTTCAGATGTTATTTACTTTATGTGAATGCGGTCGTAGCAAAATAGAAATTAGACCAAGAAATATAATTTTAATATTGTAAATATTTTAAACATCTTTCTGTGTTTTTTCCTGACGATACATTTTTATCTGAGGAAATTAAAATTTCTATAGATACAAAATTACTAGTTAGATATTATTTAAATGAAATTTGTTCTTAAGATAATTAATATTCATATTTTAAAATGTACTGTTAATACAAAGTTGTTATATTTGCCACATTTTGTGCTGAATAAAATTTGTATAGTATAATTTTACTGATATCTTGTTTTCACATTCCTGAAGAAAAGTTCCCCTTTTTTCAATATAACGGAAACCAATTACCAATGTACTTGGTAAAAGTTAAACAAGTAAGTGATTATATAGAGTTTATTATTAATTGCATAATGAATAATTATTTTCCTTATTTTATTAGTGAAAGTAATTTAGATTTTCTTGTTATTCTTTTTTATTTTGGTAGAATTAATGTTTTTTTTTTTCATATGTCATAGCGTCGCCGGAAGGCGAACCCTCAACAACCGTCTGCAACCAACTGCTTGCTTGCAAGGCAGCTGTGCTGACCTCTCGGCTAACAACGTTTGACTAAATTTATTCAAAAATTTATTGTGTAAATATATTTATTTTATTCTTTATTGCTAAGAATAAAACGATCTTTCTTTTTTTTTGTTTATTACCAATAATAACAAACATTTTATTTATATTTCACGGGTCCTAAATTGAAAGGCAATTCCTGGATTTTGCTTGAAAATGAAGTCAATATAGTAATCATATTTAACTGTATAACCGAAATACAATCATCATATATAACAAATAAAGTCTATACTGTTTGTATTTTCTTGGTGTAAATATTTCCATGCTAGCTTTCAATCACGATCCATCGTACTTTTAAGATGATAGTCATACGAAATGGTGGATATTAAAAACAAAAAATTAAGATCATTGTAGACAATAGATGATAGTTAATCAAAATAGTGAGTAGAAATTAAAAATGATTTTGATGTGTGAAGAGAAAATATATATAGAGAGTGTATTGCAATATTTTGTCTTTCATTTTAATTGTTTAATGTTTTGAAACAAAAAAAAAGCAAAAATTCTATTTAAAATTATACCTTCACCTTTAACTTTTTAATCGAAATATTATTTATTTTTTATAACGCTAAGAATCATATATTATTTAAATACTTTTAAAGAGTATATCGATTAAAAATGGAATACTGATTCTCATAAAATTTTGGAAGTTGTAAATTCCCATCTGCATGTTTGATAAATAATTTGATTAACTATATTCTTTCTCTAAACATCTCGGCATATAATTTTGCTATAAAAATATATATTAAAAAAGACATATGTATATGTGGTGTTACAACGATGTAATTAAATAAAAAATTAAATTAAAATTAAAAATGTTAAAAATAACTACGACTTATTATTTATATATATTGTATTAGGAATTATTTTTAATATTCCATATATGTCAAAGGGAGCGCCAATGTAAATCATAAAATCCCATTTATTATTGGTATTTCCCATATGGCCACATTTAAGATTGAGGATAATGATCAAGTGAATATTTATTCCTCATATTACCCTTATTATTCAATCACTATATTTTGTTATCACCACTATATTCTGTTAACTACCTTTCTGATAATCCCAAAATTGCTCCCCACTGGTAGCTTAACTTAGAGTCTCATAGCAATGGCTACAGCTTCAGAGTAGCAGATTTAATCACAGAACAGCTATCAACAAACACAAGCAAGACAGACCTTGGCCTTGTTAACATTCTGACAATAACCTTATTTAGAGAATGGACTCATCATAATCCAGATAGTACTGAAGGTATATTTGTATGTCAAACTGATTTGTTAAATGACACAAAAAACCTGAATAGCACCCAACTAAATATTTTTATTATCTTAATAACAACATTTAATTTATAACTAATAAAGAAAAAGCATCAAAATTTGTAATAATAGTAATCATATATTTCGAAATACACTGAATAGCATTTTTTTTCATGAAAAATATATGTGATAATTAGACAAATAAATATAAAGTTAGAGGCAAAAGTAAGATAAAACTATTAATATGATTTAATATATTAATTTCTGAACATAATGTCAGTATAATATGGAAGCTGAGATAAATTTCATACCCATGTAAAAGAAATAATAATAACAAATATTGATGATAATTGTATAATACATATATCTAGATATTTTATCATGGATTTTGTGGTAATTTGTAAGTTTAAAAATATTTATTGGGCCAAACAAACTATTTAATATTATTGTAACATAATTGACTTCAGAATTTTTTTTCAACCAGGGAGTATTCTTATTATATTAGTTTCAGAGTTTGGGTTTAGAGTCTACAGCTTCTTTTGATACATTTGAACCAGGATTTTCTTTTAAAGTATGCAGGGTCACATTCCAAGAAAGACATTGATAAACAGTAGAGCACATGATATCTAGTTGAGAAAGGCCTCTATCCTATTATTTAAGAGTTATGTGGATATAATAACCAGGAAGCCAATGATAATGTTTTAACACTTGCTTGGAAAAACAAACAATGCATCAGTTTTAATTTTAAGGATAGCTAAATTAACTGTGGCACACACAGAAAAGGTAATTTCATGTATCCAAACTATGCTCTAATATTCACCAGCTTATAAATCCTTTACATTGTAAATGCTGTTTATTTAGCTATCCATTGCACAACTCATTTTCTCACCATTATCCAAAGTCTCCTCCTGCTGATATATATTCTATATGATGCTTTTATTTAATGTTGCAGTACAAAATTAAAAGTACCATATTTTAAAGACATGTGAGCTTTTCTAATTGCTGTCTGGATTATCTTTCAAAACACATTTGTTTGATTTAACTCAACAAAAAAAAATGTAAAAAATATAACTTTGAAGTAGTATACCTGTCTCATTAATGAAATTGTACTACTAGATAAATATTTTCATTCAGATTAAATTGAAAGATTGGACTTTGGAATTAAGTTCACCAGGAATTCAAATCAAGTGCCATTAAGAAAATAAGTCTAAACTGATATTAACAATAAATGTGTCTCTTTTACATATTACTAATTATATTTATAAATTAAAATCAGACATAAATTAACCCAGGGTAGTCAAACAAACTTTTTAATATTGATCAACATTACAATATGATGAACCATGAAATCAATGCATACCCAGTTTATCATTTTAAACATCTGATTCTAGTTTCTTTCCAAAATTGTTATCTCATCCCATTTGCACCTTCATCAATCAAATGATGGAAGTATTCTTTTTTCTTACTTTTGATTTCTTTATTTAAATCTTGTTATGATTTTGATTCAATTTCTTAAAATGTCATCAATTGTGATACCGCAAGTAAAAATGAAAAAGAAAACAGTTGATGCATAGCTTTATCCTAATGACTGGTTGCCACTGTGATGCTGAATAACAACAGTAGATGAACATCAAAAAGATCAAAAAGCACCATAGACCATGAAGACAAAAAATCTCAAAATGAGACTTTCTTATCTTATCCTCATCAAGTACTAGATGTTTAGGTGAAGTATTGGATACCCAAATATGTCATAGGTTCAATTTGGCTACAAATCCTTGATCACGTCAGCACTTTTTGACAGGTTCTATTATCAATTACATGGATTAGTTAATCTATAAACAATTTACTAATCTGTATATTACTTGTAATAACACTAATATATTAAACACATCACTCAAAGGTCAATCACACATCAATCTTCAGAAATGATCACCACTATTGCACCACATTAACATTTATTCTTTAGTCACCTAGAAGTTTTAGCACCCATCAATCTCATCACTATTTCTCAACAATGATCAACAACAACATTCTCTGAAAATGAATGAAGCAAATTATGGTATTTCAATTTGGTATCTTTTTAATTTTTTTTAAAGAAGAGACTCAAAATTGTAGCATTATATGTGTATCATATTCACTTCCTATCAACTACCCAAAAGACATCTCCTTGCTATTCTTGGATTTTATCTGCATTTTATGTTGCTGTATAACTAAGCCAGATGTTGTTATGGGCAAACCTGACACCCCTGTCCATTAATTAGGCAGATACCAGATCCACATACAGATCAATTGATTATTTTAAGGCTATTGAAAGACAATCATTTTTTATATAGCTCCAATCTTGTTTACCCTTTATTTTTATTTTTAATACTAATGTCATTCACATATGGTGTCTCTTTATCCTTAATTGGAGTAGTTTCTTTGAGAGTCAAAATCTCCATTGTTGCATGAAAAATCATTATTATGCAACACACTGTCATTTGACATGTTATTCAACTCGATACTTTCTCAATTATCCATCTGTCTATCCTAATTAACACCTGTTTCATTTTAGCAGACAAATATAGATTACATATATTATTGGACTTTGTCAAATCTCATAATTTTGCAATTTCCTGACAAAAATTTGAGTATATGGCTCATATTGCTTATATCATTCCTGAGATTCTTGGTATATAATTCCATCCTGATATTCTCCAGTACAATAACTACCCAGAAATGCTACCTTATGTTTTTTAAACCTATTTGGTTCATTATATAATGAATTCTACAATGCTTGTGATGGGCCTTGAAGATGGATCTAGGTAATGGTATATTTGCCTTCTTCAGATATGGAATTAAGTTGAAAATATTTTTCTAAAATATTAAGATGTCCAATTGGACCTTCATCTGACTTCTGTCTAAATGTTCAGATTTTCAAAAACTGATTAATTATCAGTGTGATATCATCCAAAACATTAGTGTGTGAATTAAGCTGATGGTTATTATTAATCCCTTTTTTCACTTCTGGTCCTACTTTTAACTACAAATATGTCAAAATGATTTAAAACATAATACAGGAAGGGAAATTTAGAACTTCTGATAAAAATATTTAACATTATCTGAAAAGAAAGGCTGCATTTCAAATAATAAAAAGAACACATAGTACTAATAAAATATTACTGAAAGATTAAATAAAAAAAGACAGCCTTTATTTGCTACTGAAATTTAAACAAGACGAAGTTTTTATTTTTTTAAACGTTCAATTTTCTTCAAAGCAAAGATGGGGAAAATGTATTAAATAAACTTCGGTGTAGCTAAAATTATATTATAAGAAAGATTTTTAAATATCAATAAGAAGACAAAACATGTTAGTTTAGCATTAAAAGATAAAAGATTAATGGTAACACATCTACTTATTTTTCATAAAGAATTTTTATATATAAACATTTTGTAATATCCTGTTTTATCAATATTCAGAGTACTAGATATTTGGAAATAGTTTTTTTTTAAAAATAACATCATGTTGTTAAAAAGGTGGTTTTTAAAATGTGCTCATATACCCTATATATTACATATATCGATACAGGTATATAACAAGCCTGTATTTAAGTTATTAAAATATAATAGTAAACTAGTAGGTAAAAATACCAAGAAACAAGCCTATTTAATTAATAATGTTTCTCTAGTGTAATTTTCACTGCACCATTCTCAAGCAAAGTAGAGTTAAGTTTCTATCCACTATTAACAACATGTGGATTGATGTAATAAAACATATGACAAAAGACGTGGAAAGGATCTATGATCCCTTCATCTTAACAATTAAACTGAAGTAATTTGCTATCTAAATATACACCGAACAATGATAAAGGTATGTGTAAGAGATTGTGATCTGAACCAAGTGATGAGTGCTGTTTAAGCACAAAAATATGCATCTTGGGGATCATAGATCTTTTTTACATGTCTTTGGTCATATATTTATAATTATATCCCTCCACTCGGTATTAAAAGTATATATAAATCAGTCCCTATCTTGCCTAAGTGTGTTGTAATGAAAATTAGGCTACAGAAATATTATTAATTATTGGACCATTTCTAGTCTGATGAATGATTTATAAAAATTATTAAGCCTATTTAATTGTATTTTTTTATTAAAAAAATGAATATCTTTTTCTCTTTAAAGTTAATAAAGTGAATGGGAATAAAACGAATATTAACTTTATATTTGTCAATTCACAATTTGTTTTTATGATGTTTTAAATATGAAATTCAAACTTTTGTACTTATTTATACGTTATCTTTGTTTTTAAATAAATATAGTACAACATAGTAGAATGCTAATATATATGTATTCATTAAGACTTTTATATCCATATATAAAAATAATAGGCTAACATCGTAGCGCTATAATAGGAAGTAAATGTTGTTAGCTTTATTTCTATGTAAAACGGACTCTGGTTGTTTATGACTTTAATCTTCACATAATAGTTCTGAAACCTAACAAATATGAGAAATGATGACATCCAATATACAATAACCAAATATTTCAGTAAGGAGAAATATGTTAAAATAAAAAGTGATATACCTGCATCCACTGGCTGTATTAGTGCAATATCCCATTGTTTCAAAAGCAATTGTGTTTGCAAATAAAAAAAAATCTACTTCAGTCTGTGTATGTACACTTCATGGAATAATCCTATCCTAGTAACACATGTGGATGTGATTGTTCCATGAAGTACTTATATTCTTAAACATTACATATTTGATAAGCAGTAAAAATTGTTTGTGCAATTTAACCCAGAAAAGGTTAACATATGTTTATAAATTGTAGCTTTTATTCAGCCTAAGTATGGTTTCAATATGTTATGTATCATAATCATAGATCATTTAAGTTTATTACAGATTGTTTTATGTTTACTTGCTAGATATTTTTGTATTTAAAGTAATTTAAATTTATTGTTTGTTATTCAAAGTATGTAAAATTCTTCAGAGAACCCACATTTTTGACAAAGGGATATCAAATTCATCCTTGTCTATTGTTTAAGCTTCCTTGATATTTTTTTCCCTGTCAAAAAAAGAACTCTCTGAAAAACTTGACATACATTTGAATAACAATACATTTAAATTAATTTAAATACAAAAATAACTAACATGTATACATAAAACAATCCATAATAAACTTAAAAGAGCTATGTTTATGATCCATAACATACTGAAAACATACTAGGCATGAATAAAAGCTGAAATTTTAAACATATATCAACCGCTTTTTGGTTAAATGTTCTAATATTTATATATTTAACATTGCACAGAAAAGAGATGCTAATTCTAGTTATCAAATTACATCAAAGGATGCAAAATATTGTTCATAAAATTTGAAAAAACAAATAAAACAAATAATAAAGTGTATATGCTTTCAATATAATATTAATAACATCTATATTCTTTATTACCCTATACAATGCTTTTTTACAATCTGCTATTGACAGTTTTGATTCCTCCAACAATCTTCTTCAGAACTTAATGCTTGTTTTACAATATACTATTGACAGTTTCAATCGGCCCATCAATCTTCTTCAGAACTTTTACTTATATTTCTAAAAGAGATTTGGAAATATAAGTAGAATTTCTGAAGAAGATTGTTGGGGCAATCGAAACTGTCAATAGTGTATTATAAAAAAAAACATTGTATAGACTAATAAAGAATATAGATGATATTAATGTTATATGGATTTAGAAAAACAATAAGAAAGATAAAGTTATATACTTTCAATATCAATTAAAGATATGTTATTAAGAAACATAATTATGGATGATACTCTGAGACAGAAACATGGTTGCAGCCATATTGCAAAATTTACTAATTTTAATGCTTATTTTAAATGTAATCATAAAAGATATTCTGAACTGGAAAATGACCTCTGACATATTACAAAATGTATGAAATTTATGAATTTTAATGTTTCTTTGTTTATTTTTTTTAATAATACATAATGGTTGTAGCATATATTGACATAACATATATTGTGGTTTCACTGTAAATTTTTTTTATCTATAAGTCAACCTAAAACATTTATATATTTGTATATAAAATAATATGAAAAAATATTTAGTACTTTATTACATTAAAATAATGTCTTAAATAAATCAATATGCTAAGAAAAAAAACCACACAGTTTGTTTGTAGATTTTCTTAATTAAATCGTAGTTCACCAGATTCATATCTCAAAGCAGTTCAAGAATTTTTTTTTAAAGTTAAGTAACAAATTTACTTCATTATTAAATATTCACATTGAAAGACTATATTTGAATCAATAAAGATAATTACAATTAAATTTGAAAATAATCTATTATTATTTTTTTATAATTTATTTATATGTTTAAAAGTATTTTTTTAATATATGATTAATTTTTAATAAAAAGATTATAATAACTGAAACACAGGCTTATTATATACCTGTGTCAATATATATAATATATAGGGTATATGAGCACAGACTTTCACATGACCCACTACTCTCCACTCTATCTCTTCGACATATATGTGTTCATGTGTATCAGTGTTATGAGATAGAGGGGAGAGTGGTGGGTCATGTGAAAGTCTGTGCTCATATATCCTATATATTAAAAAGATTATAATGGATTCATTTTCATCAAAATGAATTTTATTATTTAATGAAATATTCGATGTATTACAATTAATTTTTTTTTAAAATACTGAAGCTACTATTATGAGAAGTGAGAAAATAGTTCTTTCAGATTAGAATAATGTGTGCATGCAAATTAAAGTAAGCCTCATTATGATTTTATGATTTCAAGAGAAATATTTAATGTTATCTCCAATCCAGCAACACATTCAGTATTTAAGAAGTACTTGAAAATAGTGTTATATTTTAACATCCTGATTACATTCTAGGAAATGGCTTTTTCAATCAAGGTTTCAGGGTTTACTTGCATTTGTATATATAGCAGATTATTTTTGATGCTTTGTGTGAAATTCAAAAGCTGTCTAAGAGTTTGAAACCAACTTCACTCTTCGACTTAAAAGTTATTTTTTTTGCTTTTTCTAGAAATATTACCTTTAATAATCTTGTTACTACTAGCAAGTCAAAAAGCATCTTGCTATTAATAATTACTATTTGAGATGGGGAAAATATAACTTCCATTAAAAAGTTTTTGAGTTATTTAAACAGACTTTTACCCAAGTAAAAATAATTTGATAGATGGAAAAATGTGTGAAGAAACCTTATATATATATATTGTAACGGGCTGACGATTTCGTAGGAGATAGGAGGAGCACATCTTACTATGGTTGGACTTTGGGTCTTCGGATAGGATGCAAAAGATTATGCAATGAAATACATAACCTATGATTGTAACTACTTCCAATAGACTAGCTTTACATATTTTTATTAACCTAGATACAATTTGGGTCAGTTCATCCAATTTTCACCCCTTTCTTGCCACGTTACACCACTGTATAATTGCTTGAACCCTCTTATCAGGGAAGGTGATCACACTAATAGCAGTTATTGCACCTCTATATAGGTCATAATTGATTACCAAAATCCTATGAGCATATCCAAATAGCATATGATATAAAACAAAATTGTCTATGCTATATATGTATATATGTATTAACCCTTTCACTGACGGTTTTAGCTATTGGCCCTCTACTTAAACTGATTCTTTTAGCTATTGGCCCTCTACTTAAATCTGAGAACAATGTGATTGGTCTGTGTCATTTGCAATCAGTTCTTTTGTTAAAATATTAATCTAAAATACACAGAATTTTTTTAATTCAGCTTCTAAAAATTGAATAATTTTAGATTCAAATTGGTTAAATGTAACGAAAAAATAAAAATAATGTTAATAACTGTCGAAAAATATAAGAAAAATGTGTAAAAAATAGGTAGCAGTAAAACAAAAGAATTATAACTCAACCAATGATTGTGCCGTTATTCAGATCAACAGCTGTCAAGTAATTCTCTTTTTATTTCCAGTTTGCTTATTTCTCTTGTAAAATTTAAAATTTTCCAAATCAAACTTTATATTTCCATAAAGTAACATCAAATTTTATTTATGAATGTAAAAAATTACGATAGATGTTATTATTTACTTCAATTACGAACGTACACAGCTTCGCTGTCGTGATTGAATCTTCATTTAGAAACACGCCTTAGAAATTTTCTGATTACGTTATGTAGCAATAATTTTCCAAATCAAACATTATATTTCCATAAAGTAACATCAAATCTTATTTATGAATGTAAAAAATTATGATAGATGTTATTATTTACTTCAATTACGAACATACAAAGCTTCGTTGTCGTTTCTGAATCTTCATTTAGAAACACGCCTTAGAAATTTCCTGATTACGTTATGTAGCAATAATTATTTTTTGTTACGGATTATTTCTCCAAATGTATTTTTCTTCTAATATTTAAAATTTTCCGAGTCAAACTTTATATTTTGATAGAGAACTATATTTTATTATTTGTGAACATAAAAAATTACAATAAATATAATTATTTACATCAAAATCATTACGAATGTGTACATCTTCTTTCTTTAGTGAGAATGGTTTTTAGTTACCGATCCTCATTTTCAAATCTGTCATTTATGAATCTGTCATTTAGAAACACGCCTAGAAGATTTGGTAGGTATCCAATCAGAGAAGAAGACACAGTGATGTAACAAGTAGGCTGTGAAGATTAATGATTTTTTAAAAAAAAATATAATGCTATATGCGGATGTTTTTAGAACTAAAATTGAAAGCATTGAATTTCCTATCAAATAAGTCTAAAATGAAGAAATTGCGACCAAAATTGACCAAGAGATGGCGCAAGATACCACATGCTTCTTCCAAAAAATTTTTAGCTACGGGGCATTTTCGTAATAAACAGGTAAAAGGTATTAATAATTGACCTAATTATACATATTTATTTCCTCTAAAATAATAGGATAATATTGATAGGTATTATAATAATTAAGATTATAATGCTCGTAATGGATATATAATTAATGATGAGCTGATGGTGGATATGGGAATAATGATGCGCTAGAGACCAGATTAAAATAAATTATATTAACATTTATTGATTAACAAAAAATAAAATACGAATAATAAATACTGATTCATTCTAAAACAAGTTATTTATTATATCAAGGATTAGCTTCTAACACATAGATATCTAATAATGATATTTATAAAAAGAAAGTTCTTATTCCTGAACCCAATGGTAGAAATTCATGCATTTGACCAATTATTTATAAAGACAAATACATGAATGATATTGATATATACAAGATAGCAAAACTATCTGACTATTTAAAATTATATACAAACACAATAAAAAAAATCTTTGTTGTTCAATTAGATCAATGATTGCAAATCTTTTTGGGAACTCCCCCCCCCCCTCTATTTGCAAATGTCCTTAACATTTAAGAAGAAAAGACAATAAATTTATACAAGATTATTAAATCTTTTATACAAAAGCAATATATTAATTAAATTAACTAATAATAAACAAACTAAAACAAAATCTATCATAATCTAGTGTACTGCATAATGTAAAATAATACTGAAAACTCTTAACTCGTATTTTATATTATGCTGTCAAAGTCTGTAGAGTTGGGAAGTTAAAATAATTTAGATTATGTTTAAATTAAGTAAAAATTAAAAAAAAATTATTTAATTAAATCTAATACTTTTCCCCTCTTTCTTTCATGATGAACTTTTCTAAAAATGTTGACACATCTTCTTCCAATTGTAAAAATGAAAATACACAGAAAAATTTACAATATATATATATAAAATAAAAATAATAAAACAAAAATCACAATTTTTTATCCCATTAGACTAATTAAAGCTTGATGAGTCTGTTGGAAAGTATTTATTTGCAATGTAAGTCTCTTTGGATGAAGGGAAATACTGTTCCGTCAAAGAGTGGCAATCTCTTGTTTGGATCAATAGGTAGTGACATCATCCAGTTGACTTTTGAATTATAGTAGGCATTATATCCAAGACAAAAGATGTTCTTCAGGTTTCTTATAAATAGGTAGGTGAAATCTTTATGCTTTAATGGCTATATTGATGACGTAGTATTCGCCTTGGTATGAATTTTTTAGCACACACACATTGTATAATAATAATACTATATTTATTTTGGTTTATTTACTTTTATGCAGGTATTTAGTGGCAATGTTTCTTTATAATAACACAGTTATTTATCTTCCTTTTATGTAAATCCAATTAAAGTTACTTAATCACCAAATAATAGAATCTTTTCTTTTAAATTATTTCTTCCAATTGATTTGTCTACTTTAACAGTTAGCTTCTGATCATTCTGAATATTATTCTAAAACAATTTCAATTCGAATGCGTATATCCATCTTTGTATTCGAATTTTTCATGCAGAAGAAAATTAACTTTTTTTCTTTTTTTACAAATGCGCCATCTTAAAAGGCAGAACACAATATAACAATTAATTGTACTTTTAGATTGCACATAGTTTTTTTTTAAATATATGAACCATGTCATTTTCCATTGTTGAGCAGACATAATATATATACAGTAGTAGGGATTAAAACAATAATTTGTGAACATTTTAAATTTCGTTTGTATAGTTGGTTGTTATGTCATTAGATTTTAAATTAGGTCACAGTTTCCTAAGGTTTATGTACAAGTTTTTGATATAGTTTTCTTTAGTTAGTGACACATAACACATGTTTTATTTCAATATTAGTATACATATATGTTTTCCCTAGTTGTTTAATGTTTTTATTATTTTTTAAAAAAATAAAAAAATGTTTATTGTTTATATATGTTGGAAAAGAAAAATGCTAATATTGATAAATTGTTTGACAATTTATTGGTTAAGCAAAAATTTTTAAATGGATCCAAGTGTAAGAGTGACCTAAACATTGGATGGTGTGTCAGGGTTGTAACACATCATTACAATATATATATATATTGTGCCCTTTTCTATAGGTCGGTAATAGTACATAACAGTCAATTACTAAAAAATTTTAAATTTAGAATGTGTTCTTTTAATACATTAATTATATTAAGTCAATTATATCTTTAAAGTACAATTTGAGGCTAAAGTAAATACGAAGTATATAAAATTATAGCGAATTGCTTGAGAATAGTTATATAAAGCTTAACATATTGTTTCATATGGTTGTAAAAGCTGGCCATATTAAATAGCACAGCTATAAATAATTAAAAGTATATTTAAAAATTCGATTTTAATAGTTTAAAACTTATAGTTAATAAATGCTATGTTTAAATTTGTAATCATATTTAAATAGTCAAAATTAATATAGTATATTTTTAAAATAAACTTTGTGATGGTGAAAATTATATCTAATTCTATATTTTCTAAATTGTTCTTCCAAATTTTTTATAATTATTTTATATAATATAATAAGTGTATCAATTTTATTAGTCTAGGCAGAGAAATAGATTGAAAATCGTCTGTCAAAGTTAGTAATCATGTGACTTTTAATGTATACTCTCACACACACGCTTGTTTGAAATAATAACAAAGTTTAAGATATTTTAAAAGTTATATTATAGAATTGGATAGAATTATTGCCTATCATAAAAGTAAATAGTATTAAACATTAAGTTAACTATCATATGTAATGTTTTAAGTAATGTAATAAAGACGAATACAGATATATAAAAATTAAATATTTTATTTAAATAAAAATAGATAAATTGAATATTAAAAAATGGAATAGGTTATTTAAGGTTATTTTAAAAGTTATTTTAAATGTTTAAATAATTTTAATAAAATAATAATTTATTTAAAAGTAATATTTTAAAATAATATTTTAAGTTCATTATGTCATAATTTTTTATTTTCAAATATAATTCTGCTATAAATTGAAAATATGTAAATTTGTTTTCAAGTTGGGGTAAGAATTGACCAATAAAAAATAGGTATTCTTGCAGACTATAAATATCGTCCCTAACTAAGTTATCGGGGGAGATTAATAATGTATTGAAACCGAAGAAAGGTAAATTATAACTATCAAAAGATAGTATTTTTTTAAATCTTTTATTTTAGTCAATTTTTTAGTACTTTCTTATAACTTTATCTGCAAGAAACTAATTGATAATTTTAAAAATATTTTTTGCAAAAGAGAGTATAAACTAAAAAATATTTTAATAATTTTGTTTAACATGCTTTGTTAAATTTTTTAAAGTTCTTTATCAGTCGTATTTTATCTAAAAGTTTAACCTAACTTCGCAATAAAAAATGGATATACTACGAAATAAAATGGATATAAATTGGAATACTGAAGAAATATTTGAAATATTTATTGATACAGTTTTATTAATATTTCACCGAAGAACTGTTTTGGTACATAAAAAAACCACAGCTTGGACATCATACAGAGTCTAATGAAAAAATTGGAGATGCATTATTATTTATAAGCCTATCCAAGATTTATTTTTAAATAGTAATAAGACAATTATATTTCATGAATTATTTTATATAATATGATATTCAAAGGAGTAAAATGTTATATCCTTTCTGAAGGTAACATTTTTTTTTATTTTAAAAGAGATTTTATAAAAAAATACTAAACAAAAGTTTAAATGTATCAAAAAGGAAACATAGATAAAAAAGTGAACACATAGATGAATAAAAGATGGATCCATGGAAATACAAATAGGTCTTAAAAGTTTATCGAATTTTTTTTAAAGTTAAATTAGATGGATTGATGCATCAGATACGCAGAAAATATTGTTAGAGAAGACTAAGAAACTTCACGGGATTAATTAATATTATCGTCCTAAAAATACTAAAACCAAGGATTATTTTCTAAATTTTACTAAAAGGATTAATAATTATTTTTATTTTAAACTTGAACGCGCTTAGAGGAGAACATTTTTGGAAAACTCTAGAGAAAATAATAAGCATTTTGGATTTATCAGGAACTATCGTCAAGAAAATATGTAACTATAGTTTTGATTCTTTTTATTTTGTTAACCTAGTTTAAATCTAAATTTTTATATAAGATTAGGAAAAACATAAAAACATAAATTTATTAATATTAAAATTTTATAATATAACAATCTAATAATTTAGCTAAAAAGATTTTAAGATAAAGTGTATAGGTGTGAATTTTTTATATCTGCAATGCTCAAGTGGATAAAGAAAAGCCTACTGAACACAATGACTAGATAAAGGTTATTGGTAATAATAATAACTATTGATAATTTATAGTGTATATATTTTTTGTTTTCTTTAGATCATCCATAAATTGGAAGAATGAAGTGTAAAAGTTTTTTTACTTATATGTACCGCATTTTATACAACATTTTAAAAAACATTATGAGATAGGATTGATTTGAAAATATACATACGACAATTTTTTTTAATTTTTTTTTTATTAGTAATATAATCCAACATAACAAATAATTATGTGATTCTTTTAAAATTTTATGTTATGGGATATTCAAATATTGTCTAAGTAGATTGTATATGAGTAAACATACAGAGCAATGAAGTAAGCAACTTTTCTTATGGGATAGTAAGATTGTTTAACTATTAATGAATTTTATTTATTGTTTTTGTAAATGCAGATAGTTATTTTATCGATGTAAGATGCAGAAAAATCTTGAGAAATAATGTTGAGATAGTGGCTTGGAAGTACTATAGTTAGCAGGAAACCAAGATGATGTAGTTTTAAAATAGGATATGATAAGGAATGGGAATAATATTTAGTCTTTATGTGGTTATCAGCATAGTTAACAAAGCCCTATGACTGATACACATTTTATTTAGACAGTGTTTATATTTCTTTAAATATTTGATGTTCTAATAAAGCTGAAGAAATAGCTTTAACATCGTCCCTGTATTCGAGGATATTAGGCAAGTAAATGCCATACCTCTTCGCACTGTACCATGATTTTGAGATATGTTAAGAGTAATACTCTAGCTTTCTTCCTTAATCCTATGTATCTGTTTTCGCTATCTTTATTTCATGTAATTGCATCGTTTAGTAAGATATATTTAAGAGAAATGATAAATAATTTAGAACTTAGGTTATGCTATCGTTTTTGGATAAGATTAGTTTATTTGCTTATAAGGAGCAGAATATTATAACTTAAAATTGAAGATCCAAGGTATCCTAAGGAAAGAAAAGAATCATAGACTATATTTTGAATTTTATTTTGGAAATGAAATATAATTTTTTTTTTTTTTAAAATAAAGCATCTAAACAAAGATATTTTCTTTAAAGTGATAATAATTTTAAATGCTTTAGTA
Organism: Epiperipatus broadwayi; assembly: GCA_028023455.1. NCBI lineage: Eukaryota > Metazoa > Onychophora > Udeonychophora > Euonychophora > Peripatidae > Epiperipatus > Epiperipatus broadwayi. The sequence continues at coordinate 1,746,932 of JAQFVV010012450.1, read as the reverse complement.
TTATTTTTTTTTTTAAGAGAAAATAAGTATTGCATATTTTAAAATACAATAGTACAAAGTAAATTATGTAAACAATATGCATAGTATATTTTTTGTTTATTGATTAACAGACATGTATTGATGATTAAACTTATATCATACTAAAGTAGGGCTTAAAGAAGAATATATTATGATTAGTAAACATTGTGTGATAAATACTAAAATCTAGTACTGAATTTTGGATAATATTTTGTGTAACATCTTTGACTTTGCAAGATAAAAATTTTTTTTTAATATTTTGAAAAATCCATACTCATAAAATTTTGTATTCTATAGAATGTTTTTCTAACTATGAATTTTTTTTACAAAATAAGATAGTTTAATAATATTAAGGATAAAATGCTGTTGCTAATAAAGTAGATAAATTTATTTGTAATAAGTTAACCATAATGAGAAACCAAATAGTAACATTTTTTTTTAAAATTTTGTCCTAAATCTAAATAAAGATGTAATTGAAATATAAATTATTTTTTTTATAACCCGATAGATCAAACTGTAAAGTAAAAAGGTTAAGGATATCCACTGTAAATAGTGTAAATAAATTATTTATTTATTTGTTGTTAGTAATAAGCTTTGTTAAATTTTGTTATTTCAAAAATTTTGTGTCCGAGTTATTTATTTCTCCACATCGCTGCATGAAAACACAATATATGCATAATAATTGAAACAAATATATAATGTTGCACAAAAGATAGAGAATTATTTTAAGAATTTTAAATATTTATTGGTATTCATTATAATTAAATAATCATAATCTTACATTATTTTATTGGTCATAAATCAGTTATCACAATATTATATTAAATTATATGCTATCAGTTGCCACACACATTTTGTTTGTCAGATTATTGAAATGCTGCCACGTATTTATTATATCATTACATGAAGATATAAGATATTATTATATTATTTCACTATTTTATTATGGTAATAAAATTATAGTAAAAAGAAAAGATACACAGGATTAGTTAAACAATGAAGAATATTATTATTGTTATTTATTATTATTAGTTTAAGTGTAGTAGATTATGACATAAAATCCCTTCTCATATTTTACTACCGTATTTTTAAATTAACTTAGAATAAACTTTATGAACCTGAGATTATTTTATCGAGCTAGATTATTATTAAATAGAAGATTAAGATTTAATTATTAGTTTAATCTTAGTGAGTAGAAGTTATTAAAGTCGTAAGAATACTATGAGTTTGTTATTTGAAATAGTAATAAGGGGGGATAGTGTTCTTATGCCATTGAGGTAGTATCCTGTAGCATATTGGCTCAATGTAATCTATCTTGTCACCTGTATTTTCACTTCAAGTCTCATGAAAATATTAAATATTTATTTAATTTATTTTATAAACTGAACCTTATTCATATTTTAAATTTGAGCTAGTGAAATATTTTAATTTTAATACTGAATATTTTAGTTATTAATTATTAACTGAGATAGAACCAGTTTTATTTTATACTATCTGGAAGTGAAGATGCATGAGATACAGGTTAGAATATATATATATATATATATATATATATATATATATATATATATATATATATATATATATATATATATAACATTCTAATTTTTTATCAAGAGCACAGGCAGTATGTAATTAGAATGAGAAAATCTTTAACCTTTTTCCCACATTCACCTTTAACATTTGTATAATAGCCAAATGATGTAGTTTTTGACTATAGATGGATCTCTCAAATCTTAATGCATTAGTTTCTATATTTCCATTAATAACATTTTAATATTAACTCATTAATAATCACAATATTTTGCATAAGTGAATTTATGAAAGGAAATAGTGGATTTAAATGTGAAGAGAGTAATATTTTCACACTTTAAAATCAAGATGCTTAATATTGACCTATATAAGTAAGAATTCAGGTTAAAGATAAGATGGACACTCTCATTTTTCTAAAGTCTCTATCTTCTGTTGAGGTTTGAGAGGTCCCTCTATAGTCACAAACTATATTGTTTAGGCTACATATGGAAAAAGGTTAAAGCCTTTCTCTTTCTAATATATATATGAAAAACAAAAAAAAACAAGTTAAAAACTTGCTAACGCTTGTATTTATGCCAATAGATGGCTTTCTACCAAAAACACCATCAAGTGTAAGTTTGTTTACATAAAGATCAGAGCAAGTATTCACTATCTCTAACTTTAATTCCACTTTCAGATCATGATTTCAAGCTATTTGCTATCGTCAGTGAAAGACAGGAAAAAGAAATTGATCTAAACACAAACTCTGAGCATTTATGAAACAGTTTCTATTCAGTTTGCAAGCGTGAATCTTTTAGACATGTTAATGTCTTCACACTCAGCATAGTAAGCCAGAATGCTACATGGGTCTGATATCAGTTCAGCATCACCACATAGTAAAAGCCTCTGCAATATACATCATTGCAAGAAAGACCTCAAAGATACATTTATGAAAAACAAAAAAACAAGTTAAAAACTTGCTAACGCTTGTATTTATGACAATAGATGGCGTTCTACCAAAAACACTGTCAAGCTTAAGTTTGTTTACATAAACATCAGAGCAAGTATTCACTATCTCTAACTTTAATTCCACTTTCAGATCATGATTTCAAGCTATTTGCTATTGTCAGTGAAAGACAGGAAAAAGAAATTGATCTAAACACAAACTCTGAGCATTTATGAAACAGTTTTTAACTTGTTTTTTTTTGTTTTTCATAAATGTACCTTTGAGGTCTTTCTTGCAATGATATATATTGCAGAGGCTTCTACTATGTGGTGATGCTGAACTGATATCAGACCCATGTAGCTATCTGGCTTGCTATGCTGAGTTTGAGGACATTAACGTGTTTAAAAGATTCATGGTTGCAAGCTGAATAGAAACTGTTTTATAAATGCTCAGAGTTTGTGTTTAGATCAAGTTTCTTTTCCTTGTCTTTCACTGACTATAGCAAATAGCTTGAAATCATGATCTGAAAGTGGAATTAAAGTTAGAGATAGTGAATGCTTGCTCTGACATTTATGTAAACAAACTTACGCTTGATGGTCTTTTTGGTCGAACGGCATCTATTGACATATATATATATACTGTACCAGGTTCAAACCATATTGCTCTTTCACTTCCTCTTCCAACAGTTTAACTGTGTTTAAACCTAAATTTCTAATACATTTATAATCTTATTTAATTAATATATTGTACAGGCTTAAACCTGTATTTATATATATAATATGTGCAGGGTTTAAACTCAGACTTTCACACGACCCACCACTCTCAGTGCCATCTCATATTGCTGACCCACCTGATCACACACATGTTAAGAAGATAAATAATCACCAATATATGTATTTCATGCTAAACCAGCAATCATCTTTTCAACATGTGTGTGATCAAGTGGGTCAGTAATATGAGATGGCACTGAGAGTGGTGGGTCATGTGAAAGTCTGAGTTTGAACCCTGCACATATCTTATTTAATTATAAACATTTACATGAATGAACCAGTTCCTTAGGCAGAGAAGAACATACTCAGAGAGTATATATGTCCAAACAATAGCTATGAAATATATAACTAGCATTACATTTTAAGGACCTAACTTCTTCTCAACTGTTGAATTCAACACCATGTTTAAAGCACTTTTTTGTTTTGTATAAACAGGGGTGCCAGTTATTTATCCAGAGGATGAATAATGCACTTTAAACAATGGCCACTAATACAATACCTAAACATCCCTTACTAGATCAGTCTATTTTTAATCAATAACAAATTATAATTTCAATTAGTGGTGAAAAGAATTGACCGACAAATAAAGTTTTAAATTTAAAGACAGTTTATTTTAATTCACATTTATTAAACTAATTTTAAATATTTTATAAATCTTATTTACTATTATAACTCATGCACATTTATAATTTACACACTATAATATCTTAGGAGAAAGGATTAATAATATTATGAAATTTAAAATACAGTGAAATCAATATATATGCTAGTGTCTGAAAACACACAACATTTTAAACACACATACCAATAGTTCATTTTATGTATGATATAGAGTTCATATATTAGACTCTTGGAGGCTTCACATGAATGTGATGGCTACTTTAGAAATGAATATAAAAAATGTTATTACCTAGGATTTTGAACGTGGATACATCTTACTGTTTGCTGCTTCTTCTGAGATATTTCTAACCAGTTAGATTTGAAGTTTTCTTGTGGAGATTTGATGCTTATTATTCTGAGGCATTCTTCTTTAAGACAATTAGATATTAAGAAACTTCAGGTTGTTACACAAGCATCATTTTTTATTGGGTAGGTTGGCTGTTTTCATCAGACTTCAGGTTGGAGAAAGTCATGTTTTCTGAGGTTTTAACACTGCATTCTTATTTCAACTTTAATCTCAACTGATTTCCGAACTGAACTGTTTTCTCAAATGCAACTGGCATGAAATGAACTAACTGTCTGATAAAAATTTGACTATTTATACATACGACGTGTTGTTATTTTGATATTCTCCAGCAATATCTGTTGTCAAAATTCCTTCTTTTAATTCCATGTTTTGGAGATCGTTTAATTAGTAGCCATGCAAACGTGTTGTTTTTATATTTTTAATTAGTAGATAATCCTTTGGAGATAAGTTTTTTAATCCTGTTGTTTTATATTTTAATTAATAGCCATTGCTGAACTTGTTGTTTTATAATTTTAATTAGTAGCCATGCAAACGTGCTGTTTTATATTTTAACTTTCATTTATTTTTAACATTTAATACGCATATATTTATTACATTTCAGTCGCACGCACATATATAATTTTTATTCTAAAATCAACACTAGTTTTAAGATGGTACTTTTTTCTTAAACTTAAATAAAAGAGATTTATATTTTAAACTTTAAGTTATATTTCAACTAATAATAATAAACTCTTTAACTTCTTTTAATTTTACGTAACTATGAATTAATTGTTTCTGGCAAAACTCTTTAAACTTAAAACTTTTAGTCCAATGCTTCTAAAGCAAAATCCCCCCCCCGCCTTTTGACTCATTAATCGATTGTAACTTTTATTTCAAAACTCTTATAGTTTTAATCTTACGTTTCTGAAAACAAACTGCAATAAAAAGAACTCTTAAACTTTTAAATATTCTCTTTTAATGAAAGATTTTTGTTTTAATAATTTTTAGACAAATTATTAAATGTACCAACCATGATATTGGTACAATATATATATATATATATATATATATATATATATATATATATATATATATATATATATATATATATATATATATATAAAACATTACAAGCATAAAGCTAAACTAGTCAATATATAATTAAATTTACCCCAAATCCAAAATTCAACCAGACCAGCATAAAAATAATATTAAAACACTACCAAAGGTTTCACTGCTACAAACAGACTTCTCAAGTATAAAGAACTACTAAAACTACACAATATATAATATTAAACATTACCCACAAATCCATTCACTTTCCATCTACATTTAATATTAAAAGAAGTCTTAAATAAATTAATTGCTTTCTGGTGTAGTATATTTTATTCCTTGTTTATTTTGTAAGAAGGTTTACATAGGTCAAAGTAGTTTGAGTTTAAATGAAAGAATAAAGGTTCATAAAAATAGAGTTAAAAATAGATATCTTAGTTCTGCTTTGTATATCCATGAAAAAGATACAGGCCACACTATTGATTTTGATGGAGCTAAGGGCGTCTTCTTTGAGAGAAATGACAAAAGAAGAATTAAAGAATCTTTATTATTGAAAATTTATTATTCTGAAGTAATTAATTTATTTAAGAGTTCTTTTAATATTAAGGGTGGATGGGAAGTGAATAGATTTGTGGATAATGTTTAATATTATATATATATATATATATATATATATATATATATATATATATATATATATATATATATATATATATATATATATATATATATATTGTGTAGTTTTAGTAGTTCTTTACACTTAAGAAGTCTGCTTGTAGCAGTGAATCTTTGGTAGTATTTTAATATTATTTTTATGCTGGTCTGGTTGAATTTTGGATTTGGGTAATATATATATATATATAGTATATATATATATATATATATATATATATATATATATTGCAACTTTATATTTTAGTATAAATTATACAGTCTAATCTGAAGCTAGGTGTGGTTAAGGCTCTGAAGATAAACTCCACAAACCAAATGAACCAATGACCTGCATGTATTAACTTCATCTTGCCAACTGACCAACAAAGTCAACTGCTGACATCATAGATTCCATCAAGAAAAGCATTCCTCATCAACCATAAATAAATGAGTCTCTGTAAATTGTATTGACATGCTAAGATTATCCATATATTTATATATAATCTGTATATAAAGTAATATCCTTACATTCATGTCACCATGGGTTGATGGTAAAATCTTTATGCAAATTGTTCTTTAGAGATATCAGTAAGGCTGTGAGCGATAAACATAATTATGTGTATTTTTTAATATTTTGATTGTATTGATATGTAAGTTTATATTTTCTTACTGATCTTATCCTGTTATATATGTACCATAGATTATAATTACTTTAGTTACTACCCTTTAATGTCTTTTAATTTCTTTGACAGTTGAGAATTAAGTTTAATAAAATACAATGGTTTCTAGAATTATTTTATTCCTCTCTTAACGTTAACAGATCTTCCCATCTCCAATTTCATGATTGTTTTAAACAGCTAGATTCTCTTTAGCACTTTGTAAAAACATGAAAAAAAAAACAGAATTCTCATAAGTTATAAAAAGTTATAAAATAGAATTCTAATCTGGATGAATACTTTTTTAAATATATGTTTTAATTAATAATGTCTTAGAACTTAACATTATCATTTCTATTAGATATATGTATAATAATTTGTATATAAATATTAAACCATTTAAAATATTGGCAGTTTTGGTTTCTTGCTATTTTTATCACCTGTGTCTGAAAGAAAAAGAGATTGTTCTGCATGTGTGCATATAAAATGACTTATTCTATATACCATGAGAAGGTTTATTTGTATATTATGGCTTTCTATGTTTATTTCTCTACAAAGGTGGATTTTGATTTAGAGAAGTTTCTGGCTATGCCCATTATTATATATTTTTATCTGTTCATCCTGTGTTTATTTAATGCATGAAATTAGTGATCACTATTGATTTTGCATTGGGTCAAGTGTTGTAAATCTTTATATGCATTCATATATAGTTTTCACTTTTATTTAATATGGGTTACTTATGGGCCTTTTTATTTTTGTTCATTACATGATTCCTCTCATGGGCTAGGTCTTGCACTACATAAGAGCTTTGTTAGTAAAATCAGCATGTCAGAGATTGACTAATAAAAAGACTGCCAAATGCTGAATTAACAATTACTGTTATTGCAAAAATATGTGCATATGCCTGAAATTGTTCAATATATGTAGGTTCTGTTATAGGAACATTTCATTACTTTAATGAAGTAAAGGTTAATTTAGGGAAATAATAAAGGGATAATATATTATTGGTACAGGATACATCATTGCTCCCCTTTAAATGTTGTTTTAATATACATAGATTTAATTTTACTTGGCAGGATTGTGGGTGTAAGGATTGATCAAGCTATATATATATATATATATATATATATATATATATATATATATATATATATATATATAGTATAAATACCCTTACTGATCATGATGGTCTGATTAAGTCATCACTAAATCTATTTTAACACTAACACCATCTATATTACCATCCTCATATAATAAGTTCAAATTAAAGACAGCGGTCATTCTCGATCACTATAAACATTTTTTACTTACAATAGATTTGCTCTTATTGCAAAACATACAGTACCACTTCTATAATGATTAATATCCATAATACAGGTTCAAACTTGTCACTCTTTGATGTTAAACTATTTTGTTTCTCTGAAGTGGCCTATTTCAACATGGTAATGACTACAGGATCATAAATTTTATTGATTCAATTATTATACATAATCGTTTATTTAATCAAAGAAAAAAATAAAAAAAATATTCTAATAATGCAACAACATCTACTTTTATGCAAAAACATCGGCAGCATAGAGAATAGAGGCTGTTTATAACAAAATAATTTTTATTATATTTCTCAGTTTTTTAATCCTGTATCTTTAGACAATAATCCTATAATATAATCATTATAAGAAGGTTTTTTATTGAGGTTGTTAAAAAGTTTTTTAACAGCAGTGATAATAAGTTAAATATGTAATCATTATTCATATAAAGCAAATCAAAACATCAATTAGGCATTCCTTTTAGCACTTTCTTTTATTTTGGAACTAAAATTTGCTGTATTTTAACTCATTTCCAATATTTATTTAATCAATCATTAGAATGTATACAAAATGGATCTTTCACTTCACTAGTATTAGATCTTCAGCAACATCTTTTGCCCTGTCAATATTGGAACTCTAATATTAATCTAATTATATTTATGATACACATTATTTAAATGAAGGAAGCAAATAACAAATTAAATAAAATTTTTAATACACATCAGCAAATAGAGGGAAAAAAGGTAAATAATAAAAATTATAAATACGATATCATTGAATAATCAAATAAATATAAAAAATGTCAAATATTTTACAAGGAATATGAATGTGACTTTGAATAAATACAATTTTTCATTTTTAGACCTATATAAAAAGTGAAATAATGGAACAGTTTTATCCAGTTTATTATTTATTTTTACGACCACATTTGTTTTCGTCTTTAGGATCTTTTCCTCAAGTTCATACCTCTTCATCCAGATTTCATATAAATTCAAAGTTATTAAATCCCCTATCATTCAGGTTGTCCAGTGTCCTGGTTTGCTTTTAATTCACATGCATTGAAAATCAAATAGTTATGGCAGGGATCTTGACTTCAATTCTGTGTTGACTGGATTCATCAAGTTAGATCCATTTTCCCCTTTAAAATGATCAATAATTCAATGTTAATTCTACAGTTTTATTTTTGTTCAATATATATTTTTTATTTATGATGTTTTACACCAATGATCTCTGGTAAATGGATGTCATGGATAAAGACAAAGATCCTTCAATAATAATGGATTTAATTTCAGATTGTACTACATTTAGAGTTGCATTCTAAAATACTCTCCTCATACCTAATTTCTACATTGTGAAAAGATCAGGAAAGCACACACTTTCACATTAGGAGTCATGTCAAAATACTTATATAATTGACTGTATTCAGAATTTTCATGGGATATATAATATTCATCATTTTTGCCTGATGATTTCTCATAACTACCTCTACACAGCTCAGGTTTTGTAATTTTATATAGACAATGTCGGTCATTTGAGATTTAATCTATTGGTGTTTTTGTTCCTCTGTTATTGAGCAAGAAATAAATAAAAAAAAGAACCAGTACAATTGATTTTGATTCCTTTGGTACTTTATTTTGTTACTGTTTTTAAATGGTCTGACACCCATCTACTACATAAATATTTTTTTAAAATATACAATTTCTTAGTTTTTCATTCCATATAAACCATACAAATTAAATAAATAAAGAACCAGTACAATTGACTTCGATTCCTTTTGTACTCTATCTTGTCACTGTTTTTTTAAATGAATTTAAGATGAATAATTTAAGTATTTAATCTTATGATGTATAATCAATTGTAAAATTTCGAATAAAGTATACAATCTTGCCACTAAACAATCTTTTTTTAATAAATGCATTTGGTTAAAGTGATTATTTAAATTTAAGAAAATTAATAATCTACCTATTAGATGTTTTCTTAATATTTACAGACCAATTTGAACAGAGTAATTATGATATTCAATTATATGTTTATGTACTCTTAATGATCAACATAAAAGATAACTGTATAATAAATAGATTATATAATGTTAACAATATAACTGCAAGGCAAAGATGAATAAGGCAATAAACATAAATGTTGGCATGGACTGAAAAGGGAGCACCTACATTTTGAGGGCAAAAAATAAAAAAAAATCAAGTCAGATGTCACATGACTTAATTTAATAAAGCTTGTGTTTACAAATGTTATATATAGAGCTCACAAAACAAACTCTTAACAAGCTTTGTTGTATACCCCCAACCTCAGACCAGTTTCTGCTACTGGCATCCTCAGTGAGGTGCTAGGATATTCAATCATTAGATTAAAAATACCAGGAGAAGCCCAGCACCTTATCTAATGTATACTATATAAGTAGAAACTTTGAAATTTTCAGATATCCATATGTCTTCCAATCCAGCTATATAACTTAAATAGCCATATGGCACTGAACTAAGTTCAGATATACCATATATTAATAGATTTAGCAATATAAAATTGCCAAAGCCATTATAGCAAAAAAAAAATTACAAAAAAATCAAGTCAGATGCCATGTGACTTAATTTAAAAGCAAAAAAATATGTTAGAACTTTGTCTTGTCTCTGAACATAAAAAAATGAGAATGAACCATCAAAATATATTAGGATCAATAAAAGCGACCTTAAATAAAGCATTTATTGTCAAATATGAGATATAAAATATATAACTCATGTAATATATTATAATATTAAAAGACAGAGACACAGAATTATTCTTTTTACAGATATATATTAACAAAATAAATATCCATAAGAGAGAAACTTATCATCTCTTGAAAATATAATGGCAAGATAATTATGTACAATAAATATCTATAAGAGACAGACAAAGCTACATCTCTTGAAAATATAATGGCAAGATAAGCATGTACTATAAAACAGGAGAGAGTCTAACAGTATAATGTCCTAAATAAATATTATACTAATGTATAAAACTAACAAAATTAATTTTCAAATCTGGCCTAACAAAAACATGGTTTGAGATAGGCAATAAGAACACACACCATCTTCACTTGTTCAGCATAAAGATATACATTTTAAATAAATGAATAAATTACTCATGACAGGGGATAAATAACTATATAAGCGTCTGAAAAATTCAAAGGTAAGGACCTCTACAGGTCTTAAACACAAGCTTACGCTATGACGAAAAGAGGGAATCCAATCCTTCTTTACTTCAACCTACTTTTTTATATATGAAGTAGGTTGAAGTAAAGAAGGATTGGATTCCCTCTTTTCTTCATAGCATAAGCTTGTGTTTAAGACCTGTAGAGGTCCTTACCTTCGAATTTTTCAGACGCTTATTCCTAAAGGTTACAGTCTTAGTAAATATTACTTAATATAATAATGTGCGTTTAATAAAATTTATAATTTAAACTATATAGAATTATAAAAAGGTAAATATTCTGAGAACTTTTGGATATCACATTACAAATAATTCATACAATTATAACAGAAAAAATACATAGGATAAATAACATAAAGGAAAATATGTAATAAATTACAATAGCATAATGTTGAAATTTAAATTTATACCCAGTTTTCCAAAAATAAATAAATAAAAGTTCTTCATCCTGGATTTTCTACCACTCAACAGGATAGAAGCTCAGGAATTACCATTCTGGAAACAGTAACAATTTCTTCTGCATGTTAAAACATAGCAAACTTAAATTCATTCAAATCTTTATAGTAAGCAATAGATTTACTGGTAAACATGAGTACAAAATATATTAATGACATTCACATTTTATGAAGAATATTTTCTATAATATTTTATATGAATTAATTACTTCTTATTATCTCTTTTTGAAGGTGCATATTAAAAATAATACCTGAGCAACATTTATTATTTTGGCATAGCAGAAATTCTATTATAGAGCAGATTTCATATTAATAATAATAATGAGAAGATATAGTAAAGAAGATTTATAATAAAATAGGTGAGCATATGATAAACTTCAATAAAATTCATAAATGAGGACTATTTATGTTTTATTCACATAGGATATGACACATTTCAATTATTCAATACAAGTAATAATTTAAAAATAATACTAATAACTTCAAATAAATATTCTATGAATATTTTAGAAAATTATTTTAAAAATTCTGAGCCATATAATAGATTAGCAGAACAATAGTGTAAGTCCATAATCTTAATTTCACAAAATTAGGAAATATCTTTCCTGACTCCAATCCAAAATAGATATCAAATGATTTTTTTTTTCCAAGTCGGCAATTTCTATCCTACAGTCACAATTCCAAAGAACAAACACTTTTTTAAATTTTAAAATAAAAGCATTTTTTAAAAAAAATCTGTTGCTGAAAAAGATTCAAACATTTAAAGTCTTTTAACAAACTTCTTATTTTTAGCATGTCATAATGTTATTAGCAAAAACTTTTTACACTATTAAAAATAGCTTTAAAATTCTAATAATAGCATAAAATCTTTAGAAGCCTTAACATTTCAGTATATAAAATTCTAAATGGATAATATTGTCTACTATTAATGAGAAAATATGAACCAAAAAAAGTTCTTACAAAATAATGATGAGTCATGGAGAAATTTTTTGAAATGAACATTTTATACAGAAATAACTCAACAGTTATTGTTAAATGTTTAGATAATAATTTCAATTATGTTTCTTGGTGATATAGATTTTAAATCTTTTTTAGTAATTTTAGCTAGAACTTTAGTGTTTGGAGAAAATTAATTAAGAGTACATGTTTAACTTTAAGCAAAAATATAAATTTGTTATAATCAATTAATCTGAATAAGATTAATTATTAATCAAGTAAATTTCTCCTATAAAATTACTAAAGTTGAGTAGAAAATTTTAAAGTAAGAAGAAACAAATAAGTAAGCACATATAAGCAAGTCTTCCTCTATTTATATTGATGATCATGTGACTGATTTTGTTGAATTTAATTTACATTTAGTTATATCCCTTCCTTGATCATAATTTATTAAAACCTTAAATTCTATCTTTATTCATCTTTTAATATCTTACAGATTTGTAAAAAAATGCTACTATCCATATATCACAAACATACTGACTTACATTAAGTGCATTATACTTAACATTAATAACACATCTCTATCACTACAGCATTTCCTAACAATACTATTTTCCTGAACCACTACTTTTTTATATCAAACAGTCTATACAAAATCTTCAACATTGTAGATAAATATCATAATCTTATCTTAAAATAATATTGAAATATTTCATACTTTGAACCTACCAACAAGAGTAAAATAAAAACAAACAACTAGCTTATGATATACAACATATAATAAGTATATTAAGTTTATTACTTTTAACTAGTTTAGAGATCAATTTATACAAAAATTTTGTAATGATATGCAGATTATAATAACTATATTCACCCTTCTATCTTTCACCTTTACATGAATAAACATATAATAAATATTATACATATTTATTTTATCTGATTCTTGGTTGAAATAATCCAATACTGATATCGTATACTAAAAACATTACAATTTGATGACCTACTTCTTGCTATAACTCCATGAAATTAAAAAATCATAATAATAAAAAAATAAGACAAATTTTAATTTTTCTATTTTTATATACCAAAAATTTCTAAAATATTTAAATCTTAAAACTAATAAAATATGAATAACTAATTATAAATAACTAATATTTCTTTAAAGAATATAGTTCATATTTTATATTGGACTATTACCATCATCTAATAAAGCTAGACAAAGTAAAAATCACTTAATATTTTAAGTAAATGAGATATTTATTTTATATAACTTGATGTTTTTATAAAGTGTAATAGTGGGAGTATTCATTTATAGTTAAAAATCCACAAAGCACATGTCCATTAGCTTAATGGCTGATTATTACTATTAACTTTCTTATGTAAATGTAAATCTGAAAGGATAATTCCTAAATATTTGTAACTAAAGCCTCCAGTTCACTCCAAGAGAGCTGAGAAAATTACCCAGAGAGCAAGTGAAGCTGTGTTAAGAGAAAGAATAAATGTCAAAGGTTTTCTAAGTATCAAACAGTGCATTCCATTAATAATGTAGAATGTTTTCTAAAAAATAAACTTACTGATGGAGACTCAATGAGATTTTCTCAAGCAGTAAAAAATCATACTATACATTACATAAAATATACAAGAATGACATAAGAAGAAACTTGAAAACCTATGAGCATATCAAAAATCATAATGTACCAAACAGTGTACCACTTCATCTGTTAAAAATCTCAGTTCTAAACATCCAAGAGATACTGAAATTTCTGTTCTTGAAAGAGGATTAAACTTTTCTATAACACCATATAACATCTCCTTATTAGATATAATGGCAGCCACTGAGAAAGTCACTCAAAATTTCCTTTAGAAGCAGCAGCAGAATATACGGGAGAATAAAAAGAACACATGAGAAGCAATAAAAATTGAAATAAAATATATCCTAATATGAGAGAGAAAGTAATTAAATCTCTCAATGCAGATAAATATATAATTATTCTCCCTGGTGACAAAGGAAATGCAACAGTTGTAATGGATACAACTGATTATGGCAACAAAATGCAAGAATGCCCCACAGCATGCCATTACAGAAAAGTGGAAAAAAATCTGATAGCTGAGTACAGAAACAAAGTTACAAGCATTACTCAGAAAGCACGACAGGTATTTCACAGATTTAGAAAAAAGTAAAATAACCAAATTTCACCAAAATTCCTCATCTTTTTGGTCTACCTAAAATCCATAAGGATCAGGTTCCATTAAGAATTATTGCTAGTTCTAGAAATTCATCTTGACAAAATTTGTCAAAATTTCTTCTAAGTCCTTTGGCATACAAAACCCAGTCTATTGCCATGGAGTCTGAACCCTTTGTAGAATTAATCAAGAATATGAAAATTGAAAGAACTGATTTATTGGTAAGCTTTGATATGGAGAGTTTACTCATATATGTATCATGTAAAAAGGATTGTCTATTGTAAGGAAAAGATTAAATGGTGATAATAGCTTACAAATCAGAACAGCTTTTCTTATTGTGGAACTATTAACATTCTATATAAAAACAATTTACTTTCAACATAACACAGAATTCTTACAACAAAATCAAAAAGTGATGCTGAACTCACCATTGTCTCCACTGATTAGCACTATTTACATTAAAGAATTTGAAACTATAGCCATAAAACAACTACTTCATATACACCTTAAGTTTGACTTTTGCTATGTAAATGATGCATTTGTTGTATGGCCACATGGTGAAGCACTGTTATAAACTTTATGGAAACACATCAACAATATATCCCCTTCAATTAAATTCACATAGAATTGGAACTACAACAAAAATTGGCATTCATAGATGTTTTTGTGACAATATTGCCTCATGGCAAAACCAAAACTACATTTTACTGAAAACCCACACATACAAAAAATACCTAGCCTATACATCAAATCACACCACAAACATAAAGTTAAATGATCATTATGGAACAGAGTAAAGTAAGTTTGTTCAGAAACCAGTGATTTGGAAAAAGAAAAGATCTATATAGAAGAAACTCTTATGAAAATGGTTATCCATTAGCTGTTATTAAGAAATCCTTAAATAAACAACAAAACAATCATCAAAAGTAAAAAAAGTTATTGGTATTGTAGTGTACCAATACATTCCAAAATAGCAGACAAATTACAGAAAATGTGCAATCATTATATCATCAGGACAGTTTTTTAATGCCATACCACACTAGAAGGAAATCTAAAATCTACAAACCCTAAACTTGAAATGCTGAAAAGAAAAAACTATATCTATAAATTACCATGTAAATGTGGAAGAAAATATATTGGTGAGACCAGTTGTCCCATTGAAAAGTGCTCACAAGGACTCAAACTGATGATTAGAAAAGAGAAAACAGATGTGTCTAATGTAGCAGACCATGTATGTAATAATGAACATATGTTCATTTGGGAAAATATAAAAAATATTGAATAGAGAAGAAAAGTTACAAAGAAGAAAATTTAAAGAAGTTTCTCATGACAATGGCAAACAGTTCAAGTGTGACTATATATAATATATAAAAACCACTAATAACTTTTCTCTTAGAAAAAGTGGAGGATTCAGGAGGAACCTCATAGATAAGTATATGAAAGTTCTCCTGATTGTTCCCATTGGCAGGATGGGTCAGTTGGTTAGAGTTTTACTTTAAAATTATACTCAAGAATCTAAGAATCCAAGATCCAATCCTATGCTAGCACTGTTACTGGTCAGGCCAGCAACACTTGAAGAAGAGATAAGAATATTATCTCTCAATATGTTGTTCATATACTTACCTGTGTGCTAATACTAAGAGTTTAAAATATATTTGGAATATTTAAATCAAGTTAAATTTTTAAAGACATTCAATACTCATATTTAGTCTAATGTAAAAATACAATTAAAACACCATCATCACAAACCTTCAGGAAAACACTATAGTTCATATATTACAATAATAAAACAAAGTTTTCTTTTATGTTTTGAACAGAATAGGATATTTTCAAATGGAAAGCATTGTTGCTATTGACAACCAGTTTACTTGAACAGATAGAGATTTTGTCTCCCTCTTTCTCTTCCATGCTTTTTCTCCATTGTTTGCACCATAAGTGAAAAACATGAGTAAAATCCATAAAAACGTTAATTATCAATAACAATAAAAAGTTGTTATATTAAAAATGTTCATGCTTCCCATATCACTGATAATAAAAAAATCCTTCACATTTATTAAATAATTATAACATCTATTAAATTTTAAAAGTTTTCTTTCACTTGGATTTAAAATATTTATTGCAGAATTAAAAGTTTTAAAGAATTTTTCTCCAAATTATTCACATTCAACAGGTTAATAACTGCAATAATACTTGTTAATAATACTACAAAGTTCTAAATTCTCCTTTTTAAAACTCCATATTTAACATGTTAATACAATCACTAATTATTACTTAAATGAAATGATTGCTAACATATATTTTTACTAAAATTATTCAGCACTATATCTTTTTCTTCTTTAAAATCATTATCATTCTGCTAAAGATGCTAATAAATCTATATCAGGAAATAAATGTAAATAGTTTCACTAGAGAAAAGTTCTTATCTTTATCACTACTAATTATTAAGGTTAATAGAAAATGTTCTTCATTATTCTGCACACAAAAATTAATAAAGATAAATTCCTCATGTATCCTTCATTTTGTTCTGTAGGCAAAATCGTTTAATACTATGCAAAGCTTTTTAACCAAATACATTTTTATCTTCTGAAATATGTTATTTCCTACCATTACCATCAGTTTCTAGTCAGCACCTGTAATATACCAATGAGGATAGATTGACCTCCTATTCCATAGTCAAATTAGTACATAAACTTTTTAAGACACTTTCCATATTTTTACATGTTATTTTTATATTTTACAGTCAAAATAATAAAATTCTAATAAATTTAGACTTAATTTTTAAAAACAAAAGGAATACATTTCTATTCATCTGAAAATGTCATAATTTTACCCTCTTCACATCTGCTCACCTGTATTTATAGGAAAAATCTTCCAATACCTGATTTTTAATTAAAAGCAGACACTTAACAAAATTTACATATTAAATATTGTTGTCTAGATTTTTAAAATGATTTTATAACTGGTATTATTAAATAATATATTTTCATAGTTATATTTTAGTACAACATTTACATTTATCTTTTAATAAAAAACACTTTTTATTTCAATTTAAAATTTGCTACATAAAATTTGCAATTTATGCTACTATAATTATTAAATTTAGAAACTTTTAAAGAATTGGTACAATTAAAGAAAATATAACATTCATTATTTAAACAAGTAATTAATCAAATTGAGAACAAGGAAGTAAAATGTAATTTATTATTAAAGGAATGTGTCTATACATACTTATAAATACACACACCTCATTTTTCATTTATTTTAGTATTAATTAAATAATTTAAGACAATAAATAAATGGCATTTTTTAGAATTTGACTGTTAATAATTACAAAAATATTAACTATAATCATTATGACTACTCATTTAAAACTATCTTATTTGATTTTAATTATTACTCCCTTTTACCTTAAAACAAATAATGTATTGTATATTTTAATTTTTTATAACTTAAATAAATTAAGTTGATGTAAAGAAAACTAACTTAAGTTTAATACTACAGAAACAGTGTATTTTAACCTAGCTGTTATATAAAATTAAAATTTCTATAAAAATTCACTCTTATTTACAGCCATATAATAATGTAGCAAAATAGAAAGGCTACAATAGATAATAGGAATAAACATTAAGGCTGAGGTATGTCATGTTTTTTTCTGGAGAAGATAGTATATTAAGGGTTGAGACTGGTGTGTGTTTACTTAATGATAATATAAAATTAAGACTATATAACACCAACAACTACAATTACAACAACAATGATGATGATGATAATAATAATAATAACAACAACAACAATAAAAAAGATATTTTAAGGAAGGGAAACGCCAAATTTTTTCAGTGGAAAGATGTGACAGAAAATAGTATACATTGGAGAGGTTCAATTAGACATGATTTTGAAGCATTTAAATAATTTTTTTTTCTTTTAAAATATGGACATGTATGTGTTTCACAGGTTATTATATACAGTTATCACAAAATTCATTTGCAGAGTAGTTTTTTCTCTCACACAGTTTCTAATCTTCTTCTTTTGGAGTTAGTGTTACTCATTTATGCTGCTGCTGCTTCTTTTTTCTTATTCTTTTTTCTTTTTCTTCTCCTTATCCTTCTCTTTCTTCTTTATCTTTTTATTGTTATTGCTATTGTTGTCATCATCATTGTCATTGTTGTTATATATTTTTCATATCATGACACATTTCAATTCAAACAACTTTCAAAGAAAAACACACTGAAATTTTTGAAAATTAATTACACTATTACAAGTGCAAGAGCGACATCATGTTATAATTAACTCTATTTCACTAGTATATAATTAAGTAACTCATTTTCAGGATATGTGGTAAATAAACTTGTAAACTGAGATAAATAATTTTAAAACATTTTGCAGAGATTACATGAATTATAGCACTAAAAAATAATATCTACATTCTTAATACAATTGATAAAATTTTTTCTTATTCCTGATGAAGAAAAAATGGATATTAAAACTACAACATAGATCAAATACTTAATAAAATTAATGCAAGATGAAATGCCCATAGCAATTTTAATCAAATAAGTAATTTTACAATGTTTTTACTATAATGGAATTAGTCATACTGCACGGAAATTGTACTGCTAATGATGTCAAAATATCAAAAGCATAATGTTTATGATAACAGTGAATTTAATGCTTAACATAAATAGTTCACTTAGAATATAAAAAAATAATTAAACTAATTAAGTAAAAAAATAAGTGTCTTCTCAAATATTAATATAATATTTGTCAACCTAAGAATCTGTATTTAACTTAAACACAAATACTATTGAATAAATATAGTTTTACTTCTCAATATTATGTAACAAAAAACACTTATTTATAATTGTTAATAAAGAAAATATAAATTAATATTAAAGTTTATCAGCTAAACGTTTTTGAGGATCCATGCCTCATATTCATAGCCTTCATAAAATGTATAGTAAAATATATGCAAATATTCAAATAAGCTAGTATTACGTAGCCCATTTCTTCGAGATTTCGAAGCAAATGTCTTTCCTATTAATAGCATGGATGTTTCCATTAATGTAAAATGCATCTTTTATTTTTCTTTTGTGATCGTTCATACCTGCCAATATCATAATATTGTGCTCAGAATCAAACGATCACAAAAAAAAAAAAAAAATAAAGGAGGCATTTTACATTAATGGAAACATCCATGCTATTAATAGGAAAGACACTTGCTTTGAAATCTCAAAGAAATGGGCTACATAATATTAGCTTATTTGAATATTTGCATATATTTTACTATACATTTTATGAAGGCTATGAATATGAGGCATGGATCCTCAAAAACATTTAGCCGATAAACTTGAATATTAATTTATATCTTCTTCTTTATTAACAATTATAAATAAGTGTTTTTTTGTTAAATACTACTGAAGTAACAATGTGAAAATATTAGTACTATAATTTTTAAGAAAACAAAAATAGTCACAGTTACTGTCAATAAAAAAATTATGTAAAACAAATATAATTTTACTTTTCTACTTAAAAAATGAAGAAGTAGACCTACTATGAATTGAACTTTAAGCAATGATAAAAATTGAGGTGTCTATCAAAGATCTAATGGCAGATTATTCATTCTCATTCTGTTTGAATGTCATAAACAACCTATATTTCTCTGTTGAACTATATATGTATCCAATATGACAATCTTAAGGATCACATGACACAGCATTGTTTTTTAATACATCAGTCTCACACTAAGTAGAAATCAGTGTTTATTCACTTCCATGATGTTACAAAAAGTGAGCATCCATCACATTGTACATATGTATTTTTCAATTTTTTTATATTTTTATCATTCTGTCATCTGACTCCATGCCATATCTATCCATCAGCATCTTAAGATAAAACACCCTTTCTAACTATGTATGTAGAGAATGCATATAGATGCAGATGGTTCATATAAGGTATAATTAAAATGAGGGATATACTGATAAAAACTTTGAAAGATATATAATGCAATAATTGTTGCTCTTTAAGAAAGTGGTAAAAATGAATAACCAAAAATCCTGTCTCTGTATGAGAATGATCTAGGGATTGATGTTGAACTATCAATAGGTGAGGAGAATCATTTGTCATTTTGAATTTAAATCCTATTCAGTCCTTCTGCACATAATATAATAAAAGTCTAAACAATTTTAACACATAATGGTATTTATAGGTTCCCATCATATGATTAATGAGATCATAAATTTGATCCAATATTCTTCACTTTTTTGAATTTTTGTGGGAGTCGAAGTTCTCACAATATGTTAGCATTAAAGGGGATGGTCTGATTGTGTGTGTGATTGCTAGTTTCGATTTGGAAAAGGTCAGATGAAAGAAAATTCAAAGTAAATTATATTCATTTACAAATTAAATATTGTTACCTAAAATATAAGATATATTCCAAACGACTCAAGACTTGGAAAAATCAAAAGTTTTAGTTATAAGTATTTCTAAAACGTAACTTACTATCTGTATAAATAAAGTTCGTATATTTTATCTTAATAATGACTATAATACATTTCTTATTAAAATCAGAAACAAACTATTATTTATTTCAGTTTTTTTAAAAAATATATTGAAAAACTAATAATATCCAATATTTTATTATTATTATTATTAAAAACATTTAACTACAGTTTGTTCATTATGTTGGTGACATCATCACAAGGTCATACAGAATATATAAATTATTTTTTTCAACATTACTTTATGCAAAATTAACATTCTGAAAATTCAATATAAATAATAAAAAAACGTGCTGTAAATTTAAAAAACAAAACATTTTTACTTAAAAGTCTCTAATTATTATAAAATAGTTTAAAAATGTATATGCTTTTGTTATTTGTGACAAGTATTATATATATTATAGTTCATGATTATATGGTGTTGAGCTATCTTTTTACTAAATACTTTAATAGTAGCTTTGTTCTATTTGTCTGCGGAGCCTACTAAGTAATTGTTGGAAATCATATAAATCAGAAATCAGTATTAAACAGATAATTAAATTAAAAGTAATTAATATTTCCCAGTAATCATCTTCATCAGAATTTTTTCTTTTTCAAATTAAAAAAAATGGATTTCATTCTTAAAATATCCCATTCCTGTATTCCTTATTATTATTAAATAATTATAAACAATCATAGAGTAAACAAATACTTAAGTGAAAATAGTAATGATAAAAAGCATAATAAATGAATTATTATTATTATTATTATTATTATTATTATTATTATTATTATTATTATTATTATTATTATTATTATTATTATTATTCAATTAAACCCACCCTATTTCATTATATTAAATAACAATATAAAAAATTTAACCCTTATATATTATTATTATTATTATTATAATTTAATCAAAATTAACCATTCATTACATTAATTTATCAATAAACTATTATTCCTACATATTTAGAATAAGATTATACCAATTTTTAAAAAGGGAAACTGATTCTTAATTATAGACCTATTTCAATTCCATCACCTTTTCTAGAATTTATGAAAGATTTATAGTAATATTATTGTAGATATGATTAATATTACCTAGTTACACATTTTTTACCTGTAGATCTCTGAAACTAATTCAATGTGAATCTGATCATATTCTCAGCCTTATCTGACAAACAATTAGATGTTTATATTTTGATATGACTCACATTTACAATTTCATATTAGACTTTTGTAAACTTAAATGTTTTTATCCTCATTCAGTGATGTTTCCAATTATTTGAGGTCTAAATCTTATGTACATATGAAAAACTAATTCTCCTTTTTTTGATAATATGATAGGTGTCCTCAGTGGAATATTAGACCATTGCTTTTTAATGTTTATATGTGGACTTGATCATACATAAAAATATATGATCTTACTACCTGATGATTGAATATTGTTATTAAAAAAAATATTATTTTATATTATATATATATATTTTAATAAATAATAAAAAATAAAAAAATATTTCTTATAATTATAATATTAAAAAAAATAATAATAATTATAAAAATAATGATGGTATTATTAAAATTAAAAATGTATTTTTTTTAATTAATTTTTTTTTTTTTAAATTTTTTTTTTTTAATATATTAAATATATTATTTATAAATAATATAAAGATAGGGAGTATATAGATAGATGGGAGAGATATATTATTTATATAAATTATATTTTATTTTTTTTTTTTGTTTTTATTTTATTATAATATAATTTTTTTTTAAAATTTATATTATTATTAATATTATTTATAAAAAAAATAATAATAAAAAAAACTTTAATAAATTAATAATGAGTGAATGTCAAATTGTTAAAAAAATTTTTGAAAGAAAGGAGAATATTGAAGGATATGATATTACTGAAAAAGTTGATTGATGGAAATGAGCAGACGAATCAGATAGCCGCTAGAGAAACAACTTCAGATATAAGACTTTCTTTCAGTAGATCAAGAAAACACTTTAATGATTTTTCACATTGTGAAAGCAAAAACAACATATAACAAATATTTATTTTTTTTTTTTTTTTTTTTTTTTACTTATTTTTTTTTTTTTTTTTTTCTTTTTTTCAAATAAACACAAATTTATTATTATTATTATTATTTTTATTATTATTATTATTATTATTATTATTATTATTATTATTATTATCATCCTCATCATCCACATCATCATCATCATTATTGTCATCATCATTATCATTGTTGTTGAAGTTGTTATATATTCTTAATTTTATATTATCATTAAGTAATCACGCATAAGTCTCAACCATTAGTATACAATCTTTTACAGAAAAATGTTTATTCCTATTATCTATTGTAGCTTTCTATTTTGCTACATTATTATATAGCTGTAAATAAGAGTGCATTTTCATAGAGATTTTAAATTGTATATAACAGCTAATAACAACTTAATATTTAATTTATGAAATAGGTTAAAATACACTGTTTCTGTAGTATTAAACTTAAGTTAGTTTTTTTTACATCAACTTAATTTATTTAAGTTATAAAAAATTAAAATATACAATACATTATTTGTTTTAAGGTAAAAGGGAGTAATAATTAAAATCAAATAAGATAGTTTTAAATCAGAAGTCATAATGATTAAAGTTAATATTTTTGTAATTATTAACAGTCAAATTTTTAAAAATGTTATTTATTTATTGTCTTAAATTATTTAATTAATGATAAAATAAGTGAAAAATGATGTGTGTGTATTAAATAAGTGAGTATACACACATTATTTTAATAATTAATTACAGTTTACTTTCTTGTTCCCAATTTGATTGATTACTTGTTTAAATAATGAGTGCTATATTTTATTTAGTTGTATCAATTTTGTAAAAAGTTTCTAAAATTAATAATTATAGTAGCATAAATTGCAAATTTTATGTAGCAAATTTTAAATTGAAATAAAAAGTGTTTTTATTAAAAGATAAAATTAAATGTTGTACTAAAATATAATTATGAAAATATATTATTTAATAATATCAGTTATAAAATCATTTTAAAAATCTAGACAAAAATATTTAATATGTAAATTTTGTTAAGTGTTTGGTTTTAATTAACAATCAGGTATTGGAAGATTTTTCCTATAAATACAGGTGAGCAGATGTGAAGAGGGTAAAATTATGACATTTTCAGAGGAATAGAAATGTATTCCTTTTGTTTTTAAAAATTAAGTCTAAATTTATTAGAATTTTATTATTTTGACTGTAAAATATAACAATAACATGTAAAAATATGGAAAGTGTCTTAAAAAGTTTATGTACTAATTTGACTATGGAATAGGAGGTCAAGCTATCCTCATTGGTATATTACAGGTGCTGACTAGAAACTGATGGTAATGGTAGAAAATAACATATTTCAGAAGATAAAAATGTATTTGGTTAAAAAGCTTTGCATAGTATTAAACGATTTTGCCTACAGAACAAAATGAAGGATATGTGAGGAATTTATCTTTATTAATTTTTGTATGCAGAATAATGAAGAACATTTTCTATTAATCTTAATAATTAGCAGTGATAAAGAGAATGCATTTTCTCTACTGAAACTATTTACATTGCTTGATATAGATTTATTAGCATCTTTAGCAGAATGATAATGATTTTAAAGAGGAAAAAGATATAGTGCTGACTAATTTTAGTAAAAATATATCTGTTAGCTTTCATTCCATTTACGTAATAACGAGTGATTGTATTAACATGTTAAATATGGAATATTAAAAAGAAGACTTTAGAATTTTATAATGTTATTAACAAGTATTATTGCAATTATTAACTTGTTTAATGTGAATAATTTGGAGGGAAACTCATTAAAACTTTTAATTCTGCAGTAAATATTTTAAATCCAAGTGAAAGAAAACTTTTAAAATTTAATAAATGTTGTCATTGTTTAAAAATATGAAGAATTTTTTTTATTATCAGTGATATGGGAAGCATGAACATTAAGAAATGTTTATTATTATTGATAATTAACTTTTCTATGGATTTTCTTCATGTATTTCACTTATGGTGCAAACAATGAAGAAAAAGCCTGGAAGAGAAAGAGGGAGAAAAAATCTCTATCTGTTCAAGTAAACTGGTTGTCAATAGCAACAGTGCTTTCCATTTGAAAATATTTCATTCAATTCAAAGAATGAAAGATATTATTGTAACATATGTACTATCATATTTTCCTGAAGGTTTGTGATGATGGTGTTTTAATTGGACTATTAGTCTATTTTCATAATCTAATATGAGTATTGGATGTCTTTAGAAAAATTTAACTTTATTGAAATATTCCCACCTTTTCAAATGTTACTGGTATGACCAGTGACAATACTACCATAGCATCTGAACTTGAATCCTTAGATTCTTGAGT
Organism: Epiperipatus broadwayi; assembly: GCA_028023455.1. Classification (NCBI taxonomy): domain Eukaryota; kingdom Metazoa; phylum Onychophora; class Udeonychophora; order Euonychophora; family Peripatidae; genus Epiperipatus; species Epiperipatus broadwayi. The sequence goes on along the minus strand of JAQFVV010012450.1, from coordinate 1,721,415 downwards.
TTAATTTTAAAAATAACACTCTAACCTACTGAACCACCCTTCCAATGGCAACAGTCAATAGAAACTTCATATACTTATCTATGAGGTTCACCCTGATTCCTCCACTTTTTCCTAAGAGCAAAGGGGATTTAGTGGTTTTCATACATTATGCATAGTCACATTAGGTTCACTTATGGAACTCTTTAAAATTGTCATGTGAGCTGATTCTTTAAAATTTTTTTGTATCTTTTCTTTATTCAATTTTTTTGAGTTTTCCCAATTGGACATATGTTCATTGGTACATACATGATCTCCCTACCTTAGACATATCTATTTTATCACTTCTAATCATCAGTTTGAGTCTTTGCAAGCACTTTTCAATGGGATGACTGATCTGACCAGTATATGTTCTTCCACATTCACATGTTTTTTCATGGATGCAGTTTTTTCTTTTCGGCATTTCAAGTTTAGGCTTTGTACATTTTAGAATTCCTCATGGTGTGGTATCACTCTGAAAAGGTGTCCTGATGTCATAATGATTGCAGACTTTCCTTAATTTGCCTGCTATTTTTGGAATGTATGGGTACACTACAATACCAATAACTTTTTTCTTTTGATGATTCTTTTTTCTCTATTTAAGCTTTTCTTAATAACAGCTGATGGATAACCATTTTTCATAAGATTTGTTCTATATAGATCTTGTCTTTTTCCAATTGCTTCATTCTGAACAAACTTCTTTTGCTCTGTTCCATAGTGATAGTACACTTTCACATTTTGTGTTTACAGCATGACTGGATGTATAGGCTAGATTTTTTTGTATGCATGAGCTTTTGGTAAACCATAGTTTTGATTTTACCATGAGGGAGTCTTGTTAAAACATTTATAATTGCCACTCTTTGTTCTTGTCTAATTCTATTGTGTATTTAATTGAAGAGGATATATTGTTGATGTTTTTCCAGAAAGTTTGTAGCAGTCCTTCACCATTTGGCCAGACAACAAATGTATCATCTACATAGTGAAGCCAAACTTTAGGTGGTCATGAAGTAGTTTTTATGGTTGTGGTTTCAAATTCTTCCATGTAAATATTGCTAGTCAGGGGTAAAAAATGATGAGACTATAGCCATTCCTTGATTTTGTTGGAAGAAGTCTGTGCTATATTAAAAGTAGGTTGTTTTATACTGAATGTTAATAGTTCCATTATACTATCAATGGGATGAGTTGTTCTGGTGTGTAATCTATTATCACTATTTAATCTTTTCTTTACAATGGAAAATGCTTCTTCACATGGTACATTTGTAGATAAACTTTCCACATTAAAGCTTACTAGTATGTCAATTTTTTTCAATTTTCATATTCTTGATTAATTCTACAAAGAGTCTAGAATCTCTGACAAAGGACTGTGTTTTGTATATCAAAGGGCTAAGAACTTTAAGAAGAAATCTTGACAAGTTTTTGCAACGTGAATTTCTAAAGCTAATAATAGATCTTAATGGGATATAATCCTTATGTATTTTAGGTAAACCATAAAGATAAGAAATTTTTCTGAAATATATTATTTTGTTTTTTTCTGAATTACGAAAGTCCCTGTGAAGCTTTCCGAGTAATGCTTGTAACTTTGTTTATGCACTCGGATAACTGATTTTTTGCCACTTTTTTGTATTGACCTGCTGTGATGAGTTATTGTATTTTGTTGTCAAAATCAGTTGTATCCATTACAACTGTTGCATTGCCTTTGTCAGTAGAAAGAATAATTATAGATTTATCTACTTTGAGAGATTTAGTTGCTTTCCTCTCACCACAGAATATGTTTGACTTCAATTTTTGTTGCTTGTCAAGTGTTCTTTTTATTTTCCAACATAATTCTGCTGCTTCTTTTAAAGGCAATTTTTGATGACTTCCTTGATGGTTGACATTATGTCTAATAAAGGGATATTAGATGGTGTGATGGCAAAGTTTAATCCTCTTTCAAGAACAGAAAGTTTAGTATCTGTTAGGTGTTTAGAACTGAGATTTTTGACAGATGAAGTGGTACACTGTTTGGTGCATTATGATTTTTGATATGCTCATAGGTTTTCAAGTTTCTTCTTATGTCATTCTTTTATTTTTTCATGTAATGTAGCGTATGATTTTTTACTGCTTAAGAAACTCTCATGAAGTCTCAATCAATAAGTTTATTTATTAGAAAACATTCTACAATATTAATGGATTGCATTGTTTGATACTTAGAAAACCTTTGAGTATTTATTCTTTTCATTTAATAGAGCTTCACCTGATCACTGAGTAAATTACTCAGCTCTCTGGGAGTGAATTGGCGATTTTAGTTGCAAACCTTTAGGAATTATTTATTCAGATTTACATTTACATAAGAAAGTTAAATGATTTTTTACTTTGGCCAGCTTTATTAGATGATGGAAATAGTCCAATACAAAATATGATCTATAGTCTTTAAGATAATATTAGTTATTTATAATTATTCATATTTTATTAGTTTTAACATTTAAATTTGTAGAAAGTTTTGGTATTAAAAATAATTAATTTTTTCTTGGTTTTTTATTATTATGATTGTATAAAGACATGGAGTTATATCAAATAGCGGGTCTACAATAATAATCACTAAAATATTATGGTTAAGGTAACTTTCATTTACTATTTTTAGTATAAGATATCATTATTGGATTATTTAAACCAAGAATCAGGTAAAATAAATATGTAAAATATTTATTATATGTATATTCATGTGAAGGCAAATGATAGAAGGATGAAAATAGTTTTTATAATATACATATGATTATAATATCTATGTATAATTGATCTCTAACAAGTTAAAAGTAACAGACTTAGTATACTTGTGATAAGTTGTATATCATAAGCTAGTTGTTCATTTTAATTTTAATCTTCTTGGCATGTTCAAAGTATGAAATTTTAGGAAGTTTGGATATTCTTTTAAGAAAAGATGTATGATATTTATCTATGATGTTGAGGATTTTATAGAGTGATTGATATAAAAAAGTAATTGTTCAGCAAAATAGTTTTATTAGGAAATTCTGTAGTGATATTGATGTGTTATTAATATTATGTACAGTACAGTTAAAGTAAGCCATTATGTTTATGAATGGACACTAACATTTTTTCACAAATCTGTAAGAGCTTAAAAGGGACACCAAGATAGTAATTAGGGTAACCACAAGAAAATGTGGTCTTAAATTACATAATCCATGATATACATAATCCATGATATCATTGTTTCTTATAGTTTGTCCATCTCTCACTTATAATCACTAATACAACACTTGTATATGCTTTGTATTAGAAAATTGTATGGTAAGCAAGAATAATAGCTAGACTTAAAAAAGATGACAAGATGACTTATTTAATGCAAGAAGAGTTAAATATGGAACAAATAAAATATTAAAATAGTGTAAAAATAAGATTCTTATGAATGTTTTTTATATCAAATTTTAGAGATCAAATTGTAGAATGAATGTTGGAATTAAAAGACATGTGATGATGGAAATAAAACCTGATCATGATTTATATTATTATAAATAATAATAATAATAATAATAATAATAATAATAATAATAATAATAATAATAATAATAATAATAATAATAATAATAATAATAATAATAATAATAATAATAATAATAATAATAATAATAATAATAATAATAATAATAATAATAATAATAATAATAATAATAATAATAATAATAATAATAATAATAATAATAATAATAATAATAATAATAATAATAATAATAATAATAATAATAATAATAATAATAATAATAATAATAATAATAATAATAATAATAATAATAATAATAATAATAATAATAATAATAATAATAATAATAATAATAATAATAATAATAATAATAATAATTTTTTTCAATTCAATTCAATTTATTCTATGAAATAAAACAAAGTACATCACAAATATTTAAAAACTCCAAACAAGAAAAATCTTGTGTGTGGAATTTACATGTAAAAATAAATTAAATAAAAATACAATCAAAAACTCAAAAGAACAGTTTAGGAAATAAATAAAATTAATTAAATAAATAAAATAAATGCCAAAATTAATACATACTACACAACCATTGACACAAATATTTTTTGAATGATATATAAGAAATATTATTCAGATCAATTGAACATTCATATACAAATTTATTAAACAACTTTGACCCAGAATAAACATATTGTCTTCTACTAGATTCCTTAAAAAATTTTGGTAAAGGTAATTGAAATTTATTAGAAAGACGAGTATTTAGAACATAAACTCTAGAATTCAGAAAAGGTTTAGCACAAAAAATATCAAAAATAACTCTATATTGATATAAGTGATTTACATCAAATAAACCAAATGCAATATAAATATCTCGAACAGAAGAGGAACGAGATCTACCAAAAATAATGCGCAAAGTATAATTTTGCAAAACACGCAAAGAAGATAAAATATGTGGAGAAGCATTACCCCAAATAATGATATTGTAAGATAAAATACTCTGATAACAGGCAATGTAAATAAAAATGAGAGCAGACCTAGGAAGAAATTTAACTAAATAATAAAACATATAGTTTAAATTACGTAACCGTTGACAAAGATAGGTAATGTGATTTGTCCAGGACAATCTGGAGTCAATATATATTCCCAAATAACAATAATTATCTACCAAAGGAATATTCTCACAAGTACATATACTATTATAATGCAAAATATACTTACAGCAAATTTTAATCTTAAGAGAAAAAAAGTACGCTTGTAAGAAAAAAGAATAGCTTTTGTTTTATCTAAATTGACCAACAATGAATTATATGCCAACCATTTACCAATTGAGTCCAAATCCTCATTCACTAATTTTTCAAGAAGATTATAAGAAACAGCATTGCAATATAAAGCAATATCATCAGCAAAACCAAAAATCTTAGAATGTAACTTCAATGAAAATAAATCATTAATATAAATTAAAAACAATAGAGGACCAAGTACTGAACCTTGCGGAACTCCAGAATTAATCAAGACAACATCACTGATAGTACCATAAATATTAGTAAACTGTTTCCTATCATCTAAATAACTCTCCAACCAACTACCAATAGATCCACGAAAACCATACAAGTAGCAACGCTTAATCAAAATATTATGATTAACAGAATCAAATGCTTTAGATAAATCAAGATAAATAGCCAATGTTTTAAGTTCCTGATCCAATGAAGATGTTAAATACTGAACATGATGTTTTAAAGCATCTAATGTACTTCTGCCAGGAAGAAAACCATATTGATAGTCAGATAAAATTTTATTTTTAAACAGAAATGACAACATTTGATCCCTAACAATCATTTCCAATAATTTAGAAAAAACAGAAATAATAGCAATTGGCCTATAATTGACCATAAGAGTAGAATCACCCTTTTTATAAACAGGAGTAATAACATTAACTTTTAGACATTCTGGAAATGATCCAGACTGCAAAGATAAATTAAATAAATGAACTAAAATAGGCAAAAATGCAACCTTATTTTCTTTAAGCATCTTAGGTGTTATACCATCTAGTCCAAAAGAAGTGACATTTTTTAAACTATCAATTGCTACAGACAACTGAGATTCAGAAACATCAGAATATAAAAAAGAATTCAAACTTGAATAAGAAGACAAAATCTGCTCAGGCACATCACGCATCGATAAATTTACAAAATACTCATTAAACCGATCAGCTAAATATTTTTCATTATTCTGTAATTCAATGAAATTTTCATTATATTTAATACATTCAATACGATTAGGAGAAGATTTTTTTAATCAAAGAATTTATTGTTCTCCATTTCAAAGAAACATTTTTATCACTAAGAAATTCTTGATAATATCTAAACTTCAACTTTCTAATATCAGACTTAATTTCAACATTAAGTTTTTTTAAAACATCTGATGAGCCATCCAAAGATTTTAATACATTTCTCTGATTAATTTTACATACCAGCGCATCTGTCACCCAAAGAGATCTTCTTCTATTCTTACTTGTCAATTTTAAATGAAACTTTGCTTTAGCAATTAAATCTAAACAAATAGCTTGGAACCCCAAAAATGCATCATTTACATTATCTATCATAAAAATCTCATCCCAATTCTGAACAGATAATAAATAATTCAATTTAGAAAAAGATAATTTCTCAACATATGCACAAACATTAATATTATCCATACAATTCAATATTTTTAATTCAGTAGCAAAATGATCTGTAAGAAATAATTTAGAAAGAGACGAATCAGAAAATAAACTGCGGCTTAATCTAACAAAAATATGATCTAAAAGAGATTGAGATATAGGAGTAATACGCGTAGGTGAAAAAAGCGTTTGACTAAATCCATAGCTATAAAGTAAATTTAAATAATCTATAGTAGACTTACAAGCATTATTTAACAAATCAATATTTAGATCACCCATTAAAACAGCAGATTCTGAACCCAAATCTAATAACAAAGAATCAAGTTCAGTAATAATAATAATAATAATAATAATAATAATAATAATAATAATAATAATAATAATAATAATAATAATAATAATAATAATAATAGTAGTAGTAGTAGTAGTAGTAGTAGTAGTGGTAGCATACTACATCATAATTAATATTTGAATAGTTATATGTTTATTTTGTAATTAAGAATTAAATTATAATTATAATTAGGTTATAATATGTTAGAAGATTAAAAGCTGATGATAAAATACCATATTTTGAAGTATGTAGAATATGATAATGTATAAGTTATCTACATTATTGATGTGTTTTAATAAGGAATTATTAAGAAGCATTTTAATAGTCACAATGTTAAATGTGAAAGATACTATATTAAAATCGTAAATAATTTTAAAACGGAGTGCAAATTACTTACTTCTGTTATAAGTATTTTTTAAATGTTAATTTTAAAATTTTTAGAATATGCCAAATATTTTGTTTTATAAATGTAATATTTGCGGGATTCGAACTCAGACTTTCACCTGACCCACTACTCTCAGTGCAATCTCATATTGCTGACCCACCAGATCACACACATGTTAAAAAGTTAAATAATCACCAATATATGTATTTCATGCTAAACCAGCAATCATCAGTTGGTCTAGATTACTATTCTCACACATATATACAATCAGTGCTCAGCTTTATATTAAGATAGTCAATCTTCGTACTTTAATGGACAGGCTTCAAACTATTCTAACTCACAACTCTTCAGCCTTCCATTTCATTGAAATTCTGATGATGGAACGTTCAAAACCCTTGTTAGTGCCAAGGTTGTCATCCTACCCATGTTGACATATTAGTCATTCTGACCCCCTCAAGTACAGGAGAATTATTTAACTTTTCAACATGTATGTGATCAGGGGGGTCAGCAATATGAGATGACACTGATAGTAGTGGGTCGTGTGAAAGTCTGAGTTCGAATCCCGCATATATTACATATATAATGCAGGTTTAAGCCTGTACAATGTATTAAATATAACATTTGCAATTTTTTTTAAATTTTGTTTTACTGTTACAATAAACTGTTAATATTGTTTTATAAATAACAAATTGTTGAGAGTCTCTTTTCTTGTTATTTGCAAGTTATTATGCATCAGCCAAACCACACATGCATTATAATACTTAAAGATAGTTGGATATTATTGCATATAATCTGAATGAAATTATAAATAATAAAATATTGTGATTGTTAAAAATATCTGATATTGAATCTAAAAAATTAAGTAATGTAATTTTATCTTTATTTGTTTCAATGACTGATATCTAAAATGCTATAAAATAAAATGATTAGATTATAATATCTAGTAATAATAAATTATTTTGAATTTGTTTATGATAATAAATAGTGATCATTATTATTTCATAATTTTAATTAGTTTTAATCAAATTTTGTAAGCAATATAATTAATGATTTTTAAAGGAAAGAATTCATGAGTTTATTAGTTTCTTAATTATTATTTTTTAAATATAGCTAGATGTACGTAAAATACATCTTTACATTTAGTTATATCAATTAATTTATTTATTTTAAGAAACAATAATAATTATCTGAGACTATAATTCAGTTATAAAATGTTAGTAAAAGAGAGATATAATTACTTTATTAGATAAATGAATATAATATGATATTATAGTTAAATTTAATTTAGGAAATTTTATTATTAAATATAATTGATTTATCTAAATTGTGAATCATGGGAGTATCCTTAATATTTTAGTGAAGTAGTGTTTAATGATATCACTATGCTTTGAGATTATACTTTTGGTATATGCTTAATGTTAAAAAGGGGGTACCTTACTGTATGATTTAAATAACAAGTCTCATGATTACTAATGTTAAATTATTAAATAATTTATTAAAACTAATGTAATGAAGTAGTTAAGAAATAAATACATATGTATTGCTAGAATTATATGTAATAACACTTGGCTAAGCTAGAGGAGTTAGTGGGTGGTCATCCCAGTAGGATCATATATATATATATGTCATATTATTATTACTATTTGCGGGATATTCCGTGTAGTGAAAAAGCTAAATGCTGACGTTTCAGTACAATATCAAGTACCTTCCTCAGAGCGTCCTCTTTCTCAAATCTGAGAAAGAGGACGCTCTGAGGAAGGTACTTGATATTGTACTGAAACGTCAGCATTTAGCTTTTTCACTACACGGAATATCCCGCAAATAGTAATAATAATATGACATCTTTTATCCGTGAAAACATTAGAATTAACATATATATATATATATATATATATATATACTGTCATTGTCTAAATTTTACCTTGGCTACCTACACAACTGCTGCTTTTATAAAATATTTGTGCATATATTTTTTTCTCAATCCAAACATTGCATTTTACTTATTTGTAATACACCACAATATGCTACATTTATTCATGCTTTAATATGCAGTACATTGCATGATTATACATAAGCAAAGGGGATGTAGAAGCCACAAAGTTTATTGCACATATATTTATTGTTCAAGATTGATATTTAACAGAATAAAAAAACGTTGGTTGTGCCAATTATGTAATGGGAAAATTTATTCAATATGGTAATTTGACTTATATTTAACAGCAGATGCGTTTTTATATAACATACATGGGTTTGAACCCATAACCAATGATAATATAAAGATCTATAATAATATGATCCATAAACTTTGGTTCAAATAAATAACAAGTTGAATGGTTAATAAAATAAAATTAATTCATATATATAATAATATCAACTAATGTGATGATATATTATTTATGATTTAGAAATCCAAGTACTCCCAAAATACAAGTATTCTCAAACGTGGTTTATTTGTTTTTCAATTTCAATAAAAAGAAACTCAATGGCGTCAAACCTCCTAAAAAGAAAGCTGATTTTTAGAAAAGTTTTTAAAGGAACAATCATCATCAATTATTACCACCAGCCTAGCATGCCCCCCCCCCCAGTAAATTGCATGATTTCTCAAGCTGTGGATATTAACTAACATATGGGTGTAAAAATCATATATCTGTATTTAGTTACAAACATAAACTAAATGGATTAATAAACAAATAATTTATTAATAATAAATAAATACAATGATTGTGTTTATATAGTCATAACTATCAACATATAGACAGAAATATTTTAGTAACAAAAGATATTTTAAGTTTAAGCTATTGTTCAAGTTAAAGACGTTATGATATTTTTAATGATAAGATCTTACCAAATTAAAGAAGGAAACAGTCACTAATGATAATTTTTTAAGGTACTGTTCTTTTAATATGTTGTCTTCCTTAGTTTTTCTGATGATGATCTCCTTGAACACTGGAGATGCTAGAGTAATTTACAAGGCTCTATTTATTTATTTCTTCACAGCATTATAGAGGCATTACACAAATTGGTTTTTCAAATTCTGGGTCAGACTGCATTTTCAAGGCATTTTGACTAGTATGAATTTTGATTTTCTAGTCAGACAAAATGGATGAATTTTTTTAAAAGTAAAACCATCATACTGATTGATATAGTTGAATCATTGCTGCAGTGTGGATCACTGAAACACTGCTTCAAAAATGGACTGTGCAAAACAATATGAATGTAGACTGCTACACTACTGGAATTAGAATACTACTAATAATCATCTCTAGTTGCTTGTTTCATATCTATTTATATCTAATAAATGTTGTTCCTACAGCACAATTTTGAACAACATATAATATCATCAACTATAGGAAATATGACTTTTATGGCATATTTTTGGAAAAACATACCTTACTAGCTTCAAAATATGTTGCTACAAATTTTAAGTACATTATATTCTGATTTTTATGCATAAACACTGTCTCTTTTTCTCTTTCTTTGTTTACATTTGTTAACATAGAAATAAGGGAAATTAGTTGCCAACTTTTACAATTTTAATTATAAATTCTAAAATATTATTAATTCTAAAATTTTATATTTAGTTTTGCCATCCAGCTTTGATATGAAAATGTGGCAGATTTTATTTAAACTCAGTTCAAGAAACAGTTTCAAATTTAAATTTTTTTTTTTAGACTACTCAATTCTTTCTATATCAAGACTACTTTTCCTTCTTCCTTTACATTGTAATTTATCATTCTCTTACATATTATAAAATAAAATGAATAATCTTTAATAATATGCATAAATTAATTTTCTCTTAACCTTTAGGCAGTGTACACATTTATTTCTCAAGTGACATGCATAAATGCGCACACATGTAAATGGCAGTTTGTATATATTTTTTAATTAGTTCATATGAATTGTTATTAAACACATTTTTTTCTATTTTCAGCATTGTAGTGCAACCATTGTTGTGGCTATGATATACAATTGAAATTGTTGGAACACTTATTTCTCTATGATGAAATATTCTGTCTTTCAATTTGTTAAAGGCAGTAGAACATGGGAATCTGTATTCCACCTTGACATCTAAGACCAATTTTATAATTAAGAAGGTATCAAGATATTTAAATTGATTGGCTGAGAATTTCTCTTTCACCACCAACTAATAAAGAACTTGAGTTTTCGTTTGAACATTTATATGTTGCATTTAAAACATTAAGTCATTTTTAAAATTATATTTTAAACTGGAAAAAATAACACCAACATTATTCTATTGTAAACCCAGAAGATACAAAACGAACTTCTTATTCTTTATTGATTCAAAGTAAAAATTTCATCTTCAAACCTGTATCATATGTTTATTCCTGATTAATTAAATGGGCTATAAACAATTCCAAATATGTCTGTCATAAATATTGAAAACAACATTGGAGTAAGTATACATTCTTGTTTAACACCGACTTTTGTTTCAAATGCTGCAAATTTTCAAAGTGTAGTAATAATACTTTTTCTCATTTCATCATGTGGCATCTGTATAATATGAATACATTTTGATAGACAAACAAATATTGTAGACCTGTTCTATTCACTGAAATAAATGCCTTAACCAAATCAATAAAAAGTATATATATATATTCTGCCCTTGTCATCGAGTGTAGCTCCACTACACATTAGGCCAATCACGTTGAGGGCCATAATCTAACCACCCCGTTCCCGCATCTCCACTCCCCCCAAAATAAATATAATATAGTGAAAATCACCTAACTGGGTTCTAGCTCTAATAATTAATGAAATATTCAATTAAATGCTTTACTAGCTCAAGTTTCTTAAAATTAACTTAGGTTCTGTTTTAAACTAACTCAAATAAATATTCAGGAATTCATGAGACTAGAAGTGGAAATACGGGTGACAAGGTAGATTACATTGAGACAATATCCCACAGGATACCACCTCAATGGCATAAGAACACTATCCCCCCTTATACTACTATTACACATAATAACTACATAGTATTCTTATGACTTCCGCAACTTCTAATCACTAAGACTCATTTAACAATTAAAGTATTAATCTTTTATCTCTAATAATAATAATAGTAATCATCTAGCTCAAATGAAATAATCTCAGGTTCTTAAATTTATTCGTATGTTAATAACATATGGTAGCAAAATATGATAAGGGATTTTATGTCATAATCTACTACTCTGAAATTAGATTAATAATAAAACAATAATAATCACAATCTTCATTGCTTAATCCAACTAGTACAGCTTTTCTTTCATCGCAAATTTATAACCGTAATAAATTAGTTAATAATCTAATATCCCCTTTTTTATCTTTAAGTAATAAAATAAATTAATAAGTGGCAGTGTTTAGATAATCTGATAAATAAAGCAAGTGGCAACTAATAGCATATAATTTAGCAAAATATTATGATAATGGATTAATGACCAGTAACGCAAGGCAATTTTATAATTATTTAATTACAAGAACATCAATAAATATTTAAGATTAAACATGCTTCTCTATTTATCTTTTGTGCAAACAATCATATACTTAGTTTAATGGTTGTGAAAATACCCTGTGAATTCATGCAATGATGTAGAGAAAACAAAACTCAGACACAAGTTTTAATAAACAAATTTTAAAATTTTATTAACATCAATAAAAATAAATAAAACAAACAAATCCATCTACATCTATTTACAAGGGATATCCTCATTTTTCTTTACACTACAATAGCTGAATTATACACATTTATATTTCTTTTATCGTTAATTAAACTTATTATGCCTTTTAAAAGTTATTTATTTATTTCTCATTAGGTTTATCATATCACTTATTTTAACTATTTTATAGGTAACACCATTCTTTACCTTTTAATATTAAAGTTACTGTATTATAAATTATCTATGTGGATAAACATCATTTATAACATCATAATTTTACAATCAATATGGTTTTTAAAAGAAAATTACATTTTCTTGTAACTTTATATAAGTCACTCCGCATATTATTCAAATATTATTATTACTTTTAACGTTTGTTCTCCAATGCTCGTAAACTATAATACGTTTATTCCATAAGCCATACTCATGTATAATACTATAACACGGGTTTAATTATCACCTGTTACAGTTTCACATATACTATAATTATCGAATGTTATTGTATTTTTTTAAATATGCAATACTTATATTTTTTAAAATATAATTAACAATAAGAAAACGTGAAATTATATTTAATATTTTTGTATATTTCTATTTGGATATACTTTTATAAAATTATAGTTCATTTCTTAAAAAAGAATTAAAATAATTCTCTAACTCCTTCCCTTCTTAGGATATCTGCATCTTTCTTTCAATAATCATAATCTACTCTTCGTTAATACTTAACTATTCTTATTCCAAATAATAGCATGACATACATTCTAAAAATATCTATTGTTTCCCTTTTAATAGACTTATCATATAACAATGTAGTTGCAAGAAATACAGATAAAGATAGCGAAAGATGTATAGGATATCGGAAAGATAGATAGATAACTTATCCGCAATATACTTCAAAAATGTATGGAATAGTGTGAATAGGTCCGACATTCATTGTCTAATAACCTTGGCGATAAGCATGATGTGGCAGCTATTTACTCAGCTTTACCAAACATCGAGTATGACTCACAAGAAATATATAAAATACCACTGTCCAAGAGAACATGTGTACCAGTCGTAGGGCTTTGTTAACTACGCTGATTAACATCTAAAACTACTTATTATTTCACTCCCTGTAGCATCCTAGTTTTTAATACATCCTCTTGGTTTCCGAATCACCACGTACTACCAAGTCACTACCCAAACTATCTCTCGAGATTTTTACTGTATCCAACATCGATAAAATACTAACTACTTTTTAAAACAATAAATAAAATTCGCTAATATAAAACATTTCGCTATTCCATAAGAACAATTTGTCTTGCTTTATTACACTGTAGGTTCAACATCTATGTTTTGTTAAAATAACATTTAAATATCCCAATCGGAAAATTAACAGAAAATATCACATAACCATCGGTTATATTGAACTATATTAATAACACATAAAATGATTATCGTATGCATATTTTTTAAAAATCTAATCACATCTCAAAGTGTTTTAGAGTGTTGTTTTCAAAAATGCGTTTTACAACAATAATAACAATAAAACTTTTGCGCTACATTTATTCGATTCCCAGCTGATCTAAATAAATAAAACATACATTATATATCATTAATAATTATAAATGTTACCAAAAACAATCTTTAGCTTCCTATCAGAGTTCGTAGTAGGTTTCTTTCTCTTCGAGCATCGCAAATATACAAATTTCCACATACATACAATTTTATTTTAAAATTCAAAATCAAAACATATTATTTCATATAATGTTATATTACGAATTAATGTATTTTGTTTTCCCTATCGCTATCTAAAACTTAATGTTTAACTTAGATTAGTAAAGAAAATAATTCAAACCATAATCACATATTTTTCTGACGGTATATCATGGTTAGTCCCATAATATTTATTATTTCTTCTTTTGTCCGAATGTTCTCCTTTCTGCTTATTAAAGTTTTAAATAAATTAGTTCATTTAATAAACTGTTTAGACGATCTTTAGTTTTAGTGTTTAATCCAAAATTATTAGAAAACATTTTATTTAGTTATCCCACGAAGCTTTTTAATGTTCTGGCGAATATTACCTTGGCGCGTTGATGCATCTTTATTTCTAGTTAAACTACAATTATTTAATAATTACGGTACCAATTGCGTTTTCCATGGATCCAATATTTTATATTTCTCTTCTGTAAAATATATATATTTTTCTTTAGGCAAGTGTTTTCCTTGGTAAACTTCACTTTCATTCATTATTATTTTATATACACTACTTTCGATCTTTAACTATTTTCTAGAGTATTTTCTCAAGTCATCTTAAAGAAAGCAATTCAAACTATTTCAATATTAAAATTCCTTTTGTTCATTTATTCTTATACGAATAATACTTATTTTTATTTTCCATTATCTTCATTAACTTTGCGCACAATGTCCTTTCATTGATTTTATACGCATGAAAACAGCTTTCATAGTGATACGCTATATAAACTATATCAACGAATAATATTAACATATTTGGAACATTATAAAATTTACAACTTGGTTTTAAGAATCTATCCATTTTCTATTGAAAACTCCGATTATATTTCGATAGAATCCACTGGCAGGTTACTGTAAAGTTAGTGAAACATTACTATGAAAAACTTTTTTTTTTTTTAAAACATTTTATTCTAAGATTCTCTTCGGATGATTTTTAAATTGTCAGTTGGTTTCTTTCAAAGATATTATTAAAATTATAATAAAATTGATTAATAAATTGAAGAAAAAAAATTTTTAGAGAGCTTAAAATTTTACCTCTGCTCTGGAGTCAACACATTTTTGTTCTCCCCCATTTATACAATTAGTTGGCATGATTTGGTTGTCTGCCAAGATCTATTTTTTATTGGTCAATCCCTACTTGGATTTATAAACAATTTCTAAAGTTTTAAAATCATGACGTAATAGACTTAAATGTTAACTCATTATTATTTTTAAATCAATTATTATCTATTACAATTTAACTACCTTTAAAACAATTTTGAAACAATAATTAATAAAGGTGTATACTACTTATTTTTATTATGATGTGTGACAATTCCATCCACTTCTATAATATACTATTTAAATATTTTAATTATTAGTATTAATTGAAACCGGTGCTTATACATAGAATATTCCAGACAGTCACGTAGTCATTTCCAGTGTTTAGTCTAATTTTATCTGTCTTAATAAATTTGCTACTTATATTATATAAAATAATTATATAAAATTTTGAAAAACAATTTAGAAAAATATAGAATTAGATACAATTCTCACCATCACAATATTTATTATTAAATATATCATATTAATCTTTTACTGCTTAATATAGTCTATAATTTTAAATACTATATAATATTAATTTTAAATTTTTTTAGTAATTGACCATTTATAACCATCATTGACCTATAGAAAAGGGCACTATATATATATATATATATATATATATATATATATATATATATATATATATATATATATATATATATATATATATATATATATATATATATATATTACACCTTGGTTCCCAATAATTAACTTGTATGTTCATGGCAATAATAATCACATTTATAGTGCTTCTTGATTCTCTAAATCTACATTGATTATGTCATAACTATTCATTAATGAATGGAAATGATCTAGTCAACAAAATTCTTGAATATACCTTTGTGGCTGTAGACTATACTTATATTCCATGATAATTGCTGCAATTTGTCAACTATATTTTTAAATATTGGAAAAATAAAAGGAATATCAGATGATACAGCATTTCACAACCATATTTTGGAACTTCTCTAGGTATTTGACCAGAACCTGAAATATCTCTATTTTTAAATTATAAAAAGCTGTTTTGACTTTCATAAGCTGGATAGTTTTTCAAGACTAAATGAGTAGATGAAAAGAATGTATCAAGATAGGTTGTCATCTCAATTCTTGTATTATTGATCATGATTTGATAAAAAATATTCCTTCCACTTGTTGAAAATATTGTTATCATATAAAAGAGTGTATTCCTGGATTTAATAGGATTGTATTACTATTTTTCAGGTCCAGGTATTGTTTTCAATGCATCAAAAATGATCTAGTATAACCAAGATTGGTGAATATTTATATCTTCTTTATTTGTATCAATCATTTTTAAACCTTCTGGTCAGTTGTTGAATTTCTGCTTTCAGATCTTTATATTTATTATGAAGTTTCACATTAAATGTATAATTTCTTCAAGCAGATAAATGTCACATTGTCTTTTAATCAAATCATTACCAATATGATCCTTGTCAGAAATCCAGTCCTGATTATTATTTTAGTGAATCCAATAATAGATTTACTTGTACCCAAAACACACTCTTAAAGAGAATTCCAAACTTTAGTAATATGAATTCCTTGAAGAACCAAATTGTAGCCACAATTTAAAAATATTATCTTATTTATAATTTATATACATTTTGTAAACTAGCTTGAAATAATTTTCAAATATATGTTAAACAATGGAGAAATAATAATACTTATCGATCTTTCAGAGATTAAATAAATTTTAGTCCTTGCTTTTAACTACAATTAGTTAGACATCCGTTTGTTGATCAATAATTAGATGGATTTCTGGATTGGCTATTCAAAATCTACCTTAAAATAGCAATCTAAGAATTGAAATATAAAAAATTTCATATCACACCCAGATTTGAACCCAATCTATAATAGATGTAAGCATTTGCTTTCATTGTGTAATGTCTTTTCTATAAACATATACTTATATTTACCTGTCATATTGTGTAAGAAACTACTCTTTGCTTATACTCTAGAATATCATTACATCATATTTGACCAACCAATGAGTGCTGGTTTAGCACGAAATACGTTTATTAGAGATCATTTATTTTTTTCGCATTGGTCGTGTGGGTCGGTTGTATAAGATGGCGTGGCTGACTAAAGGGAACATGAAAGTCTGGGTTCAAATCCCCTCTAATAACATCTAGCGTAAAAGTATATATAATACATTTAAATATAAACTTAAATAGTGATACATATGGAAAACATTTTCATTTAAGATTGTACTCCAACTTACTTGATTTTACAATACCATTGTAAGTTATTAGAGAAAAAATATATAGTTAATAATAAATTTGGCTGAACGTTTTCGAGGAACTGTGCCTCATACTCATAGCCTTCGTGAAAATGTACTTAATATATGTAAATGAGAATATTCAAATGAGTTACTGTTACGTAGCCCATTTTTTCGAGATGTCGAAGCACGTGTCTCTTCTGTTGATTGCATGGATGTCTCTGTTAATGTAGAATGCCTCTTTTATTTTTCTCCTGTAGTCGTTTGGTTCTGAGCATAAAATAACGGGGTTAGCGGGTATGAAATTGTGCCCTGATTGTTTAGTATGTTCAAAAAATGCAGAAGATGTACTGCTGTTCGTTTGGGCTCTGTTGAAGGTGTACCGATGTTGAGCCAATCTGGTGTTAATTGTGGCTTTCGTTTCACCATAATATGTGGCGTGGCATCCGGCTTGGGGGCAGGAAATGGAGTACACCACATGTGGGGTGAGCGCTGGATCAATGTAGTCTTTGGAGTTATTGATCAACCTATTAGTGTTATGGTGAAACGAAAGCCACAATTAACACCAGATTGGCTCAACATCGGTACACCTTCAACAGAGCCCAAACGAACAGCAGTACATCTTCTGCATTTTTTGAACATACTAAACAATCAGGGCACAATTTCATACCCGCTAACCCCATTATTTTATGCTCAGAACCAAACGACTACAGGAGAAAAATAAAAGAGGCATTCTACATTAACAGAGACATCCATGCAATCAACAGAAGAGACACGTGCTTCGACATCTCGAAAAAATGGGCTACGTAACAGTAACTCATTTGAATATTCTCATTTACATATATTAAGTACATTTTCACGAAGGCTATGAGTATGAGGCACAGTTCCTCGAAAACGTTCAGCCAAATTTATTATTAACTATATATTTTTTCTCTAATAACTTACAATTAAGTATTTTTATTATTACAAATAAGGAGAAATTAAAACCACATTTAATACCATTGTCTAAAGTTGATTTATAAATTGCCTATAGCATTTGGGATTTGTAGGTAAATATATATTCTTTTAATTATTTCTGCGCAACATTAACAATCAAGGGATAATTTTTTTTTGTTACTTTTTATCCAGAATCTTTTATAGCTGGAAATATAAAGTTCAATTTTTTATAATTTATTAAATTGTAATTTTGTAATACAGTATTTAATGCGAACATTTATATTGTGTTAACAAACATTCATTAATAACAAACTTCTTCCATAAATATATGCAGGATTATTATTTTTTTTAATTAAATTACCAATTAGTATAATCTAAGATATAGATTTTAAAGTTAATAAAGTTTAATCACTGGATTAATATAGCATTCATTATTAAATAGATGCATAGTAATCTCCACCTTCTCAATTTTTACAGTTTCTGCGCATGCTTCATAATCGTATTTATAAGTAAAAGCCGTAAGAATAAGCCATTAATTATGTTAAGAAGGTAATAGTAAAGAGATGTTGGAAAGATGTATCCCATAGAGTAGACTATTTATATATATATAAAACTGTTTAATTTTTTTATCCACATAATTATGCCATTATTTTGTATATTATTATTATGATTATTTTTAAATTGTTTTTTCCCCCTTGATGAACTTATCACGTTATAAATCAATCTCACAAATGTGTGAATTTAAATAATCGTATAATTAGTTTTTATTTTTTAAGATTTTTCTTTTTTCAAAATTAAGAAATTTAGAATTCTTGCGAAATATGAGATTCTTTTTTTTTTTTTTTAGAGGATTGACTACTTTTAACGTCAAGCATTAGTGGTCGAGAGGTCAGCGACAGCTGCTTTACAAACAGTTGTTCCGGGTCAGCGGGTTCGCTTCCCGGCTGATGCTATGACACATGAGAAAAAAATAAATCAATTAAAAAAAATAAAAGTAATATAATAATGGATGTTTGCTGATCAACATTTGATTTCTTCTAAAAGTATAAGATGTAATGCATATAGATAAGTAAATATCAAATCTGATTTTTCTTATGGTCTTTTTGCTTACCAGTTTACAAACTCTAGTCGGAAGTTCTTGTCATTTAGTTTGCTTATTAGTATTTAACCCATTTTTTTATTGATTGCTTTTCTTTAACATTTTATAAAATAATTAAAATTTTAATTTTAAAAGAATGTGTGTCAGGGATTTAATGCCCTTTCAGATTAATTCTCCGATAATTTCATTATTTTAACAACTTTGCAAATGTCAAATATAATAATAACGACTTTATTTCTATTAGAATTCAATAATATTTTGAGCAAATAATTACACATTTTTGCAATGACTTCCCATAATTAGAAATAGCATAATCTCATGGGCCTGCACCGACAAGAATTGTGTTAAAATATTCTTTATTAAAATTAATTATACACACATATCTATCTATATATCTACTTTCCTACCTATATGCTATCTATCTGTTATCCTGTCTGCCTCTGTCTAAATGAATATCTATCCATGTACTTATTTATCTATCTATGTATCAATTTATTTATTTAGTAATACGCCTATTTTACCCAACTATTTACATATTAACCTGCTTAGCTATCTACTTTCCTACATAGATTTCTAATCTCTACTTATCTACCTATCTGCCTGTGAAATTCTGTCTCTTATCTGTTGATCTGTTTGGATATATATATATATATATATATATATATATATATATATATATATATATATATATATATATATATATATATATATCTGACTCTCTCTACCTGTCTATCCTTTTCCAAAACAGAAGTAAAACTCAATATAGGAGTGCAACCAGTGAACGCCAGAATAATCAATGGATGCAAAAAAGTCCATGTATAAAATTCCTATCTAGTGCCCATTCATCCAATATTTACAGATTAGTTTCTAGCTTGTGGCTTTCATCACTGAGGAATCTGAGAGCACTGATCTAGATCTCAGGATACAATGCAAAGCTATGAGTCCAAAATGAAACCACAATAAGATTTCCAATCCAAGCTCATTCACCTTTATAGTCATATAGATTTGAACCCAGTTCAGCATTCTATCATTTTCATGTCTTTGATTATTTAATATCTACTTATAACTATCATCCCATTGGGCAGGATTGATGATCACCATTTCCTATGCTTACACAAGCTGTTAAAACAGAAGTAAAACCCTACACACAACAGCACCACACAGTGCAAGCCAGAATAATCAATGGATGCAACCAAAGGCACCAAAAATGCATAGTGGTTTGAACTGGGTTTAGATCTATATGATTATACAAGTAAATGAGCTTGGATTGAAAACTTTATTATTTATTTAATTTTGGACTCATAGCTTTGTCATCAACTAAATAGGTAAAATATGGCTGCTGGAAGGTTGCATTGGTTCTTAAAATCTAGGTAAAATGTTCTCAGATTAAAGGCTACTTCCTGATGAAAGCCACAAACTAGAAACTATTCTGGGGATACTGTATGAATAGGCACTAGATATGAATTTCATGTATGGATCTTCTTGCATTCATTGATTACTCTGGTTGCACTTGGTGGCACTACTGTATGGAGAGATTTGCATCTGTTTTATCAGCTTATGTAAGCTTAGAAAATGCTGATCACATAATGTTTAGTGATTTAATACCAATCCTGCCCAATGGGATGATGGTAACTGTGATTATTAAAAAACCAAAGACCCTAAAATGTATAGATGTTGAATTGGATTAAGTCCTCTACAGCCATGCAAGTGACTGAGCTGGGATTTAAAAATTGTTGTGTTTTCAATTTGGACTCATAAACTAAAGAGATGAAAGTTGGCTGCTGGAAGATGACATTGAATCATAAGATCTAGGTGCAGTAATCTCAAATCCATGGCTTCTCACTAATGTAAGTCACAAACCAGAAACTGGTCTGGTGATATTGGATGAGTAGGAACTAGATAGGTATTTACTCTGGCTTGCATTGGTCAGCATTTATCTCTTATATAAGTACTTAAAATATTATTTCTTCCATTTTAAGTGCACTTAAAATTAAAATATATAAACAATATATTAACATTGCCATGTGTATAGTCAATTTTTTATAGTTGGTTTGTATTTGACACAATTATATTGCTTATATAACAAATTATCTGCCATGTTTTTTTTTTAAAAAAAAAATGTCTCTGATTCTTTTTCTTTATCTCAAATCATTTATTGCATGCAAAACAAAGCAATTGATGAAATAACAGTTTCCTTGACAATAACTGAATTTAGAAAAAAAAAATGAAAGATTATATATAAAAATATGTCATTCTAAGGATAGATTTAAATATATTGTTGCAGAATATTCAGTTATTTGTAATAGAATATTTTGAAAAATTTTGTATTTTTTAAGAACAGAAAAGGAACTGCCAAATCATTATTTTCTAACTTTCAATAACATCCCAAAATTTTTATTGTCCATATAATTTCTAAATAAAGCATCATTTTCATTATATTATAATCTCACAACACAGAAATAAGATGCATATTTTTTGTAGCCAGATACATATTAAAATAAAAAGGATTGAATTCCATATTCTATCATTCTTTCACTTTACTAAAGAAATCATTGATCTATTCTTGTGATCAAATTATCTACCTTTTAATAAAAATAATAATAATAATAATCAACTGTATTAGGTTATCATGTAAATATTTTTCTACATGTAATGTTAATAATAAGACATTATTGAAAAAGATGTATGATTCTCAGAACCTTATATTGATGTTTAATTTAAATAAACTATGATGAGATTTGTTAATGTTCTCACAGATTAAAGCATCAATATTATATAATATGAAAATCCTCTTTACTAGTTTAATACTATACAAATGAATGTAATTTGCAGTTTGTGAAAATATATAGCATTTTGTGTCTCTTTCTGATTTGCAGTCTGAATGGAGTTTTAAATAAATAATTTTCCCATTCTCATAGTAAATTTAATGGCAAATCTAAATGTGTTATTACAAATTATGGGATACTAAAATTAAAAAAAGGTATCGATCAATTGTTAAAAGTAAGTAGTGACTTTTCTCTTTCTTCTTATCACTATCATAAAATAAAATAAGGAGACTTTTTAGTTGTGTAATAATTTAAAAAGTGAAGAAAATATTTATAAATTAACATGTAGTTATAAATAAACATCTGTTAAATCTTATAAGTATATTTTAAAAAAAATCTCTTTTTTGAAAAACAATCTTTTAACCACTTTCCTGATTGTTTCAAGTAAACTCATACATGGCTTTAACTCACTCTAAATACAGAAGCTTCTACATTACTGTAGCATATTTCAAAAAGTACTGTAAGCTGCTACCCTCTCTTGAATTATTTTAGAAGTAAAAAATCAATTATATCGGCATTCAAACTACAACAAGGAAAGAAAGCAAGCCTTCCTAGATGCTGATTGGTTGTTTCTCATTATGAACAAAAGAAGAGTGCCTGTCAACAATTTTCATCACTCCAACTTCCTTTGTTTTGATTTTGAAAATGAAATAAATGTTTTAGAGCATTTTTAAAGTATTTTTTTACACATTATAATGTATTTTTTATAAAATATGCTAAAATATAATTATTTTAAAAAAATAGTAAGATTTTAGTAAAAATTCTTTACTTTTACACTAACATAAATTGTAATTAACTAAAGATCAGCCTTTCAAGCTAATGTAAAAATTGAAAAAAAAATCAATGATGTCTGCAGCTATTATCGAATATTTTTATAATTATAAATAGAAATTTATTTTTGAAAAAACTTTTGTTCACTTTCATAATCTGACAAATTATTAATATACTTTTTACAAATGAAACTGAAATGAATATAATATTAAAAGACATAAATATTTTTACTGCTGATTCTGTAATTGACCAATCAAAAGTTTAGAGTGTTAATTCACTTGGCCAAACAGAATTTGTACACCTTAAGAGTTAATACATAGTGGGTATTGAAATAAATAGCAAATGGAATATAAATATATCTGTCATGAACAATTAGGTCAGTCAAGTATATTCCAAGTCATAACTGAAGAAGGTGTGATGCAGTGAGCCCATAAAGAACAGAGATATTCTTGGCTAAAATAGTTTTCTACCATACTTTGGATCACAATTCTTTGCTGATGTTAAAAGTATTTTTCATTACTAGGATCACCATCGAAAGTATAACATTATTTAATGAAAGCTTACTTATCATGTGTGGTTGGAAAAACAATCTCTACACCCATCAAAACTCCAGAATGATGCAACCAAATCCAAAAGACTAATTTTGAAGTTTTCTAAAACCAGACACCAATTGTTTTAATAATGCAATGACAAGAGAGGTGGATTATGTCATAGGATGTACTAAGACCTACTATAAACTTTATTTAACATCACCAATGGACAAGGAGAGCAACAACTATCAAGGATGAACTAATTAAGGCTAGTAATAAATATATTAAAAGAATATTTGTTGAAAATCATAGTTTCAAACTTTTCACTTGGTAAAATATCAAAATAGTTTTTATAAGGACTTTTGTTTAAAATATATTTATTCTTACTTTTTTAAAAATATTTTGTATTATATTTTTTATACTTAGTACAAGTTGTAAATACATAAGCTGCATATATGTATATATATATATATAGTAACGGAATATAATATTCCGTTACATTATTTTAAAATAAAAATAAAAATATCATAAATAAAAATTGATTTATTAAAAAAAAAAAAACTTAAAAACTGAAAATTAAAAATTGTTTAATATATATATTGTCGTGCAGATGGAAAACTTAAACTATTTTAAGAAAAAGTATTTAAAAGTATTTTTGTTGTAAAAAAAAAAAGTAAAAATATAAAGATTAATATTTTAAAAATAGAAATAATGTTGATTTCTATAATCTTAGAAAATGGAAATGATTGTTTTATTAATTAAATGATTGTTCAAAAGCAAACCCTTGAGGCATTTAAAATAAATTAAATGGTAAGAGAATACAAAGAAGTTAAATGACCAATGCAAGCACAAAAATGACAGCATGGACCATAACTGAAACACGAAAGGATTAGTGATGTCTTGCCAGTTGAATCCAAAGATTGGATGATAAGAGACTAATAAAAATATAAAAGCCAAAGGATTATTATAATTGGGATCTGAGAGCTGACTATGAATATATCATTATAACTAGCTATATTGCAGATTTTCACGATGTGGAAGTCTGCAATAAATTTAATTTTTTGGACCCCCAGCTGAGACCTCTGGATGACAGTTCCTGACCAAATGAATGGCAAGTAGTGGTTTTGTTTCAAAGAAGGACAAAATCTACGAGAGTGATCGCGAAGATGGACTTCTAAATCTACTCAATCTGTAAAGTATGAACTCTTGTGTTTTTCTACTAAGAACTTTTCTAAAATTGCAATGAATTAATAGCTCAAAATAAGAACTCTTATCTGACATAACATGATCACCATCTCTATACTAGCACATAATTTGTTGTAAACAAAGGCAAAACTCCCCATACAGTAGTGCCACCCTGTGCCAAACAGAGTAATCAGTGGATTCCAGAAGGCTTGTGCATAAAATCCTTATCTAGTGCCTACTCATCCAATATCCCCAGACTAGTTTCTGGCTTGTGGCCATCATCAGTGAGGAGCCTTGGATCTGAGAGCACTGCACCTAGATCTTAGGATCTAATGCAACCCTCCAGCAGCCACCTTTTAACTCTACTACAAAACTATGAGAATGAAATTGAAAACATTGTTAATATCTTCAATCTAAGCTCAATAGCTTATATAGTCATATGGGTCTGAACTCAATTCAGCACCCATACATTTTGGTGTCTTTGGCTCTTAAACAACCATAGCCATCACTATCCTATTAGCAGGATTGGTGTTAAACCATCAAACATCACATGATCACCATCTCTATACTAGCACATAATTTGTTGTAAACAAAGGCAAAACTCCCCATACAGTAGGGCCACCCTGTGCCAAACAGAGTAATCAATGGATTCCAGAAGGCTTGTGCATAAAATCCCTATCCAGTGCCTACTCATCCAATATTCCCAGACTAGTTTTTGGCTTGTGGCCATCATCAGCGAGAAGCCTTGGATCTGAGAGCACTGCACCTAGATCTTAGGATCTAATGCAACTCTCCAGCAGCCATCTTTTCACTCTACTTTACTACAAAACTATAAGAATGAAATTGAAAACATTGTTAATATCTTCAATCTAAGCTCAATAGCTTATATAGTCATATGGGTCTGAACTCTATTCAGCACCCATACATTTTGGTGTCTTTGGCTCTTAAACAACCATAGTCACCACTATCCTATTAGGCAGGATTGGTGTTAAACCATCAAACATCACATGATCACCATCTCTATACTAGCACATAATTTGTTGTAAACAAAGGCAAAACTCCCCATACAGTAGTGCCACTAGATAGGGATTTTATGCACAAGCCTTCTGGCATCCATTGATTACTCTGTTTGGCACAGGGTGGCACTACTGTATGGGGAGTTTTGCCTTTGTTAACTCTTATCTGAATTAAGAAATGCAAATTCAATTGTTATTATTTTTTTATGCAGATGTTTAAGCAATCATTTCCATTTTATTTTTTGTGAGTGTATTATGTTTTAACTAAAATGTATTAAATTTAGAGTTGGGTGTAGATAGCTGCATGGATAAAGATTAATAACTATGTTTAAATTCGTTTATGGTTAGTTTAAGGGATTTTAATTTCAGGCTGTTTGTTTTGTAGTTAGGGCAATGGTTGTGGAGGGATATATGGGTGTTTATATTAATGTAATGTGAAGCATGTTTAGCATGCAGGGCAATGTGCCCAACTGAATGCATGACCCCAAAGAGGCAGTCATATTTTTGAAATGGTCACAAATGTATTTCCTGCACCATTGACCTCTTCTAGCTTTATGGACAGGGATTTATAAGACAGCAGAAAGACTGCTTTCCCCCATATGTAGCACTCTTTAAAAAAATTATATACATGATTCCTTAGTCAGGCAGTGGATCATTTCCTTCAAATAATATCATGCTGTCAGATGCACATTCCTGTCGGTGTGGTTTTATGCTAGCATCTTCATATTACATTGGTTGCAAATATATATCTGGAAGCTGACATTGGATTGGCTACGAACTTTTAGTCTGAGATTGAATGAATGTTTTGATAAGTTTTAAGGGAAAGAAAAATCTATGTAGTCTATCTATACTCGACATGCTAAAGTAAAATATAATTTAAATATCCATCTGTGCAGTCTATTTAAATAGTAATTTGAATTTAAATTTAAAAAAAAATTATTAATGTTAAAATCTAAAAATAAATTTATTCCTCAATTTTAAATGTGCATTAATAAAAATCTATTTGTGTGTTAATTACTGGCAGTGGCTTCTTTTATTTTATTGTTTTAAATATTAATAAATTTTGAGAATCTAAATCTATTAAAACTTATAAAAATGTTTAAATCTCTGCTACTCTATGAGCTAGTGACAATGAGCTAATGACCGGAATCAACCAATATAATTTTTTTTAACTTATGTATCTGCCTACTTTATAAATTTTTCTAGGTTCAAATGCCCATATGGTGCCCTTGTACAGCAGGTATGTTGAAGGCTCTTTCAGTGACCGTTAATATATATATAATAACAAGTCAGATGTCACATGACTTATATATAGCTTGCACTTACAAATATGTAAAATTAAGAGCGTGCTAATAACTCTAAACAAGCTTTTTTTTATTTTTTTATTTATGATAAATAAATAAGAGAAGGCATTCAAATCATTTTTATCTTGGATTGTCCCCATCCCCAGACCGGTTTTGACCTATGGGTCTCTTCAGTGAGGAGTTGGGACATTAGATCTAAAAAACCAACTCAAGCAAAGCATTTATCTAAAAGATAATTGTTAGAAGAAGATCTGAAACTTTTAGACATCTACATGTCTTTAAAGTCAGCTCTCCAACTGAAAAAATCATATGGGCCTGAACTTAATTCAGATACTCCATATATTAGTAGGCTTAGCTCTTTAATTTAACTGATTTGAATGCCTTCTCTTGTAGTAGCATTTATCATAAATAAAAAAAAAAAGCTTGTTTAGAGCTATTAGCACGCTCTTAATTTTACATATTTGTAAGTGCAAGCTATATATAAGTCATGTGACATCTGACTTGTTATTATTACTATTATTATTTTGCTGTTGTGGCTTTAGTTAAATTAAAGAGCTAAGCCTACTAATATATGGAGTATCTGAATTAAGTTCAGGCCCATATGATTTTTTCAGTTGGAGAGCTGACTTTAAAGACATGTAGATGTCTAAAAGTTTCAGATCTTCTTCTAACAATTATCTTTTAGATAAATGCTTTGCTTGAGTTGGTTTTTTAGATCTAATGTCCCAACTCCTCACTGAAGAGACCCATAGGTCGAAACCGGTCTGGGGATGGGGACAATCCAAGATAAAAATGATTTGAATGCCTTCTTTTGTAGTAGCATTTATCATAAATAAAAAAAAAAGCTTGTTTAGAGCTATTAGCATGCTCTTAATTTTATATATATATATATATATAATTAATTAATTATATATATATATATATATATATATATATATAATTAATTAATTAATTAAGTTATTTTTCTTATTATTGTTGGCTTATTGAACCCATTCCAAACACTATGCTATTAATATCCACAACCCTAAAAACACATGCAACCCATTGGGGGAATATGCATTAAAAAAGTGGACTGTCATAAGATGTACCAAGACTTACTGTATAATTCAGTTAACATTACCAATGGACAAGGAAGACAGCTACTATGAAGGATGAACTAATTAAGATTTATTAACCATTATATTGCCAAAATTCTGGTTGGATGAGTGAGTTAAACCTCTAAACTTTTGATTGGTTATTACAGAAACAACAATAAAAATATATTCATATTTTAATATTATATTCATTTTGGTTTCGTTTGTAAAAAGTATATTAACAATTTGTCAGATTATGAAAGGGAATAAAAATTTTTCAAAAATAAATTTATATTTATAATTATAAAAATATTCCATAGCAGAAGATCTAAAAAGAAGTTCGTAACAAATAAAAGCACTGCAGACATCATTGATTTTTTTCTCAATTTATGTTAGTCTAACTGTAAATAATTTTTTACTAAAATCTTACCATTTTTTACTAAAATCTTACTATTTTTGTAAATTAATTATATTTTTAGCATATTTTATAAAAATACTTTATAATATGAAAAAACAAATTACTTAAAAATACTCTAAAACATTTATTTCCTTTTTCACAATCAAAACAAAGAAGTTGGAGCAGTGAAAATTATTGACAGGTGCTCTTCTTTTGTTCATGGTGAAAAACAAACAATCAGTATCTAGCAAGTCCTGCTTTCTCTCTTTGTTGTAGCTTGGGAACACCTACATTATTGGTTTTTACTTGTAAAATAATTCAAGAGAGGGCAGCATCTTATTCTACTTTATAAGATTTAAAATGATCCTAAATATGCTATGGTAATGTAAAAACTCCCCGATTTAGAGCAAGTTAAAGCCATGCATGAGTTTACTGGAAACATTCAATATAATGGTTAATAAATATATCACAAGCATATCTGCAGCAAACCCTGTTTTCCAACTTTTCAATCTTTTCACTTGGTAAGGTATCAATATAGTTATCATAGAGACTTATGCTTAAAATATCTCTAATTATTATTACTTTTTTTAATATTTTGTATGATATTTGTTATACTTAGTACTAGTTGCAAGTACATAAGCAACAGATGTATATATTTATAATTACTAAATTGTTAACTTTATTTTTATTATTATTATTTGTTTATTGAACTCACTCCAAACACTATGAGATTAATATCCATAATCCTGAAAACTTATGCAATCCATTGGAAGAATATTTATGGATAATAGTAATCATTTGTAAATGAAGGTCAGGCATTAATAAGTTTTCCAGAATAATTTTCCTATTTAGAATTAAGTTCCATTTTTTTATTTATTGAAACTGGAATAACAAATGAAAAATGCTTTAGAAGTAATTTATTAAGTTAATCCATTTTTTTTTTATAAAAATCTTTATTTTTTGTACAATGCTTACATAACACCCATCAAACAGTTTTGATTGTCCCTGCAATCTTTTTCAGAACTTTTTAAAAACTTCTTTATCTTCCACCTTCTATTTAACTGAAAAAGAAAATGAAAAGTCGGAGATAAAGAAGTTTTTAAAAAGTTCTGAAAAAGATTGCAGCAGCAATCGAAACTGTTTGATGGTTGTTATGTAAGCATTTTTATAT
Source organism: Epiperipatus broadwayi (assembly GCA_028023455.1). Classification (NCBI taxonomy): domain Eukaryota; kingdom Metazoa; phylum Onychophora; class Udeonychophora; order Euonychophora; family Peripatidae; genus Epiperipatus; species Epiperipatus broadwayi. The sequence goes on along the minus strand of JAQFVV010012450.1, from coordinate 1,691,530 downwards.
AAAAAAAGAATTAATGAATTAATTAAAGCAATGCAATAAAGAAAAAAAAAGATTAAATTTATTAAATTAATGTTTAATGCTAGGTTATAAGTCATCATATCATAGATGTATGGTTAATATTACTACATATATTTCAATTTTATGTATTATCTGAATGTATATTAACCATAATGTAAATATTTGTTTTTGTTCATCTAATTGTAAGGTATATTTGGAGCATCCAAATTTTCTTTTCTAGTATACAGTCACAAGATGCATCCATGTGTTTATTGGTGAGTCATTCCAATTATTATAATTAATTAACAGTTATTTTATTAAAATGATTATTTTCTTTGTTATCATAGCCTTTTGCTTAGTTTTAATCACTATTTAATATATATATATATATATTGTAACGGGCACATACATCATTACATTATTTTTTTATTAAACATGAAATTAAAATATAAAGTTCGTAAATAAAAAAAAAAAATGTTTCTTAATAAAAATTGAAAATTAAAAATCATTTGAACTCTAATATATAAAATCGCACAGATGAGAAATTAAAAAAGAAACTTTATTAAAAAAAAAAAAGGAAAAAGTTTTAAAACTAAATCTTCAACAAAAACTTAAAAAGATTTAGAGATAAAAATATATCTTTAAGTTTGGAAAACAAATTAATTAATCATAAAATGGAAATGATTGTTTTAATTAGGTAAAAGTAAACTAGCCCTTGGACACTTAAAATGTATAAGCAATGGTCAGATAAAAGAAAACAATAGAAATTAATAGCCAATGAAAGAAATCCCTCAAATAAGACCTCAGTGAAATGACCATCACCATCGTCATGATATAATGTTGAGTTAATCCAAAAAATTAATATAAAAAGAAAAAGTTTGGAAATAAATTATTGTTAAGTGAAGAAAGAGCTGGGAGAGAAGATAGAGATGTGACTATATGTGTTAGTGTGAAGAGATTGAAGGAGAAGGGATTGAAAAGACACACTCTTCAATCCCTTCAGTTTTGTTAAAAAATGACATTGTTTTCCTATATTGAGGAACACAGGACATTGGGGAAATTAATGCTGGCTCCAAATGGCAAGCAACTGCAAGAAATTAGAAACTACAGACTTGTTAAAACCATAAAAACTTTATGAAATCTAATGAATATTAATTAATTTGAAAACACTAAAAACTAAAATATAAACTTTCCCAGTATTTAATTTATAGAAATAGAATTCTATCTGACCAACTTAATTTATTAATAAGTAATTTTATTTGATGTATTTCTTTTTTAAAATCATTTCCATTTTTTTTGTTGTTCTTTTAAGTTTTTATTAAGATTTTTTTGTTTTTCGTTAAACTAAAGTGCATAAATGATTTAAGTGCATTAAATTTAAGTTTGGTATAGACGCTTGCATAAATTCGTTATTGGTTAACTATGTATTTGGTTTTCATATTTGATCAAAATATATAGACATTCGGTAAATAATGATACCTTACGGTGAGTATCTAAAATGTATTTATTCAGATGTCTTTTAAGTTATTGGTGTCACTGTGGCAACTTATGATAAATGCCATTGAGTTTCTTATAAATTTCCCTCTGCAATTTCATCAATGATTTTATATTTTGATTGTTTATGTTTAATTTGAAATGGTTTTATCCGTGTAATCTATGTAACCGATCTATACTCAACATTATAAAACAAACTTTTATAAATCGATCTGTGCGAACTTATAAAAATTAAAATGTAAATTAAAATCTAAAATCAAAGTTAAAAATGTAAGTTAAATTTTAAAATGTAAAACTGATACTAAAATAATTTTAAATCTTATATATGTTTAAATAAATGTTTGTGTGTTAATTACTGGTAGTGGCTTATTTATTCTTTTTTTAAAAAATATATTAATATATTTTGATAATATATGTTATTATTATTTAATCTCTACTACTCTGATGAGCTAGTGACAATGGGCTAATGGTCAGAATCAAAATATATAAAATATTTTTTTTAAACTTATGTATCTGCCTACTATATAAATTTTCTAGGTTCAAATGCCTAGTGGTACCCTGTAGTACAGATATGTTATGACTCATATTCTTCTGGATTGTTATAATATATATATATTGTAACCAGTTGGCTTACATAGCATACACTAATGTAGTGTATGTGCATATATATATATATACGTAAAATAAAGAAAAAGTAGAAATAAACACATAAAACCATAGTAAATAAAGGGTTAAATAACTCTGGGCTTAAAGTAAAATTTCATTATGAAATTAATATTTTAAAAAGTCTGAATAAATATAAATATTGCATTATTATTATTATTCTGATTTTGAAATGTAAAAACACCATACTTATTTTGGGAATTTTTTTAATTAATTAAACAAATTTTTTATCTATTAAAAATCCCCTAAGTAAAAACATGTATATAGATTCCAAGAGATTAAAAATAAAAAATAAAATTCTGTTTTTAATCAAGGTGTTGTTATAACACCTCAGATGATTTTATAAAAAGAGCTGATAAAAAATATCAGCCAATCTAGATAGTGGTTTTGAAAAAAAAAACCGTTCTGCTTGCAGTTTTGTAAGAGTTGGTCAGAAGTGTTTTTAATATTTAACCAGTGACCAACTAGGCCAACTGCAAAGTTTGGATAATGATTTTGAAGAGAGCAGTATGTTTTTAGCTATAGCAGAGAGTTGGCAGAATATCTACCATGAATTGATACAGCTGAAGGCTGGACATTAGATTTAGAAGCTACTAACATTTCCTTCTCAGGAGTTTGAATTCACTTGGAGAAAATGACCCACTTCTTTGTGCTGAAATTCATAGCCTTAAACATGCAGAGGATGGTTGATTGTCTGAAATCCATCAAATCAAGAGATCTGCTTAAGACCAACATTTTACATGGATTACATTTTTCCTGATTATGACAGTCACTAAAAACCAAACTCACCAAGAAAAATATCCCAGCTTGCTGAAGAATTAATTACATGTATGCTGCATCAGGTATATTCAGAAAAACACAGATAAATGAATATATAGCTGGTGAGTTATTTTAGAATAAGTCATATAAAATAGACATATATAGAACAATATTGTTTTTAAGTCGGTTAAAAATCTATATATTTTAAAAGAATATAAAGTAATTTTGCTGGAATTATAATTAAGAGTCAAGAATAATTCATTGACCATCTCATTTTAAAGGCAAAATAGATGTTTTGAACAATAATTCTCTGGATATTATTTTGAAAATAATTATTTATAAAAAAAGTAAAGAATTGATGATTCAATAATTTAATTTAAAAACATTGATAATTAATCAACAAATACCTGTCAAAAATTGTCTATACTTTTTTTTTTTTTAAAAAAGAGAATTTATAAATTGAAACTAATTTTAAATTATATCTATATTTTGTTTATACACACACATATATGTATGAAATTTGTGCATATTTTCCAAAGAATTTAATAATAAAAATATAATATTATTGCTGTTAAGTTAAAATATGATGTAAATGTCAGTGTATGCACACATGCACACACATATGTAAAATTACATTTTGAAAGTGATGCATGAATTTGTACTTTTTATGTTTGTGGTGAGTCTATAGTTAGGCAGGGCTGTCTGAATGCAGGTGTTCATGGCGCTCCAAAGTATAGGATTGGCACTGTCTAGATCTAGATGTTGAGTTCCCAGGGTAGTCTAGTGGTGAATATATATAGTCTCATGATTAAACTTTGATCTCATGAATAGACCACATTTATACCGCTAAGTCTCACAGAGATGAGCAGGGTTGGCACAATGCCTTTTATTTTTTTTTTTGGATACTGCTCTTTGAGGATGATCTGTCTAGATACTTAGAAGGGCAGTGCTTAAAAATGAGGTATTTTTTCATGATGTCATGGAGCTTTGTGTACTGATAGTCCAGCTTGGCTCTCTGCTTATCATGGTATGGAGAGCTGCAGTTCGCGTATTCATTTTTACTATCTCACCTTGCCTACTTAATCAGTATTAACTAATCAAGCAAAAAGACATTCCAAAATTTATATATTTTTTTGGATTCTATAAAACGATATTATCTTTTATTTATTGAAAAGAGAAAAAGAGACATTTTTAAAGTAAAGCAAACAAGAAAATAACTTCATGTATTAATAAAAAGAAAAAAGTTGATAAACTAATCGATAAAGAGGCGGAACTCACTATAAAATAAGTAAAGCAATTTATACAATTTCAACAACGAGTAATTGTGAAAATAACTTTTATTGTCCTAACAAGTATGTAAATTTTATGAAATTATTAAATATAAAACTATTGTATGACAAAATTAAATTTGTTAATAATCTGTGCAATTCTATATACGTATTGTAGTAAACCTAGCATAATTATTTGTATTACTTAAAACATAATTTAAAAGCTTAATCATGTATTATTTTTATGTAAAAATTAAATATGTTCAGAAATCACACACGTTTGTATGCATATATATGTCAATTGTTTTGCAAATACCAATGCTTGTCAATTGTAACACATATGTAAATTTTAATCATTTTTTATAATTATTTTATATTTAATTGAAATGTATTCCTTGTATATTATAAAATGCATGTCTGTGTATGGATATATATATTCTAACCTCTTCCTCCGCTCTCGCTCGTCCCAAAATTTTATTTACTATACTGTTTAAAATATTTATGGGTTCTAGCTCAGTTTAACGAATAAATACATGAAATATCCAGCATTAATTAAAATGATTACTAGCTCTAATTTTTAAAATACAAATACAGTTATATTTTTAAAAAATGAATTAACAAATATTTATTATTTTCATGAGACATGGAGTGACGATACGGGGAACGAGATAGACTACATTGAGATATTATCCACATGATACTATCTCAATGGCATAAGAATACTATTCCCCCTTTTACTATTCTAAATAACTAACTTATAGTATTCTTATGACTTTCTAAGCTCTTTTCACTACGATAAAAATAATAATCATGTCTTAATATTCTTTGTAATAAGAATCTAGCTCAATTAAATAAAATTAAGTAAATAAATAGAATAAATAAAATAAAATCAAATCTCAGGTTCATAAATTGTATTCTAACTGATTTAAAATTACGGTAGTAAACTATGAAAAGGGAATTTTATGTCATAAATTCACTACGCAGTAACTAACAATAATAAATAATAATAATAATAACAATAGTATAATATAATCTTATTACTTCCTGAATGAAATAAATAATTATGTACGTGGCATTATTTTAATAATCTGACAACAGAATACGTGTGGAAACATTAGCATATATTTTAATGTAATATGGTGGCAACCAACTTATGACCAATAAATGATATAATTATGATCTTTTAATTTTATCATACAAATAAATTTTCAAAATTATTATAACACTTTGGGTTTACTCTTTTTGTGCAAAAATTATATGTCTGTTGCAATTATAAGTGTATTCTGATATCATGCATCCATGTGGAGAAATAACAACGAAGACACAAAGCTTTAAAATAAATTTACAACAAAGTTTATTAATAACATAAACAAATAACAATATTTTACATTATGTACATGGATATCCTTACTCTCCTATCACAAAATTATTTACTAGTTTATAAAAATGAAATCAAACTTCTACTTATTTTTTTCTAGTTAACTCTTATCTTTTAAATGCTTAAGAAAATATAGTATTATTATTATTGGATTTCTTATTATAGTTTAGCTTGTTACCAAATGTATTTATCATATAATTATTATTAACACTTTATATCCCTACTATTATTATTAAATTTATATTTTTACAAATTTTACATTCATAGTAAACATTCTACAAAAATAATAAAATTCTAGTTTTATATTGGTTGTATGGAATCCTACTACTTCAAACATTCTTCTACATTCAGTATTAGGTTTGATCGTTCATTATCCGATGTTTATTAATCTAATATACTTATTCAAGCCTTACTTCGGATGGTAATTACAACTATTAACACCCCATGCACAAATATATGTCTATTACACATTATTGAATTATTTCTTATTAAATATGCAATATTTATTATCTAAAAATTATTTCAAACGTTAAAATTTTATTATCACTTTTATAAAAAACTTTGTTTAGATTTCTCTTTTAAAAATCTTATATTCATTTCCGAATTGATTTGAAACTGTATCATATGATTCTTTCTCTCTTTATGATATTTTGTACTTTCACTTTCAAAGTTACACAATTCTAACACATTCCAGTAAATAAACTATTCTTACTTGAACGATAACATATCCTCAGTTCTATTTTATTCATTATTTCTTTGAAAATATCTTTCTGACGATGCAGATTCATGAAACAAGGATAGCGAAAATAGATGTACACGATCAAAAATATAACTAGAATATTATCCGTCATAAACCTTGACAATAATGGCACAGTGAATTAAAAAACACTATAGAGGAGTGACCTTTATCTGTCTACCCACCTCTATTATAGGAGTGATGCTAAAGCTATTTCTTCAGCTTTATATAACATCAAAAGTTTAAAAGATACGCAAAAAACACTGTCCAAAATATATGTGTTCAGTGATAGGGCTTAGTTAGCTATACTGAAATCACACAAACTAACTATGATCCAAATACTTTATTTTTCTTATTTCTTAACAAAACATCATCTTGGTTTCCTCTACACTAGTACTACCAAGTCACTATCCGATCTTATTTCTCAAGATTTTTCTATACAGTACATCGACAAATTCCTATCTGCATTTCTAACAATAATAAAATTCATTTATTTCAAAACTATACCGCTGTTCTTCAAGAAAATCTTTTACTACTTTTCTCGTATATTTATCATATACAAACTATTTTAAAATATTTGAATACTTTACAACATGAAAGTTCAAAAGAATCACACAATTGTTCTGATAACTTATATTATTAATTATACTTTAAATAACTTATTGCATGCATATTTAAAATTACTCCTATCTCATAACATGTTTTAATGTTGTATAAAATGTGTACATAGAATTTAAACTTTCACACATCATTCTTAATCAATCGATGATCTAAAAAAAATACATTATGCATTATAAATAAATATCCAAATTACCAAAACGATCTTTATCTTCTCGATCGTGTTCTGTAGGCTTCACCATCCCATTAATTCTTGTAGATATTAAACTTCCATACATACACTTTATTTTTAAAACAATATTTCTATCATTCCATTAAGCTATTATATTTAAATCTCATTATTATTAAATTTATGTTTATATGTTTTCCCTAATCTCACATAGCATTTTTTTTTATATTTTAAATATAATCAGTAAAAACATTTAAATTATATTTACGGTACTTCTTTATCGAACTTGCTTGAAAATCGTTCATATTAAAGCTAAAAAAAATTTTTATTTCTTCTTCAGTCACTTAATGTTCTATTTTAAAGTAAAACAATTACTACTCTGTTTAATAAATATTCATATACGACAATCCTTGGTTTTCACAATATTGTATACAGTTATCAATTCATGATATTCTCTTCTACTATTATCTGCTAGTATTTTCCCGCGCGATTGTTCCGATGCATCTTCTGGGTACTTTATTTAAATCTTCAATAATTTTCCTGTTTTCCTGGATCCATTTTCATTAAGTAATTTAATTTTATATTTTTCAAATCAAGTTTTTTTTTTTTTTTTTTTCCATTGAATACTTTATAATATTTTTAACTAGATAAAGTTTTCGGCTCCTCTTCTATAAAATATATAATAGCACTTTCATATTCTTCTTTACTTTTTCTTTACTTTAAAATTCTGTTACTATATTTTTAACAATGTTTTCCTTTAAAAGATAAACACTCTTTCTTCATCATTATTTTCTTTATAATAAAAACGTATATTAAATTTTTCCATAGAGAAGAATACATAACTTTAAAGTAGCCTTGTAAAATTGGTGCGTCATAATTTTTTCCTGACGGCACGTAACTTCTCTTTTAAATTTTCATATAGCGTCCCAATTATATTTCTCTGAGTTATAATACTAAGTTTCTGATTGAGCATAAATAAAGCTGTATTAAGACAATTTCCAAATATTTTTCCTTCAGCAATATTTTTAGGTAATTTTCCTTGTACTTCCATCTCTACTGTAGGTCTTTGGTTAAACTTGAATAAAATTCCCTGGTAAGATAACTTTTAAATTAGCAATCCATGTCGATACAGTCAAAATATATTATATGTTACAGAAGAACTTTTAAAATAAATACTAAATTTTAAATTTATATCACTTTTCCAGCTACGGTGTTATCAGCTACAAAAATATGTTACTTTCTCTTTCACTTACACATTACTTCTCCCCCCGCTTCGTATAATTCTTATATTTTGTCTGCTAATTTACCTCCGTTGATTGGTTAATGACTTCTTTAGCGCGAACAAATTTACACATTTAGTTATATAACAGATTAGACTTTTAAAATAAAGAATTGATGACGTCATGTCTCAAAATATTATTTAGACTAGTATTTTTAAATTCAATTATAGTTTTATAAAATTATTTAAACTTTTAAAATAATTATTAAAACAATATTTAATATTTTAACTTTTACTTTAATGATCGATGGCAATTATATTTAGTTTCAAATTCACAAACTTTATTATTATTTTAACAAGCGTGTGTGTGAAGGTATATAATATACAGTCACGTGTTTACTAACTTTATCAAATAATTTTTTATTTACGTCTCGGTCTAAATTCCCAAAACGGATATGTTTTATAAAAATTTGGAAAATAATTAAAACTTGTAGAACTAAACATAATTCTCACCATCCTAAAGTTTATTAATAAAATATACTCTATTAATTTTGACTATTAAATATAATTATAACACTACATATAGCATTTATTTAATTTATTAGTTTTAAAATATTATATTCAAATTATTATTATACTTTTAAACTATTTATAGCTGTATTATTTTCTATGGCCAGCTTTTACAACCATATGCAAGGATGTAATTAAGCTTTATTTAATTGTTTTCTTTTAAAATAATATATTACACTGTTATATACCAGGTGTTTTCAGCTTTCAATTGTACTATAAAATCTAATTATCCTATTATTATTTATATATCCTACAAGCATAACTTAAAATTTAAATTTTTTTAGTAATTGACCTTTCTACCTTATTATGACCTACAGATAAGGGCACAATATATATATATATATATATGCGTTTGTAGAAATTTATTAAGAAATATTGTATATCATTCAAAATCAGAACCCTTAGCCTATAAGACCTTAAATACCATTTTTTTATTGTTATTAATAAACTTATTTAATTGTTAAAATTGGTTTCCATCATCTCTTGTTCACATACAGTAATAGAGCCCATGTTCTTTGAGCTAGATTGGTGCATGGATGAATGAGGATGTGTGTTTAGTGCTTTGGGCATCCAGAGATGATCAATCATCATCCTGGTTGGTGAAAAAGAGGATACTCTTTAAAGCACATGCACTATTATTTTACTTTAGTCTTGTTAAAAAAATTTAAATTTATAGTTGGCCAGTACAAGTGGCCAGAGCATTGATGATGATCAGCATGTTTTAATGTCCCAGCATTATTGTTTTGATTTATGATTATTGTGTATTTTAATGGATGGGCACTAAGCTGGTGCATCCAAGTCATGTTTAAATAATTGCCCAAGGTGGCAAAGGCTCAATAGTTAGCCTGGTCTACAGAAGACCCATTTTCAATCCAGTCACAAAGTTGACTGTTGATTTATATTGTTTATTGTTCAAATCCAGCCACAAAATGATCTGTTGATTTTATTCTGATATGTTGTACTGATTTATTTTATTCCCATCAATAATGATGGTGAATGGTATTTGAATTATACTTACTTTTCTTTCATAATGCTGGTTGATGGATAATTATATTTTTAGTTGATCTTCTGAGTAATCTGGCTGATCAATCAATGTTCTCAGAGATTCACTAATCTCATTTTATTATGATTTATAAATCATTGATTTTGTATTGACTTGGGAGTGATGATGATTTTCCATCACCCCAGGTTCACTTCATTATCACTTCCTGATCAATGTTCTTAGAGATCTCTTGATCTCATGTTCCTCTTATAAATATTTAATTATATATCTTTGCAAATTTGTAAATATTTTTATTTTAAATGGACTGGGAATGATGATGTTTCCATCACCACAGTTCAATTCTACTTTCCACCCACTTCTATCACCCCCATCCCATTATATATATATATATATATATATATATATATATATATATATATATATATATATATATATATATATTGTAACATAAATATGGAGATCAAAGATCCTTTGTAACATAAATAAAGGGAGATCAAAAGAATTAAGATTCAAATATAAATATTACCATACCTGAGTAGTCTATAATATATAAGATCATAATATTTAAAATATCATTGGATTAAATGAAACATACTTCTATAATTAGATTTATCAAGATATCACAATATCAATAATTAGAAACAATAATGCCTGGAGACTAGTCATTTAAGGTGTCTGGCCTATTTCAAATCCTGGTTAGGCAGGCATTGTATCATCAATAAACAAGTAGAATCCATAAACAATTATTAAGAACAAACTATTATAACTCAGGAAATAACATCAAGTAAGTGAGTACACTGGTAACTCAATAAAATATCTTCTCAGATATACAGACGGTAGATTTTATTCACTTTCATCTTTTGGCGTGATGTCAAGTGCATATTTAAATAAATAACAAGTGAATATGGTCTAGCAGGGCACCACTAGATTATCTGAACCTAGACACAGTTATATCTTATAACCTTTTCACATGTACCAGGTTTGAATCCCTTTTTGGTACTTTATTTCTAATAAAAATGGAGGATTTTATTTTTAGACCCATATCACTGTATGCAATAATATTTAGGTAAACATAAACCATCTTTAAACTAAAGTGGAGTATATAAAATTCATTGGACAGAAATCATTTCTTAGATCTTAACATAATAAATGTGTTTCAATATTTTTTTATAAGTTTTACTAGCTCAGATTTACTATTAATTTAGGATGGCAATTTACTCATCCTGGCATGACATAGATGATGGAATGGTGGTTATAATATTTATTCACAAATGTCAACTAAATACCATGAAATCACTATTTATTTATGGCCTTTAAACATTTATCTATCTCATTAAGTAAAACATGATGATGATGACAATGATAACGATAATGGTTTTAACTGCAGCTTTAGGACTAAGCCTAATCATAAAATTTATTTTCAGAAATTAATAATTAGTGGCTAATCTTAATATATCTAATTGGAACTTAAATAGCTAATATTCACCTTGATGATGAATGATCACAACTATTAAAAAAATACTCTTAATGAAATATATAACCTCTGTTTAATAAACAAATTAACATATATTACTGCATTTCTAAGTATACATAAAAATTTATATATCTACATGAAAATTGATATTAACAATAACAACAATAATCATAATCGACTGTTTTAAAATCATAACATTAATTTTAGATTCTTCCCCCTTTCCCGTAACTGGTATAATGCATATATTAAATTGGATGTCAAATTGACCAAGATTTTCACTCCACAAGAAAATATCTCAAAAAAAAAAAAAATAAACACTCTTTTTTTTTTCTTTTCTCTTTTGCAGACATACCTTTACAATCTAACCTGTAAAGTAAAATGATTAAAAATAAATGTTAGTAAAATTGGAAAGAGCAAGTTTGTTAGAAACAAGTTTTAAAGTACCTTTTTCTCCCCCTCTTTTCTAAGCTCTGAAATGCTATACTTTAACTTAAAACACAATAATCCAATATTTCTAATACTGCCTATTATTTTACATTCACACACAATTACATATATGCAACAAGTATTATTATGTATGTGCGTATTTATCCCCATGAAAACTAAAAGATTATTTAAAACGAAAATAATAATACAATAATAATAATAATAATAATATTTTACATATCAATAACATTTCATAACTTTAGGTTAATAGATAATCATAATTTTAATACACATAAAATCATTAATGAAGCTTATGGTTATTACTAGTAAGAAATTCTTGGTTTCAATCGATCTTAGCTGTTTTAAAAGTTCTGAAATAACAAAGGAAAATATACAACTTTATTGCTAAAGTTTTACTAAGTCTCTGACATTATAAAGAAAATTTATATAAAAAATTCATATTACCAGTTCTATTCTTTGGTATCGACTTCCAATGATTCAAATTTATCTTGTTTAATATCTATACTTTGGCAGCAACAATTTCCGTGTTTCTTTGGAACCATCTCTGTAAGTATATAATTATTTGATGGTGATGATTCTACTGAGGTTATTTGTTTTAATGGGAACTGTATTGACACTAGAACTTTAATCCCCCTCCTGTTAGGTATGATACTTTTAATTGATGAAATATATCAGTTGTCTTCAGGTTTATACTTTTTCTTGGGTTTAAACTCAGTCACTGGATTCAATTTGTAGTAGATGATTCAATTTGTACTAGATGATTCAATACTTATCAATCAATTAATCGTTTTCCTTCAGCTTTCAAATGCATGTGAATCTTTTCTCTTACTAAAAATATTGCATTTCTTTCAGTCATCAGGTGTATAATATTTTAATTTCAGACAAGTCTTTTTTATTATTATTTTTTTCTTCCTATATGATGTGCTAGCTCTGGGGACCAGAAAAGCCCAAGATGACCTATATATTTTTCCTAGCCCGACATCCTTATATTTTAATCTTCAAAAACTTTATATAAAAAAAAAAGATTTTAAAATTGATATCTGATGAATCAAATGCTTGTCTCTTAGTTTCATTACTTTTAAAAGTTCTCTTTTTCTGACTTTTCCCAGACACCTTTTATAGTTGATTTCTTTTTCTCTATTTTTAGCAAACTCATTTTTAGATTCACAGTTCACAGGAACCTGTGGAAAATCACAATATCCTGATTTTTCAGATTAATCCTGTTTTGAAGTAAAACTTATCCCAAGCATTTCTTGTCTCACTTGGCTGTTAAAATTCACACTACTATATTATTCAATCTCTTCTCTTTGAAGATTTCTAGCTGGATTTCTGAGTCTTGAGAAATACAGATACAAACAAGAAACCTTTATAGCAAAACCTTTGAGCAAGTAAAAAAAAATTAACAGAATTGTTTTTTTTTTTCTTTAACATTTTTAATATGTGTAAATGTAATTTATTTATGCCATACACTCACACTCATCCACTGCCATTTACATCGTTTATAAAACTGGCCTATTATAACAATCTAAATGTTTTTTTTAGAAATTATAATTTTAATATCTAAAATCACATTCTTACTTTCAAATCCCAAACTATAACTCTTAAACCCCAAATTATAATCATAGATAAACAGAATAGGAACAGATAATAATAAAACAGAAACAGAATAAAACATTAGAATTTAGCAAATGCAGGTTACCTTTGAGGAGAGTTTAATATCTGAAATCTAAAACAATTAAATAGCTTACACATACACTGCCTATATATGTGTAACAAGTTATAACTTTACTTTTTAACAAAAAAAATTAACTATTAAATGTGTGTACTACTATTTTTGAGTTTTGATCAACACACAAAAAATAAAGAAGATAACTGTTGCCCCACTCTCTTTCTGTCTTAAGCTTTTAGAACTGGATCTTGTAGGGTTTAAAATTGGGTGCCCTACACCTTTCTTTACTATATAAAATGTGATGATGATTTTTGTTCCACATTTTCTTTCATGCACATTATTACAAATTTAGCTAATGACTAAATTGTAATGGCACAATATATATATATATATATATATATATATATATATATATATATATATCAAAATACACTACAATTTATATAAATTATAATCTTTTAGAAGTACTTTCGACTATACACTTTGTAGTCTTTATCAACTATATAACGTTGAATAATCAAAATGAGACAACCCTTAACAATACCCATAGTTCAATTCAGATTTCCCACAATTCTGTTATCTTAACATTTGATGACTGGCGATTCATTAAGATTTGACGATTTCTTGAAATCAACATAACCTCTTTTATTTTACGTTTATTATGACAACGTTCAATTTGAATAATTTTCATATTTTTATAATCAAATTTAAATCCATATTGACAAGATTTATTATGATTAAATATAACAGATGATGAAGGTTTATTTACATCTGTTCCATATTGATTCTCTTTTTGAATTCTATTATATAAAAGGATATGTTCAGAATTCAAAAAGAGAATCAATATGGAACAGATGTAAATAAACCTTCATCATCTGTTATATTTGATCATAATAAATCTTGTCAATATGGATTTAAATTTGATTATAAAAATATGAAAATTATTCAAATTGAACGTTGTCATAATAAACGTAAAATAAAAGAGGCTATGTTGATTTCAAGAAATCGTCAAATGTTAATGAATCGCCAGTCATCAAATGTTAAGATAACAGAATTGTGGGAAATCTGAATTGAACTATGGGTATTGTTAAGGGTTGTCTCGTTTTGATTATTCAACATTATATAGTTGATAAAGACTACAAAGTGTATAGTCGAAAGTACTTCTAAAAGATTATAATTTATATAAATTGTACTGTATTTTGATATATATATATATATTGATTTGTATATTACATATATTGTGAAATGAATACAGATATCAAACTTTATTTATTATATATATATATATATATATATATATATTGCCCCAAATCTAAAATTCAACCAGACTTGCCAAGAAAAAATAACACCAAAAACACAAACAATGGTTTCTCTGCTACAAGCAGACTTCTTAAGTCTAAAGAACTACAAAACAACAACATATTTATATTAATCATTAGCCACAAAACCATTTACTTCCCATCCACCCTTAATATTAACCTTTTAACCACTAATTTTATTATTGGTTGTATCAGATAAAAATCAAATCTTTTAATTGGCCAACTCACAAACTGAAGACAAAGCCTATTGTTAAAACATATACGTTTATAAAAAGTATATTATTAATTTTTCAGGTTATGAAGAGAACGAAAGTTCTTTCAAAAATAAATTGCTATTTATTTATTCTAAAATATTCAATATCGGCAACATAAAAGTTATAATATAAACAAAAAGATCGACTTTTACGTTATAGAAAAGTAAATATTTCTTTTTACTACATCTTCAATATTTTTACTTAAATCTTCAATATTTTTCGAAAATAATTTTGTTTTTTTATTATTCTCTCTGAAAATAATTTTAATTTCTCAAAATATTCTTTTATAATAATTTAAATCGTATTCGAAATGAAAATCTCAGCGTTTTTCTTTATTTTCTTTGATCAGGCAGTTTCTTTGTTCTTTCCAGCCAATCAGAATGTCTTTTTCGGCTGAGAGCATGCTAAGAATCAATCACAAATAATGTTCCTTCTTTGTTTAGGTTTAAATGCGTTTTTTTTAAATTTTTACTTGTAAAATAAATCGGAAGATGGCACCATCTTACAGAACTTTTAAAAATGAATTCAATACGTGTTTAACAAATATTTTCGTATAAAAACTGGCTTAGTTAGAGTGATGTCAGATGTTGATGCGGAGCCTCGTAAGAGGCAGGGAAAGAGTTAAAAGAACTCTTAAATATGTTTAATTGTTTCAGCATAATAAATTTTCAATAATAAAGATTTTTTAAATGTTCTTTTTATTTCATTTCTCTCAAAGAAAACAACCTTAGCTTCATCAAAATTAATGTGTCCTGTATCTTTTTCATGGACATACAAAGCAGAACTGAGATATTTATTTCTAACCCTACTTTTATGAACCTTTATTCTTTCATTTAAATTCAAACTACTCTGACCTATGTAAACATTCTTTCCTTGTTTTTGTAAGAAGATTTACATAGGTCAGACTAGTTTGAGTTTAAACAAAAGAATAAAGGTACATAAAAGTAGGGTTAGAAATAAATATCTTGGTTTTGCTTTGTATGTACATGAAAAAGATACAGGTCACACTATTAATTTTGATGAAGCTAAGGTTGTCTTCTTTGAGGAAATGAAATCAAAAGAAGAATTAAAGAATATTTATTATTGAAAATTTATTATTCTGAAGCAATTAATTTATGTAAAAGTTCTTCTAATATTAAGGGTGGATAGGAAGTAAGTGGAATTGTGGGTAATGTTTAGATTAAATATGTAGTTATTCTGTAGTTCTTTACACTTGAGAAGTCTGGTTGTAGCAGGCAAACCATTGGTTGTGTTTTTGATCTTATTTTTTATTATCTAGTCTGGATGAGTTTTGGATGTGGTGTAATTTTAATTATTTATTGACTAGTTTAGCTTTATGCTTGTAATATTTATATATATCAGAAATAGATTGAGCATGCATACATGAAATGGAGTTGGTCACTCATTTCACAATTTTTTAATATTATAAAAACTATAAAATGCAATGTAAATCTCCATTATGGCATTATTTGATTTTAAATAAATTCCTTAAACAAAATTATTACTAAAATTGTTTCATTTTTGAATAAAAATTCTTTCACTTTAAAACATAGAAAAAAAAATTTTTTTTTCATCACTTGCTTATTTAAGTAGATCATAATACATTTTGATTAGTCAGTGATTGTTATAAAAACAAGAAGTGTATAAATTATTATTTTTTGTTTTTATAAATTGGTTTAAAAATTAATTTTCTGCAGGCTTATTTGTGAATCCCATGATATTTGTTGCTCGAGCTAAATAAAACAAGTCTACTAAGAAATATACATTTTCATAGGCAAAAAAACATATTCATTATTTTGGTAAAAATATGTTTGAATAATTATTATTATTATATATATTAGAATAAATACTTTTTCTAAACATTTAGGAAAAAAGAGTTTATAACTACAGCTAATAAATGCAAAATTAAATTAGAACAGGCAAAACTCACTATATATATATATATTGTCACACACAGCAAGCTAGAGTAATCAATGGACGCCAGAAGGCTTGTGCATAAAATCCCCATCTAGTGCCTACTCATCCAATGTCCCCAGACTAGTTTCTGGATTATGGCCTTCGTCAGTGAGGAGCCAAGGATCTGAGAGCGCTTAGAGATCCTAAGATCTAGATGCAGTGCTCTCAGATCCAAGGCTCCTCGCTGACAAAGGCCATAAGCCAGAAACTAGTCTGGGGATATTGGATGAGTAGGCACTAGATGGGGATTTTATGCACAATCCTTCTGACATCCATTGATTACTCTAGCTTGCGTGTGTATCGATATATATATATATATATATATATATATATATATATATATATATATATATATATATATATATATATATATATATATATATATATAGTGAGTTTTACCTGCTTTAACAACAGTTTAACACAAGCATAAGAAGAGGTGGCTATGTGATGTTTATTGGCATAATTAAATTAATGAACTGTATTACATCCTTTCAAAAAAGATTAATCCCAAAAGATAAATTTGTCCTATTGTTGAATTTACTTTAAAAAGAGATAAAAATACTAGTATGTTCTATTCAAAATAAAATGCTCAAATTAGCTAATCTCCAGAATAATGCAGTAAAAATTTCATAAGCCATTAAAGCTTAACTTGCATTAACTAGAAATAAACAAAGAAAAATAAGAAGCAACTTTCCAAATGAATAACCAAAAAAAAAATAGTTCAAAATTAATTACCAAATTTGGACTTGAAAATAAAATTATTTAAATAAATATTTCATTGGCATTTATCTTGTTTCAAAATACAAAGAGTTTAAAGGATATCTTAATGAAAAAATGATTAATAAATGAATAATACCAAAATTGTAGTGTTACAGTTTAACATTAAGGAAAGTTCGATTTTTTTTTGCAAAATAGCTTTAGATTTTGTAGTTATAATTACACGTGCATTATTATTGTTACTAAAATAAAGGTAATTTTGTGATTCTCATTTTTTAATTTTTTAAATAAAACAGAGAGATTATACATGTATTAATAAAATATTAGAATATACATGTGGTATAAGGTTTTAATAATGATTAATATATATATATATATATATATATATTTAATAAGTATATTTACATGTACAATCTGCACATCAGTGTAACTTCCTGGGATAGATGGCTGTAAAGTTAGAGAGTGGAAAAGATTAAAGTCTGTCCATTAATGTTCGATTATTTGCTATCATAATGTAAAACAAGCACTGATTATATATGTATTATATAAAGAGCTTGCAAATAATCTCTTAACAAGCTTTGCAAAATATCCCCAACCCCAGACCGGTTTCTGCTACTGGCTTTCTCAGTGAGGTGCTAGGTATTCAAGCATTAGATTAAAGATACCATGAAAAAACTAGCACTTAATCTAATGGCTAAATCTGAAATTTTCAGATATTCATTTTTTGCAATCCAGCTATCTAACTTAAATAGCCTTATGGGACAGAACTAAGTTTACATATATCATATATTAATAGATTTAGCAATATAACATCATTAAAATCTTAATAGCAAAAAATAAAATTACAAATAAATCAAGTCATATGTCACATGAGCTAATTTAACAAGCTTTATATAAAGAACTGCAAATAAACTCTTGACAAGCTTTGCAGAATATCTCCAACCCCAGATCAGTTTCTTTGTAATTTTATTTTTTGCTATTAAGGTTTTGGTTATTTTACATGGCTAAAGCTATTAATATATGGTGTATCTGAACTTGGTTTAGTCCCATATGGCTATTTAAGTTAGATAGCTGGATTGAAAGGCATACAAATGTCTGAAAAATTCAGATTTTCTACTTAATATTTATCAATTAAATAAAGTACTGGGCTTGTCCTGTATTTTTAATCTAATGATTGAATATCCTAGCACCTCACTGAGGAAGACAGTGGCAGAAACCAGTTTAGAGATAATCTGCAAAGCTTGTTAAGAACTTATTTGTGAGCTCTTTATATAATATTTGTAATTCAAGCTTGTTAAAGTAGGTCATGTGACATATGACTTGATTTCTTTGTAATATATAAATTGTTATATAAGCATGTAAAAAGTAAGAACAATGGTGATTTAATGACTGCTTCAGTTTTCTTTGATCATGAAAAAACATGTAAATATAAATTTGATATTGAAAGTGTGAAAATTCTTCATAAAGAGAGAAACCATAATAAAAGAAAAATTAAGAAGGCAATTTTTATAAATAGGAATAAAATACATTTAATAAATAGACAAGCTGCTAACATTAAAATACGGATTCATGGGATTTAAATTGATGACGTTTGCTTCTGCTTTGTTTTTTAATTTAATGGCAGTTGAGGCAGGTTTAAGAAATTAACTGAAAGTATGTCTGCAGATTTAAAGACTGTTTATTAGTTTATTACAGTTAAATTTATTATTTTTATTATGATTACAATTTTGTTTTTAATTAACAGACTATATATATATATATATATATGTGTGTGTGTGTGTTGGAGATGATGATGATTCAGACTAAGTGATGAATTCTGATTAAGCACAAAATACATATATTGGAGATCAGTTATCTTTTCTACATGTATGTGGTCAAGAATATCAGTTGTAGTAAATGCAGTGGATAACTGAAGGGAGCTTGAAAATCTGGATTCCAATTAACTCTAGTTATATGTA
The DNA here is from genome assembly GCA_028023455.1 of Epiperipatus broadwayi. Classification (NCBI taxonomy): domain Eukaryota; kingdom Metazoa; phylum Onychophora; class Udeonychophora; order Euonychophora; family Peripatidae; genus Epiperipatus; species Epiperipatus broadwayi. Next base: position 1,671,862 of record JAQFVV010012450.1, on the reverse strand, counting down.
GCTTATATATATATATATATATATATATATATACTATGCATGTGTATATATATATATATATATATATATATATACTATGCATGTGTTTTGATATTATATTTGTTATAATTATTTATTATTGCATTTATTAAATGGATTTTACATTTTGTATTTAGAAGTTTTTAAAACTAAAATACAGTGTTTATCTTTAGAATATGTCAATCAATGGTGATTTCAGATTCTTCTTAGTCTGTACGTATATTAAAATAACAGACAAAATTCACCCTATAGTTTAAAAGCACATCAAAAAACTAAGCTTCTATAATAACCGAGTTAAAAGATAGATTGGTAAACATTGTATATTTTCATATATGTTGATGCTTATAAACTCAGAAGGAGATGCACTTATTCCCATTCATATTACCTATTTTATCTATTTATGCTGAGTAAAAATTATTTCTCGCAGATTGTTGTTGTTGTTGTTGTTGTTATTATTATTATTATTATTATTATTATTATTATTATTATTATTATTATTATTATTATTATTATTATTATTATTATTATTATTATTATTATTATTATTATTATTATTATTATTATTATTATTATTATTATTATTATTATTATTATTATTATTATTATTATTATTATTATTATTATTATTATTATTATTATTATTACTGTTTTTGTTGTTGTTGTTGTTGGTGCTGTGTATGCTGTTTTCTGTATGAAAAGAATTATTATTTGAGCAAATGGAAATTGCAGTAGCAGAATTGTTGTCAGCATTTTATTTAATTTTTGGCTTTATTTGAACAATTTAATTAATTTTTATGTTCAAAAATGGATCTAAATGTTTTTTTATATTAACAAGTAATTAAGTGATTAGAATATTTGAAAATTGTCATGACTCAATGGTATATTATTTTAAATACCAATTTTGCCTCACCCACATCATATTCTATATTATCTACTACGTGTCTACTACGTGAATGAAGCAAGAACAAATTATTAAATGGGAAAGATTTAGGCCAATCACCATTTATGTATCTCGACTTATTCCTTCAGGAAAAATATAATAAATGACCATTATTTCTGTGTAATAATATTAAAAAAGTTATAAGTCCAAATTCATGACATCAGAACACTAACTCTTATAGTTAAACTTTTACACCTATTTTTTATATCAATTATCAGTAAAATAAACCTGTTAATAATCTGTAAGCTAATGCCAGCCATCTTAATTTTATTTAAATGATCTTGTGTGACTAGATTCTGAACTAATGTTCATAATATTCTAATGATTTTTTAATTCAGAATTGTAATGTCTTCTTCTCTCTACTTTAAATACATTTAACAAAACCGCATCTAAGAAACGTTATACTTTTGAAATATATTTATTCTGGACAACTTATGAAATTCATTTCCTCTAATAAATAAAGTAATTCTTCATTTGATTACAAACTTATATTTGCTTTATAAAGCATCTATCTTGAAGAAAACTGCCTTATGTAATATTATGCTAAATTATGGAGTGGATCTGTGATCTGGACTGTTTGAATACATTGAATCACTGTGTCATAAATATTCCATAAAGTTTACCATAATTAATATTTTCAATCGTTATTATAACTCTGAAGTTGTTCTGTTATATAAACTTTTTTTCCAAATTTATAACAATCTTTTCATTTTCATATATCCAATCCACATGTACTCTCTTCTTAAATATTAATTGATATCCTGTTGAAATTTTCTACTGTTCATCTATGACCACGATTGTTTTTATTCTCTTAAATATTTAAATGGTCTTAATGATGCTTGATTTTTTACTTATTCAAGTATGTTCCTTTCAATCCTTACTCTTAATGTATATTTTTCATCCTGGATTGAGTGGTCTGAAATCTGTTTATTCTTTTTCATTTAAATGCCCATATATCAGACCAGTAAGTTATAAGTATTAAATTGAAGCACACATACATAATTTCTTTTAATAGTAAATTATTTTGGACCCAAATATTCTTTCCATGTTTAGTTCTATGGTTAATTTAATCTCTTATGTTACCATCTGCACTAACGATCTGACAAAAGTATTTGTAATTTTTAATAATTGTTAATTCATGTTTATAAATTTTTATTTTCTTTTTGAATAAAATCCATTGATTACAACTTTAGTCTTTATAGTATTTATCTGTAAGCTTTTAAACTTTCACCTGACTTTTCTTGTCAAATTTCATGAAGCTGTGAAGCAGCATTTGCAAATTTATTAATATAATTTGTAAAGTATAAATAATTTAAAAAATCTTCAACTATTTTTTCTTTAGTTTTAGATTTTAATCAAGGCATGGTTCCTCGAAAACGTTCAGCCGAAAATTTTTAATAGTAAGTTATATTTTCTCTAATTAATAATTACAATTAAGTATTTTTTGTTTTTACATATAAGGAGAAATTAAAACCATAATTATTACATATTACTTATTGTAAATATTCTGTATTTTGAAGATACATGCAATCATTATTTCATAGAATGTCTTCATAGTAATTATACTTGCTTCAAACACTCATTGATGAAGTTAGAACTATCAAAATTAAATATCAGGCTTGGCGCTTTCAAGTTCTTTTAACCTAATAGTCATAGATGAAGAGTTAGAAAGTTCATGGTCATGTTGATGTATGCTAATATATACAAATTAATCTTCATATGTAAAACAAGATTTAATATATACAGATGTCCACTTCCTAGAAATAGAAAAACATGTGTCTTCTCTATTAATGGCATGTGGATCATTTATGATGAATTATGCCTCCTTTATTTTTCTTTTGCAGTCATTTCTCTCTGTACATACAATGTCAGGGTTGGATACTTCAAACTGTAATATAATCACTTTTGATACATTTAGGGAAAAAATTCTGATAAACATGATAATATTTGAGGTTTCATTTTGATGCTTCAAAACTTTAATTACCATGTTAAGATCTATAACATCAAATGGTTTTTCACAATGTATAAATCCAAAGCTAATAGCAACTTATGTTCATTGTTTTCTTCTATAATTTCTTTCAATACGTAGATATGATGCATTGTGTTAAAATCATTTTTATTTCCATCTTATTATTTTGGTTAGTTTAATTCAAAATTAGCTGTTTGTGAATTGTAATTATCTAGATAATGATCTTGTATAAAACTGATAATTGTATAATTTTAAATATATTCTTTACCAGTCTTTTTAAACATCAATATTATTTTATGTTTATATTTAGTCATACAGTTCATCATTATTGTTTTAATATTTGATGTATAGTTTTACCAACACTTTTTCTATTTTTCACCTGCTGTTTTAAATTAGTAATAATACCTCTGTCATTTACTGAAACTTTCATTCATATGTTTAATTGCACGTTTCTTCATTTATCGGTCACGTGACATCTGACTTGATTTTTTTTTTTGTAATTTAATTTACAATGTTTGGCAATTCAGTAATGTGATTATTTTAATGGTTATACTTTTTTGTTATTTTATATCTTTCTATAGCCTTCCTTGCTAATTCACATTCTTATTTCTAAATTCATTACTAACCCTTTTTATATACTATTTTCCAAAACTCCAGATATTCATTTTTTTTTAATAAATCATTTTTAAATATTTTCATATTATTTTTTTTTTCATACATTGTTTTGTCTCAAATTAAAACATAATTAAAGAGTTGACCTTTTTGTACAACCTATCTTTGTTGTGTATATAATAGAATAGGATATAATTTATTATTGATCCTGGTTAAATTTCCACAATCTTTAATTTCAATTAAACTTTTAAAACTTAGTAACTTCTAACTTAAATTACTTAAGTCGTTGTGAAGGTTTAAAAATATTAGCTATTAATACTATCAATATATATATATAATCCATATGATCGTTTGTTTATAATGCTGTCTCATATTTTTATGTGAATGCTTGTCCATAAGGCTATCATATTTTAAATTCACAACCAATTAAATAAAACTAATACATCTGTCCATAATGCTGTCAAATTCACTATTGCAAAAAAAGCTTATAATTTTTTTTTATAAATAAATAACTATACCTAACCAAACTATATATATATATTATTTAGTTTAAGCAAAGCCTTTATTAAAACGCACACCATCTATATACATTTTATACAAAAGAACTAATTACAACTTAATTTTTCCCCTTCCTTATTTTTTCTTGTTTTTTCCTTTATCTTTCTTTTTTTTTTCTTTTTCTCTTACCCCACTCTTCCTTCTTACCTTTTCTGATTTCCTTTCTATAAATTATATAATGTTATGAGCATTATATGCAAATGAAATAATTCCACCTTTTAATTGTTATTAGAAAGCTTATTTTATGTTAAGGAAGTAATTCTCCCATGAACAAACTGCATGAAGCAGTTGTTTATAACACTGTCAAATCCACATACCAAATATAACAGGTATATTTAAAAATTTAAATATTTATTTAGCTTTATTAATACATTATCAGGCCCATGTACCAAACAGGCTGGGTTGTTCCAAACATTTTTTTTTCAACTGTAAATTTCTCACATTTATTTATATAATATTGAAATCTTTTGTTTAATTTATATTAGATCTTAAAAAATTGTTAAATCAACTAAAACCAAGGCCTTTATGGACTGGGTACATCTGGTATATTTAATATGTTTCAACTCTAGTTTTGGATTAATAGCTAAGACGAATTAAAGTTACAAATTTCTGTTAGTCAAAATGTAGTTCAATTTTACTCTTCCTTTATTTGAAAGTTTCCTTGTTCCTTTCTTATTCGCATTTTTTTTTTTTTCAAAGAAAAAATTCTTAAAATATTTTTTCACTCAAATGTCTCAAATATGTATCTTCCATTATTTCTGTCACCAAAACCAAATTTACCCACAAAACTATTGCTGTCCAAATCACTAATGTGGAGACATATATATATTTGTACTTTTCCCAAACATTATAACAACTGATATTAAATAGATGTATTAGTGTATACAATTATATGCTTTATATCAGTGGTCTTCAACCTTTTCACACCTGCGGACCGGTAAAAATAAGGATAAGATTTCGCAGACCGGCAGAAGTCTATAGATAAATTTTCTTAAAGATAAGCATAATTGTTATAACTGATCAAAACAACAATATTAAATATATAAGATAAAGTTTTATATATATATATATGGAGTTTATATAATAAAAAAACTTTTTTTTAAATTTTTTTATAAAAGTAATAAAAAATTTAATTCTACCCCCCCCCCCCATAAACATCTGTGATAACTAGAAAAACAAATTAATTTATGAATGATTGATTAGATTTTGTTTTCGTTCTGTTTTCTTTTTTTTTTTTTAATTGGGTAAAAATGAGATGAAAAAATAAATAAAAATTGGCTATATTAATTAAAAGTTTAAACTCTTATTATTTATTATTACAAACTTTTTACTGCCTGTCAAGCACACGACCTGCAGAAAAGTCCGCGGCCCGGTGCCGGGCCGCGGACCAAGGGTTAAAGAACACTGCTTTATATTATATGTTTGTATGGAACCTTTCATTGTTAGCTACAAATATAATACAACTGGAATCAACCTGTAAGAAAAAGGGTTAACAGAATTCCCAAGATAGCAATAAAATATTCTGATAGTACTCTTGTTTTAAATATTTTTATTAAAATTTTTATACAAAGCTATTAAAAACAACTTATAATGCTAATAGAAGGAAATTAAAATGTCCTAAAATACTAAAACTATTTAAATATCATACGATCACTATATTATATGTATAGGCATGTTGCTAATAAGAGCACCAAACTCTCTATACATTAGCACCAACAAGTACAAGTCTTCATAATCAATGGATGCAGAATGGTGAAATGCTGTCGAATCCAAAGCTTCTTACTGATGAAAGCCACAAGCAAGAAACTACTCTGGAGATATTGAATGAATAGGAACTAGATAAAGAATTTATGCACAAACCTTCCTCCATCCATTAATTATGAAGGTTTGCACTTGATGGCAATACTATATGGAAAGTTTGGCTCTAACATATTTATTCTTATAAAAGAAAAAGAAATCAGAATTACAAATTAAGTTATCAACTTATATTTGTATTTTGTTTGTTTGAAAACAAATTCTAATTCGCAAAGACAATGTTTTGGTTTCTCCATTTTTTCTTCTTTCTCTCTGGTTCTTGATTTCAATTTTTTGAGAAAAAGCTCCTTACTATGATTTAAAATAGATATTGTGATTTTGGATGAAAACAGCTTAAGGATGTTCCATAACATGTTTTTGAATATGATGAAAATTATCTATAAAAGATCTATGATAATCATTTGGAACACAATGTATTTTTCCAGTAGAGTGAATAAAGATTCTTATCATCTATCCTGATTTATATTTGGAAGTGAAAGTAAAATAATTATGCAATGACCCACCAAACTAAGATATGTGTGTTACCATAATATGCATTGGCAAGTGCTCTTCCACAAATATTTATTTCTCTCTAACATGTAACTTCATAAAAAAAGTCTCAAGAATCCAGCTACAGTTTGAAAAGAAAATGATACTCATTATTGTTTGAATAAGTGTCTTATCCATAGATTGGAATAACAGATACCAATTCCTTTCAAAATTCTGCACGTCGATAGATTATAAAATGAAAAAAATGTTGATGCTGATCAGCTGGAAATCAGGAAAAATTCAGGATAAATAAATATAGCCAGTTTTTTTCCAGCATGAAACAAAATAAACTAAGGATAAAGAGGCATAACTAGTTGTTTTATAGCATAAAAGAAGAAAAATTAATAACAAAATATACTTTGTCAAGTGTGTTGGTGGTATAACTGTTAGCATAGCTGTCTTCCAAGCATCTGGTCCAGGTTCACTTCCTGGTCAATGGTTTGACATATATATATATATTGTAACAATATATAAATATGTCGTTACATTAATTTAAAATAAAAACTTAAAAGTTCGCAAATAAAAGTAAAAAACTAAACGCTAAAATTAAAATGTTTGTTAAACGTATATACATTCGCACAGATGCCAAACTTTAAAAATATTTTTTTAAAAAAAACAAATAAATAAGTATTTGAACGTACTTTTTTATAAAAAAAAAAGTACAAGATTTAAAAATAAAAACAGGTATTAATTAATTCTTGTAATCTGTAAATGGAAATGATTGTTTATAAATTGTTTGAAAAGCAAGCTAGCCGTGGGCTCTTGTATAATTAAAATGATCTGATGAAAGATAGATAAGAAAAAAAGAGAAATTAGCTTGACCAATGGAAGCACTAAGCCTTGGCTCGGACCCTAACGAAAGTGATGGATTAGTGACGTTTTGTTGATTGAATCTGTGTGGATAATATAAAAAGGGAAATACAGTTTTTTCGGGCAGTTCCAGCGTTGTGTGTTTGAGAATTGTGGTAGGACGCACATACCACACTCTCTATTTAAAAGAAAAATGAAAAGACTGTGATACCTTGAACCAGCTATTGCCATCTCCAGGACATTATCTTCCAATGGAGGCATCGTGGGAATTAAAAGCAGAAACCTGGACTCTTCTACCATAAGCTATATGAAATGAACAATTATTAAAATCAATTACGAACTTTCATCAAGTTTTACAAATTAATAAACAAGCCAACTTAAATGTTAAAATGGACTCTTATCTGACTTTTGTAAGTTTTTAAATCAAATTAATAATGTTTAATTTTATATGTTTTCCGATTGATAAAAATCATTTCCATTTTTTTTCTTTCTTATTGTATAAATTTTAATTGATGAAATTTAAGGTTGGGTATAGATGTTGCATAGATTCGTTAGCGGTTGATAATGTTGTGGTTTTCACATTCGATTAGAATATATGTCAACGATATCACTGCAAGCATCTTACGATGAATGCTAATGGGATTTGTATATTCCCTATGCAAGTGACGTTTATCAATGATTTTGTATTTTGATCGGTTGTGTTTAATTTGGAATGTTTTTGACCATGGAATCTGTGCAGCTGATCTGTACTCAACATTTTAAAACAAATTTTATAAAATGCATTTGTGCGAACGTATCTAAATGTTAAATTTAAGTCGGGCGTGAATGGCTATATAGATTTGTAAAGTTATATTAGGGGAGGGTAATCTTAGGTTATTTGTGTCGTTGTTGAATTGGGTCAATGGATTGGATATATTTGTGTAATTAGTAGATGTAGTATAAGTTTCGCTACGTGCAGAATCGCTGAATACACCGCACCAACCCTTTGCCTATGGATGGGATTGTAAGTCGGCAAAAAGGATCGCGGTCCCTTTCCTATGGAGTTTTTATTTTATTGTTCTTCTTGCTATACAGACGTCATATCCCTGTATTGGACAAGAGTCAATGTTTTCTCTAACTATACTGTTCAGATGTCCATTCCTGACAGTATAGTATATTTGTGCTGTTGTATTTGCATGCTACATTGAATACATAAATGTATCAGATGGATTGATGCCAGTTTGACTGCGAATTTTAGCCTAAGGTTAAATCAGGGAAGAATATTTTCTTTTCAAATGCAAATCTATGTAGTCTATTCATACTTGACCATCTAAATAAAATATTAAACTCATTGAAATTTATGTAAATGTACAATTAAAGAGTAATATAAAAAATCTAAAAATGTTAAACCTATTCCTCAAAATTTAAATGTTATTTTATATGTGCGTAAATAAATATTTTTATGTGTTAATTTCTGGCAGTGGCTTTTATTCTATTTATATTTAAGATATAAATTAAGATATAGATTTTTATCTCTGTGTCTCCATTGAGCTAGTGACTTGGGCTAACGATCGGAATATTTAAATAAAGTGGAATCTTAACAGCGCGTATCTGCCTACTTTATAAATTTTTCTAGGCTCAAATGCCTAGATGGCGCCCTGGTAGTTGCAGATATTGTTTTTGCGGTTAGATTCGATCTTCACTTTCATTTTGATCATTATAATTGGCATCCCAAGTGTGGCCTTACCTCAGAGATTGACCCTGAGAAGGGGAATTGATGATGATGAAATTTCCGATCTTTAATAAACACGAGTGCCCTGAGAATTTTAAAAGTGAAACATGCAAATAACATGTTTTTTCTGAAATAAGTACATTTTTGTACTAATGTAAAGTTATAGCCAGACGTTTAATAAACCATTAGTACTTTTGAAAATAAATCATGCCCGTAATATTTTTTCTGAAATTAGTATAAATATATTTGTTGTATTGACGTGGAGTTACAGTTTGAAATTTTGTCTTAAAGGTACTGCCAGTAAGAAAACTTGCGCATATGTAGAGATAAATTTGAGGAATAAAAACTAATAAATAAAACGTAATAATAAATATAAATCATAATTTTTTTTTTTTAAAAAGTCTTGTTAAATTAAAATCTAATTGTTTAACTTGCCTAAGTAATAGTTAAAGGTAGGAGAAATGAAACTTGGAAGGGAGGGGGCAGAAATTTAGCTGGTAATAGGGAATCAACAGTCAACATTTTTTTTTTAATCATTATATTTGTGTGTAATTACTGTTTTGTCTTGTAAAAAAAAAAAAGTTTTGTCTTTTTGGATCATATATAATCAATTTGTGTAACGTAATTACTAACACTAAGTAAATTCTTTTTTTTTTTTAATGTTTTTGTTTTTTGAGGAAGTTTACTGATATGTAACGATATATAAATATGTCGTTACATTAATTTAAAATAAAAACTTAAAAGTTCGCAAATAAAAGTAAAAAACTAAACGCTAAAATTAAAATGTTTGTTAAACGTATATACATTCGCACAGATGCCAAACTTTAAAAATATTTTTTTTTAAAAAACAAATAAATAAGTATTTGAACGTACTTTTTTATAAAAAAAAAGTACAAGATTTAAAAATAAAAACAGGTATTAATTAATTCTTGTAATCTGTAAATGGAAATGATTGTTTATAAATTGTTTGAAAAGCAAGCTAGCCGTGGGCTCTTGTATAATTAAAATGATCTGATGAAAGATAGATAAGAAAAAAAGAGAAATTAGCTTGACCAATGGAAGCACTAAGCCTTGGCTCGGACCCTAACGAAAGTGATGATTAGTAGTTTTGTTATTAATCTTGTGATAATATAAAAGAAATAATTTTAGTTCCAGCGTTGTGTGTTTGAGAATTGTGGTAGGACGCACATACCACACTCTCTATTTAAAAGAAAAATGAAAAGACTGTGATACCTTGAACCAGCTATTGCCATCTCCAGGACATTATCTTCCAATGGAGGCATCGTGGGAATTAAAAGCAGAAACCTGGACTCTTCTACCATAAGCTATATGAAATGAACAATTATTAAAATCAATTACGAACTTTCGTCAAGTTTTACAAATTAATAAACAAGCCAACTTAAATGTTAAAACGGACTCTTATCTGACTTTTGTAAGTTTTTAAATCAAATTAATAATGTTTAATTTTATATGTTTTCCGATTGATAAAAATCATTTCCATTTTTTTTTCTTTCTTATTGTATAAATTGTTTAAATTTTAATTGATGAAATTTAAGGTTGGGTATAGACATTGCATAGATTCGTTAGCGGTTGATAATGTTGTGGTTTTCACATTCGATTAGAATATATGTCAACGATATCACTGCAAGCATCTTACGATGAATGCTAATGGGATTTGTATATTCCCTATGCAAGTGACGTTTATCAATGATTTTGTATTTTGATCGGTTGTGTTTAATTTGGAATGTTTTTGACCATGGAATCTGTGCAGCTGATCTGTACTCAACATTTTAAAACAAATTTTATAAAATGCATTTGTGCGAATGTATCTAAATGTTAAATTTAAGTCGGGCGTGAATGGCTATATAGATTTGTAAAGTTATATTAGGGGAGGGTAATCTTAGGTTATTTGTGTCATTGTTGAATTGGGTCAATGGATTGGATATATTTGTGTAATTAGTAGATGTAGTATAAGTTTCGCTATGTGCAGAATCACTGAATACACCGCACCAACCCTTTGCCTATGGATGGGATTGTAAGTCGGCAAAAAGGATCGCGGTCCCTTTCCTATGGAGTTTTTATTTTATTGTTCTTCTTGCTATACAGACGTCATATCCCTGTATTGGACAAGAGTCAATGTTTTCTCTAACTATACTGTTCAGATGTCCATTCCTGACAGTATAGTATATTTGTGCTGTTGTATTTGCATGCTACATTGAATACATAAATGTATCAGATGGATTGATGCCAGTTTGACTGCGAATTTTAGCCTAAGGTTAAATCAGGGAAGAATATTTTCTTTTCAAATGCAAATCTATGTAGTCTATTCATACTTGACCATCTAAATAAAATATTAAACTCATTGAAATTTATGTAAATGTACAATTAAAGAGTAATATAAAAATCTAAAAATGTTAAACCTATTCCTCGAATTTAGAATGATTTTATATGTGCGTAAATAAATATTTTTATGTGTTAATTTCTGGCAGTGGCTTTTATTCTATTTATATTTAAGATATAAATTAAGATATAGATTTTTATCTCTGCGTCTCCACTGAGCTAGTGACTTGGGCTAATGATCGGAATATTTAAATAAAGTGGAATCTTAACAGCGCGTATCTGCCTACTTTATAAATTTTTCTAGGCTCAAATGCCTAGATGGCGCCCTGGTAGTTGCAGATATTGTTTTTGCGGTTAGATTCGATCTTCACTTACATTTCGATCGTTATAATATATATATATATATTCTTATTCATGTGCAAATAACTTGGGGAAAATTATAAAAATTGGAAAAATTACACTATCCAGAAGGTAGTAAGTGCATTTCATCTATATGTGGTATATGACAAACTTTTTCAAATATCATATTGCTTATGAACTAACATTAGTTAGGTAAAAATAGATTATTACATTAAGTACTAATTTACTTTACTCAAAATATATGTTTGTCAATACAGTTATATTCCATTAAAGATAATATTGTATACAATTTTACTATATTTTCATTGTTTTTAATAAAATTGTATTTGATTACTAATTTTTTTGATATGTTATAATTTAAACATCAATAATGCATATGGAAAGTACAGAAGAATAAAGAAATGCTGTTATTTAAAGTAGTAATTAAAGAAGGTAATGGAAGAGATTAAATAAAACTATTAGACGGTAATAAAATATCTTCAATTAGACCTTATCAATGGTTATACGCTCCATTTTTAATAATTTCATTAATTTGAGAAGAATACATTAATGCATTAGAGTATCACTACTGTGTGAAATAAAATATTGTTAAATCTTAAACATTGTTTGATTATCACTCTGGCATTTCATCAATTTGGTAGAAAGTTATTCTTATATCTTTTTCTTTACTTTTTATGCATTTCTCTTCATATATTTATATATATTAATTTTTTTTTATCATATCCACTTATACATTTTAATGCAATCTTTTTTTTATAATTTTTTCTTTATTTTGTTTACAGTTTCAATTGTCCTACAGTCTTCATCAGAACTATAACATTTAAACATACTCATATAACAATTACTTTATATATTTATTAAAATACAGATTTTATATTTTCATTCATAAACATATTTAACTTTAACTTTATAGTTTACCTCTCTTATTTATTACTTATATTTTCTTTATTTTTACTTTCGTTTTATTCCTACTTTTTTATTTTATTCTATCTTATCTATCATTCCACATTTATGATTTAGTATAACACTATAATCTTTCCATTTTATTTTTTATATATACTTAGTCACTAATATTCTTTATTATCTTCCATTATTTTATATATTTATTCCTTTATTAATATTTCTATTTTTTTCTTACTCTTATCTTTACTTTATATTTTTCTATTCTCATTTTTTATTTTTTCATTTTACTTACCTCTCTATAAGATTTATTTCTCTCCTTACAACATTAACTGAAAAATTTTAAAAATTTTATTAGCTTCTTTTACATATACCCCTTTCATATATCTCCCTCTATTATCAATTTTTTCAACTTTTTATTTTATTCATTAAACTTTTTATATATATTTATTATTAATAATATTTTTTATTTTTTATAATTAACATTTTTTATGAAGATAGCAATTCTTCAAACATTAATGGACCGGCTCTTCATTCTCCAACTCTTTAGCCATTCACACAATTGAAAATCTGATGATGGCACAATTAAAGCCCTTATTTACCAATATAGTTGTCATACCCATGTTGACTGTAAGCCATACTTATCCCTCATAAACTCTAAGCCCATTTAAGTAAATAAAAGAAGGATTGGCAGAATTCAGGCTGGATCTGTACCATTTAAATATAAGTATACTACCTATACATAAGCTGTGTATTAAATGGTCTTAAGATCCTTCTTAGGAGAGATCAGAATGACATATGGTTAACATGAATATGACAACAATATTGCGAATAAGAGCTTTGAATGCCATCATCAGATTTTTAATGATAAATATGGCTGAAGTGTTTGAGTGTGGAGAAGATTGAAGTCTGTCCATTAAAGTTGGAGGATTTGCTATCTTAATATAAACTAAGGGATGATTTTATATATATATATATATATATATATATATATGTGTGTGTGTGTGTGTGTATGTGTTATGAACTGGAGCAATTGATGAGTCCTGATTCAGCAAGTAATACATATATTAGAGTTCATTTAGTTTTTCACATTTATGTGATCATATGTATTGGTCATATTAGATAGAATGGATGACTGAGGGGAGGTTAAAAGTCTGGGTTCAAAGCCCCTTTAATTACATCTAGTTTAAGCATATATACTATTCTTGTATTTAACTATTTCAAATAATTTTCTTTATTTTTGCTCTAACAGTTTTCTCTATTTTTATGCACACAAACTTACATATTTACATAATCCATAATGCTTTTTTCAGTTGCCATACCATTTATTTACAATTGTTTACTATAGATTGGAAAAGATGATTCCACATCAACAAGACATAGATATATATTTAGTCATTTTCAAAAAATTATTAATAAGTATTCTAGTTGATAGAATTATTTCTATTATAAAATAGTTTTACTTCATATCAAAATTTGTTTAACAAAAAACGCAAACACAATTTGAAAAAGAAAATCATAATAATGAGTATAGAAATATTATAAAATGGAGTTAATGGTCTAATTTTATCAAACTGATCCTCAGCTGCATAATATTGCAGAATACTCCAATGGCATTGCTGTTCTTGAGTTTTAAATACCTTTTTTCTGGTTGTCTGATGCAGTGTTTTGTCAGATTACATATATTTGATGATAGAAACTGGAGCTAAAATGTGTTGATTTAATGATCAATCAAATCTGAAGATGTCATTGGTGTACTAAAATAATCTGACATAAGCCTAGCACATTGCTGTTTGATAGATTCTTTGATTTTATATAAATGCAGTTTATTGACTGTCTTTTAATCATTTTTTAGCAAAAATCTTTTATTGTACATATATGCATACACAATATTACATTTCAACTACCATACAGTCTTCTTCAGAGCCACTTTTACATTAATATTTATTAAAGTAAAAGTCACTCAGAAGAAGACTGCAGAGAAGTTGAAATGTAAGATTGTGTATACATTTATATACAAAAAGGGTTTTACTAAAAATTATTTAAAGTATAGTGAATAAATTACATTTTTATAAGATATTATAGCAATGTAAAGGAATTGATGAATTTAAACCACCAAACATCACATGATAAACATTTCTTATGCTTGTTCATAGCTGTTATTAAAACAGGCAAAATTTTTCATACAGTAGTGCTACTCAGTGCAAACCAGCATAATTAATGGATGCTAGAAGACTTCACTATCTAGTGCCTATTCATCCAATACCCCCAGACTAGTTTCTCACTTGTGGATTTTGTCAGTGAGGAGCCTTGGAGCTGAGAGCTCTGCACCTAGATCTTAGGATCTAATGCAACCTTCCAGCAGCCATCTTTTATCTCTACTTAACTACAAAACTATGAAAATAAAATTAAAAACACAATATTTTCAATCCAAACTCATTAGCTTATATAGTGATATAGATCTGAACTCAGTTCAGTACCCATGCATTTTGGTGTCTTTGGTTCTTTAATAACCATAGCCACCACTATTCTACTAGGCAGGATTGGTATTAAACCACCAAACACCATATGATCACCATTTCTTATGCATGCTCATAGCTGTCATTAAAACAGGCAAAAATATCCATACAGTAGTGCCACTCAGTGAAAGCTAGAACAATAAAAAGATGCTGGAAGGTTGCATTAGATCCTAAAATCTAAGTGTAGTGCTCTCAGAGCCAAGACTCCTCACTGACAAAGACCACACCTTGTATGGGGATGTTGGATGAATAAGCACTAGATGGAGATTTTATGCACAAGCCTTCTGTTATCCATTGATTACTCTGACATGCACTGAGTGGCACTACTGTATGGAGAGTTTTGCCTGTTTTAAGTGGTGAATTTGGTATTTTTTGATTTTGTTTATTTAAACAAACATGTAATCTCTTCTTAGATTGTTGTTAGAAATAAAAAAAATAATCATGTAGTTCTCATAGTTTATTTAAATATTTATGATTATTTTTATAAAACATTTGTATAATAATTATTAAAAAAATATATTTTCAGGTTTTATGAAATATGTTTTATTTTTAAAAATACATGCTAAGAAGTTTGATGTAATAGTAAAAAGAAAATTACAATGACTGTGCTCAGTTAAACCCTGAAATAAAAAAAAAAAAAAAACTTTTGTTATATTTTAATAATTATAAATACAATTTTAAGTTTCAGAACATAACTTCATAGCTTTGCGATGACTTAATATTAGTTTATTTATGTCTGATAATGAAATTCACTCAACAAATATTTATTAATTTATTTCTTTAATATCAGTTTACCTGTGATGTTTTGAATAATTATAAAATTATTGTTCTTATATATTTCATTTTATTTCATAAGTTTTCCTTATATTATAAAAGTTTAAATATGATTATTGGAAGGTTTATCATTTGTAAATTTATATTTCCAATAAATCAAATATAATTTATAGATTTATAACATTGCATAAAAATTTTAATAGTAAAATGCTATATTGAACTATTAATTCAAATTGGCACAAGCAATTGATATAAAAACAATGAAATATAGAAGGGTTAAAATAAATTATTTATTTATTAAATTAAAATTCTACTAATTAACTGGATTCAATTTTTATGAAACATTTTACAAATTCTTTAAATTAAGTAAATACTATTGAACCATTTAGATGGCTTCTATGAGGTGAGAAATTTTAGAATTGATAGACTTCAGTTAAATTTTGAGCTTAACATTAGTTTTTTAATGTGATTATTAAATTTCTTTATGTTTTAAAATTTATTATAATTACATATGGATAATATAAATCACGCCATCACACTTACGACATAAAGCTGTAACAACAAATAGAAAAATAAATTAAATGGCTGAGCGCTTTCAAGAAGATGTACTCCCTCATAATCATAGCCAGTTATGACTCGTTCTTTGAAATCATTATATAAATACAATATGCAAATGAGTCCTTATGACCATCTTTTCGATATAGCAAAACATGCTTCTTTACGATTAATGGCGAAGGAGTCCTCTGCAATAAAGTAAGCCTCCTTTACTTTTCGCTTAATATCATGCCTCTCAATAACTGGCTATGATTATGAGAAGCACATCTTCTTGAAAGCGCTCAGCCATTTAATTTATTTTTCTATTTGTTGTTACAGCTTTACGTAAGTGTGATAGCACAATTTATATTATCATACTTAGACAAACGTAAAATATAAATCTACAGGTTATTATTTTATAATTACATAGTATATTTTTGTAGAAGATTTTTTTTTTTTTTTTTGAAAACTTATATTCTATAGTTAATGTAAGAAAGTATTATATTTTCTAAATTTGTAAACACAACTTATTTTTAGTTGGGTTGTGGATTATAAAGTTGAGTTTTAATTTAGTTGAGTATCTAATTATTTTATTTGACTATTTAATTTAATAATCAATACGAAAACTTCAAATATTATCTCCAACAATAAGCTTACTATTAGTAATTTGTTTAATATTTCTAGATTTTGTAATTAAGTCGTTTTTTGTGCAAAAAAAATATGTTTTTGGAGATGATTTTTGTAGCTTTGTAGCTTTTTTAATGCAAGATTTATATTTTTTTAATATCTTTTAATCAGATCATAAAAATCTATCTGATTAATGATGTAATTTTATTGTTAAATTGCATTACAGCAAAAGTGATTTTCAATTATATTTAAAATTCAGAACCAAAAAAAATTTGTAAAAGTAGAAAAACTTTAGTAATCATTATTTTTTTTTTTTCAGATTTAATAGAATTACACACATTCATACAAACAGATACACACTACAATATTAATTTTAAAAATATAGCAGAAACTATAAAGGTATGAGAAACTTATTTATTATATATATATATATATTCATAGAAAATACCAAAATAAAAATTATTTGTATATAGTGGTGCATTTTATTTTTATATTATTGGTGGAATTATTTATACATTTTAATATTTACGCAATACTTTATTATTATCATAAATTAATTTATTTTTCAACAAAACTAGGTTAAAATTATCCAACCCTTGAAATAAACTTTTTTTAATCTTTATTTCAAATTCATAATAAAACTGATGCCGGTGTCAAAATAGAAGTGTAAAAACTAAATATTTTCTTTACAAAATTAACAATTATATTTCTGGTTCAGGATAAATGGAATATTCAACAACCTACAAAAAAAAAAAAAACATGAATATAATTAGCAATATTAACATATAAATAATATATAATGTTAATGATAGTAATAAACTAAATAAAAAGATAGAAAGAAATATACATAAAGAAAGAGATAGAAGAAAAAGAGTCTATATATTTATAATTTTCATTATTTATAAAAGTTATGAAATAAAATTAAGTCAAGATAAAATTTTCTAAGATAATATTAGAATTATTAATTACTTACTTTCATTAAAGAACTAAAATACAAGCATTCTTATACCTCGAACTTAATTGAAAATATAGGCGATTTGAACTTGTACTTTCAAGCAGCCATCACTATCCACATTATCTCATACTACTGATACACATGAACACACATATGTAGAAAAGATAAATAATCACCAATATAGGTATTTTCTGCTGAACCAGCACTCATCATTTGGTTCAGATTATCATCTCCCAAACATATATAAAATCAGCACTCAGTTTATATTAAGATAAGCCAAAGTGTTTTGAGATCAGCATGGGCATAACAACAATATTGAAATCATCATGGGATTTGGGAATTATATTATCAGATTTTCAATGATCAACATGGCTAAAGAGTTGGAGTAGATTGAAGCCTGTCCATTCAAGTATAAAGATTTGGGAGATGATAATCTGGACCTACTGATGTTTGCTGGTTCAGCACCAAATATGTATATTGGTGATTATTTATCTTTTCTACATATGTGTGGTCATGTGTATCAGTAGTATGAAATAGTGTGGATAGTGAAGGTTGCTTGAAAGTATGAGTTCAAATCCTCCATATTTAATTAAATATATATATAGTTTATTGGTAATATCAAATTATAATTTTAAATTATGAATTTCGCATTAGGAAAGTTGCCTTACAGATTTGTTTATATATATACATACACCCGGGTCTCGTCTTATGTGGATTATTTTAATGCGATTTTGGAGTTACGCTAATCATATTTCTTCCTAATATTTTTGTATGTGGTTTTCTTTTATGTGATAAAAATATTAGATGAGAAGTCAAGCTCTGATAATGCACTATTACTTTAAATATTATAAATTTTGCATACTCATATGTCATATTTAAAGTAATAATGCATTATTGGAGTTTGACTTCCATCTGATAATTTCAATATTTTCAGCACTTTATAATAGTACTGTAATAGACTTTATGCAATAAAGAAGTTCATAATTCACTTAAAATCAGGATTTCCCCATTTTATATACACACATTAAATTTTACAAGATTCTAATATAAATCTGTTCAGATGTTATAGATGCCGATACTATGCATGTTGTTGTTTTTGCATTTTAAATCATTCTATTTTTGCTTTTTAAAAAAAGAGTAAGTAATCAATTAATCATTTAGTGTCCACAAGTTTATTTTTAAAAGATGAGTAACAGTGGTGGGCACAATTAAATCTGAAAATTAAAAATTAAAATCTCATTTTTAATTGTAATTAACAATTTAAAACTCATGTAATGTGATGTGAAATGATGAAATTTGATTATTAAACAGAATTGAAAATTAAAAAATTAAAGATAAAAATAAGAATTTAATTTTTAAATGTTATTTTTAATTAAATTTTGCCCAACAGTGGTGAGTAGGGGTCTTTTTATTATCATGAGTCTAAGTTCTTATTTTTATTTTAAACTTTTAGTTTACCCTAATGGAGAAGAAAAAACACCTAAGAAAATTAATTTTTTTGGAAACAAAAATTTCAATTTTAGATCACTTAACTAAATGAGAAGGATCAACAGTGATTGGAAAACATTTTAGTTTGGGAGAGTATAAGAGCAATTAAAAAACTGAAGTTGGCACTAGTTGTATTTCCTCTTGTGATAAATCTGATTTCTTACCTGTTTACAAATGAACCTGCATATCGTCAAATAGTGATAATAATTCAAATAGTGTACATGTATAAAAAATGTAAAATACTGTAAATTACTCGTAAAATATATTGTTTTGAATAAAATTAAATACTGTAGTTAATAAAAAAAAATAAAAAAAATGTTTGTCTTGTATCAATTTTTTTCAAATTTGAAATTTTTTATTAGTCATATTTCATTTCCTTATTTTTTTATGTGAATTTTAAAGTAAATTTACATTGTTGTTTGCTTTTATGCCATTTTTGGAAAATTACAGTATGTATTCGCCATTTTTAAGGTAAGTTAAGTCTATTTTTGTGTGATTTTATTTGTGCACATTTCTGAGGACCTAGGTGTATATATAACAGTAAAAAGTAGGTCAGATATCACATGGCTAAACTTATTAAAAATCAAGTCATTTATCACTCTTGTTTAGCTTGGGTAGAGCTATTAGCAAGCTCATTATATTATTTATATAATTTTAAATTAAACAGCTTTATGTACATGTAAACAAAAGAAGTAAGTCACTCTTCCCTCAGGCTATGAATTAAAAACATTCTAAAATTTGAACAAAGCATCAAGAATAGAATGAATCCACCTATTCTTGGAGTTCTAATGTTTATAAGCACACCTTTGTTAACAATGTTAATAATTCAAGATTAAATTATTATATTAGTTGGATAAATATGGCATTGAACTGCTGTTAAACCACCAATTATCTAAAACTGGAGACAGCATTTCTCCTTTAACATCTTGATGTAATAATAAAATAAGATTTAATATTTAAACTTTAAATTAAATACAGCTCAATGTATATGTTAACAATCAGAAACATCACCCTACTCCAGGCTATGAATTAAAAGCACTCTGGATCAAGAATAAAAAATGCCTATTATATGTATATATATATATATATATATATATATATATATATATATATATATATATATATATATATATATATATATATATATATATATTGTAAGTATTCAGATTAACTGTTGGTCAAAGTATTTAAAAAAATAGAGAAGTTTTTTGATCTTGTTTAGTTTTCTTTTTACTTGATCCATGGATGATAAAGATATATATATATTATAACGATCGAAATGAAAGTGAAGATCGAATCTAACCACAGACTATGATATCTGCTCTACAGGGTGCCATCTAGGCATTTAAATCTAGAAAAATTTATAGAGTAGGCAGATACGTGCTGTTAAGATTCCACTTTATTTAGATATTCAGATCGTTAGCCCAAGTCACTAGCTCAGTGGAGACGCAGAGATAAAAATCTATATCTTAATTTATATCTTAAATATAAATAAATAAAAGACACTGACAGAAATTAACACATAAAAATATTTATTTACGCACATACAAAATCAATCTAATTTGAGGAATAAGTTTAACACTTTAGATTTTATATTAACTTTTAATTTTACATTTAACTAAGTTTCAATGAGTTTAATATTTTATTTAGATAGTCGAGTATGAATAGACTACATAGACCTGCATTTGAAAAGAAAATATTCTATCCCTTATTTAACCTTAGGCCAAAAAATTTGCAATCAAACCGGCGCCAATCCATCTGATACATTTATGTATTCAATGTAGCATGAAAATACGACAACACAAAATACTATACTGTCAGGAATGTACATCTGATCAGTAAGTAGAATTAGAGAAGACATTGTCTCTCCACCAACAGGAATGTCACATCTGTTGGTGAGTAGAACAATAAACATAAAACTCCATAGGAATGGATCGCGGTCCTTTGCCATCTTACGAACCCATCCATAGGCAAACAGAAGGTGTGTGGCATATATATAAAATCCTGCCTGTAGCGGATCTCATACTACATCTACAATTACACAAATATATCCAATCCATTGAACCAATTCAACTACAAAATGAATAACCTAAGATTACCCTCCCTTAATATAACTTTACAAAACTATATAGCCATTCACGCCCGACTTAAATTTAACATTTAAATACGTTCGCACAGATTATTTTTATACAATTTGTTTTATAATGTCGAGTATAGATCGGCTGCATAGATTCCATGGTCAAACATTCCAAATTAAACACAACTGATCAAAATACAAAGTCAATTGATAACGTCAATTGCTGAGGGAATACAGGAGACCCTTTGGTGTTCATCATAAGACACCGCAGTGACATCGTTGACTTAGATATTCTAATCGACTGTGAAAACCACAACATAATCAACCGCTAACGAATGTATTCATTGTCTATACCCAACTTAAATGTAATGCATTTAATAATTTCTACAATAAATATTACTACAAATAAAAATAATAAAATGGAAATGATTTTAGCAAAACTTAACTATATAAATTTAAACAATCAATTATTAATTTGAAAATCAAATAAGAGTTCATTTTAAAATTTAAATTAGCTGAATCTTTAAAAAAAACAATGAAGAAAGTTCTTAATTACTTTTTTTTGTTGTTGTTAATTTGTAAAGTTCATAGCTCACGGTAGAAGAGTCCAGGTTTCTGCTTTTAATTCCTGCGACGCCTCCATTGGAAGATAATGTTCTGGAGATGGCAATATCTGGTTCAAGGTATCACAGTCCTTCCATTTTTTTTTAAATAGAGAGGGTGGTATGTGCGTCCTACCACATCTCTCAAACAAAACGCTGGAACTGTCCAAAAAAAACTGTATTTCTCTTTTTATATTATCCACACGGATTCAATCAACAAAACATCACTAATCCATCACTTTCGTTAGGGTCCGAGCCAAGGCTTGGTGCTTCCATTGGTCAACTAATTTCTCTTTATTTTCTTATCTATCTTTCATCAGATCATTTTAATTATACAAGAGCCCAAGGCTAGCTTGCTTTTCAAACAATTTATAAACAATCATTTCCATTTACAGATTACAAGAATTAATTAATACCTGTTTTTATTTTTAAATCTTGTACTTTTTTTTATAAAAAAAATACGTTCAAATACTTATTTATTTGTTTTTTTTTTTTAAAAAAAATATTTTTAAAGTTTGGCATCTGTGCGAATGTATATATGTTTAACAAACATTTTAATTTTAGTGTTTAGTTTTTTACTTTTATTTGCGAACTTTTAAGTTTTTATTTTAAATTAATGTAACGACATATTTATATATCGTTACAATATATATATAAAATCCATATTTTGCGGGTTCATCCGTGTTCAAAACTTTTAATATTAATATACTGACATTTCGACTTGGTCACACAAGCCATCCACAGAGTAAAAGGTAGAAAGACGGTTGTAGAGGCGCTACAATCACTGATTTGAATAAAATGTTAAAATTCCACCAATAGCAAAAAATGTTAAATTTAGGAATGTTTTTTAAAAAAATCTTTCCAAATAGGAGGAAGTTTACATGTATCATCTCACTTATTGATACAATCTGGCCTTTTAAGTATCTCAATGGCTTCTCTAATTTTGCATTGGTAGAGATTATCACATCTGGATATGATCCTGGTACTAAAAAAATCAATTTTATGACCTGAATCTATAGTATGGAGTGAGAGTGCTGATGATGATGAGTGTGTTTAACTGCATTAGCATGCTCATCTCTCCTAACACTGATGCTAATGCAGTTAAACAACACTCATCATCATCATCATCAGCTCTTTCACTCCATACTATAGATTCAGGTCATAAAATTGATTTTTCTAGTACCAGGATCATATCCAGATGTGATAATCTCTACCAATGCAAAATTAGAGAAGCCATTGGGATACTTAAAAGGCCAGATTGTATCAATAAGCGACACGATAATGTAAACTTCCTTCTATTTGGAAAGAGTTTTTTAAAAAACATTTCTAAATTTAACATTTTTTGCTATTGGTGGAATTTTAACATTTTATTCAAATCAATGATTGTAGCACCTCTACAACTGTCTTTCTACCTTTTATAACTCTGTGGATGGCTTGTGTGACCAAGTCGAAACATCAGTATATTAATATTAAAAGTTTTTAACATGGATGAACCCGCAAAATATGTATTTTATATATTTAACCCGTGCAAATCTTCATTTTAACATATATATATAAAGTTAACTAATATCACTAACCAAGATGTAAAACTTATATATAACCTTAGGTCAAAGTTATATTTTAGCAACTAAATATGAAGAAAATAAAATTAGAAATCAATTATACAATCATTAATTATAATACTTTCAACAACTGTAGAATACAAAATCATGAAATCAAAAAGTAAATTTAATACATGCTACCAGAAGTAGATTCTACTATAAAAGCTAAAGCAAATAATTTCCAAATTAATTCTATTTTTTACAAATGGACTAGCTACTGTGCACAATTATTTTGCTGTATTTGAATTCCAAACACATTAAAATATTGATCAATAGTTTGAACAAATTTTCCTTGTTTATAAAATCTTCATGAAGAAAAAACTCTAATAACACTCAATGAAAAATAAAATAAATTACTCTTTAATATTAATAATAATTTCAAAAATGAAATTATCTTTAATATAGTAATTAAAGAAATTCTTAGCCAGATCATTTTAAACTTGAACTTTAAAAAAGATAAATATATTAAAAACATTTATATTCAAATAAATTATTTTAAGAAGATATCAAGTTATTTAAAATGCATCATAAGTAAAGACAATTTGCCATAGGATCCAATGCTTTTATATTAACTTAAAGCAGTGTAATTACTTATTCTGACTGAAATGCCTAAAGTATGTATATATATAATATTCAAAATGCAATTTCAATTTATATGGAAATAATTTATAGATGTCAAGATCACAAAAGAGGAACATTAGGAACAATGGAGTATATTGATTGCTTCACTGATGATTGATAATAAGAAAATAAATAATTTTTTCCTCAGTAAACATTATTTCACAAATTATGTAAATGAATAAGACAATACCATAAATTTTTAATCACATCCATAATTATCTAATTTTGTTTCTTTTGCTTTCAAAATCTAATTATGTTGGATAATCAGTTTGGAAAATCACTAGATAAAAAGAAATTGGAAACACGGACCGATCTTTAATAAACCATGAGGGCTCTGAGTAAATTTCTTTTTTTAAAATGAAATATTTTTATCTGTTTACATAAAGTCCTATACTTTAAATTTTATAAAAGCACTTCCAGAAAGAAATTGTGCATATATTAAACATGAAAAAGTATAAATAATTTTAAATTGTACTTTCTTAAAAAGAAAGTCAAAAGGTTGCAATTAATATGTTTTTTTTTGTTAATATATATTATGCTTTAACATGTATAGGTGTGCACAGCCATGTAAGTTTATGATCGTAAATGTGGTATCTTACGATGAGTACTGTTTGGGAATTTACTTCAGTGTAATCCTATGTAAGCATTTCAGTCAGTCATAAATAAGTTGGTGGTATTTATAATTGTGCTGCAAATATACACATATAAACCCATTATTTCTTAAAACATATTTACCTCAATGCAACCTTCTTAAATAAAAAAATTATAAAATTTGCTTGTCATGCCGTGTGTAAAAATAAATTGTATAAAAAAATAGAACTCTTGGGGGGAGGAGGTGTAATCATGATGGTCCTTAGGAAAATGATAGTAAACATTTTTTTTTTGCATATAGTCTTTATACTAACTGAATGTTTTGTAAATTTTTGTTAATCGTGTACCGTAATTACTAACCCTAAGTAAAATATTTTTTTTTGTTTATTTTTTTAAGCAAGTTTACTGATATGTAATGGGCACATATGATGTTACATTATTTTTTTAATTATTAAACATGAAAAAAATAAAAGTTCACAAATAAAACTTCTTTTTTAATAATTAAAAATTGAAAATTAAAATTCTATACTAAACTCATATATATATATATATATATATAAAATTGCACAGATGAAAAAAATTATTAAAAAAAGAAACTTTATAAAAAAAAGAAAAAGTATTTCAAAACTAAATTGTCAGTAAAGATTTAAAGATAAAAATATATCTAAGTTTATACAAAACAAATTAATTAATGTTATTGAAAAATGGAAATGATTATTTTAATTAGTCCAAGTGAACTAGCCCTTGGGCATTTAAATGTATATGCAATGGTCAGATAGGAAAATAATAGAAATTAATAGCAAATAAAAAGAAATGCCTTAGGAATCGGACCTCAACAAAAGGGTCTTCATCATCATGATGTAATGTTGAGTTAATCCGCAAAATTAATATAAAAGGAAAGGGTTGGAAATAAAAAAGGGGAAATATTATTAAGAGGATGAAGATGTGTAAAGTTGGAGAGTTGGATGTGAAGGTATTGAATGACGCACTTTTAATTCCTTCAGTGGTTATAAAAAAAGAAAGAAAGAGAAATGACCGATCGTTTTCTACAATAGGAACCAGCTAAAGTAAAAGACCTCTGGATAAGTAAAAACAATGGCTAACTGGATACCAATATCTTCAGGATAGCATGGAAATTCCTGTTCAAAATTACAAACAACTACAAATTATGGACCTTTTAAAACCTTAAGAACTTTAGATAATTCATGAACATTAAATTAAAAACGTTCCGTATTTAAAATAATTGCAATAGAATCCTATCTGACCAACTTTATTTATTAATAAGTAATTTTAATTTGATGTATTTCTTTTGTACAATCATTTCCATTTATTTTTTTTGTTCTTTTAAGTTTTTATTATGATTTTTGTTTTTCATTAAATTAAATTATATAAATGTTAAACTTAAGTCGGGTGTGAATGGCTATATAGATTTGTAAAGTTATATTAGGGGAGGGTAATCTTGGATTATTTGTTTCATAGTTGAATTGGGTCAATGGATTGGATATATTGGTGTAATTAGTAGATGTAGTACAAGATTTGCTATGGGAAGAATCATTTTATATGCCACACACCCCTGTTGGCCTATGGGATGCGATCGTAAGTCAGCAAAAATGACCACAGTCCTTTCCTATGAAGTTTTTTTATTGCTCTTCTCATCAGATAGATATAGTATTCCTATCTGATGAGAGGCAATTTCTTCTCTTAACCTATTTTGTGCTGCCGTATTCATGTTACATTGAATGCATCAATATATCAGATGGATTGACGTTGGTTTAATTGCGAACTTTTGGCCTAAGATTAAATAAGGATAGAATTTTTTTTTTTCAAATGCAAATCTATGTAGTCTATTCATACTCAACACTCTAAATAAAAATGCATTAAATTTAAGTTGGGTATAGACACTTGCATGGATTCGTTATTGATTAATTATGTTTTTGGTTTTCATATTTGATCAAAATATATAGACATTCAGTAAATAATGATATCTTATGGCGAGTATCTAAAATGTATTTATTCAGATGTCTTTTAAGTCAACGATGTCAATGCAGCATCTTATAATGAATACCATTGGGTTTCTTGTATTCTCTCTGCAATTGATGTTATCAATGACTTTGTATTTTGATCAGTTTTGTTTATTTTGAAATGTTTTAACCATGGCATCTATGCAGCTGATCTATACTCAACATTATAAAACAAACTTTTATAAATACATCTGTGCGAACTTATAAAAATTAAAATGTAAATTAAAATCTAAAATAAAATTTAAAAATGTAGTTAAATGCTAAAGTAAACATACTAAAATAATAATGCTAAATTTTATATATATGTGTGTGTATAATTACTGGCAGTGGCTTATTTTATTCTTTTTTATATATTCTTAGATGGGAATTTATTATAAAATATAAATCTCTGCTATTCCACTGAGCTAGTGACAATGGGCTAATGACCGGAATCAACCAATATAAATTTTTTTTCTTACGTATCTGCCTACTATATAAATTTTCTAGGTTCAAATGCCTAGTGGCACCCTGTAGTGCAGATTATGTTAAGTCTCTCATTTTATTCTGGATTGTTATAATATATATATATATATATATTGTTTAATAAAATTTAGATCTTCTTTGTAAAGTGACCTGACAAAAGTAAATAAGTAAACTTAATATGAAGGTAAGATTTCATTATTTTTTATATTCAATTAATTCACTTGATAAGATAGAATTTTTGTTTATTACTAACTTAATTAATTTAATAATGTTTGTTTATTTATTTTTTGTATAAATGATTAATATTCTTGAATGAATGGCCTATTCTTTCAATGATAGGAATCACACATAGATGGTGGTGGGGGTTATAAAATGAAATTCCCTCAAAAAGATTTAATAATACAAAAATTTTCATTTATATTTATATTGTTTAAATTAAATTTAACTAATTAGTATTATTATAATTTTTAGAAATTATAAAATTTCATTCATTGTTTAAATATTGTTTGTGTTGTAATATATATCTACTATGTGAATATGGAAAGGTATCATTTTAAATTTATATATTAATATAGTAGAGATGTATAAAAAGCACTCATAATTATAAATGTTGATATACATAAAGATAAATTTAAATTGTTATCATTTAATAAATGTTGTTAATGTTTTTTTTTATTTTAAGAAAGTCTTTGATCCATTTAAATCATTTCTTATTATCATAATAAAATATGATTAAATACTCATATATATATAAATGAAAAAACCATTTAACAATACAATACTAGTTTAAATTCAAAAATTTTACCAAAATCCTTTCACAACCATGGTTTCATCTACTTCAAATAGACCTTCTCAAGTGAAAATCAAACTATAAGAAATGACAAATATATACACACAATCAAACCTTTCCATAATTCATTTCAAACTCCACCTTCCCTTAATATCAAAAGAAGTCTTCATTAAGGGAAGGTGGAGTTTGAAATGAATTATGGGAAGGTTTGATTGTGTGTGTATATTTGTCATTTCTTATAGTTTGATTTTTACTTGAGAAGGTCTATTTGTAGTAGATGAAACCATGGTTGTGAAAGGATTTTGGTAAAATTTTTGAATTTAAGCTAGTATTGTATTGTTAAATGGTTTTTCATTTTTATTTTTGCTAGTACAGTATTAGGCAGGTTTGGTGTTATATATATATATATATATAATAAAAACAGAATTACTTCTATAAATCTGCTTTAATATTTCAACTAGCAGACTGGTTTTCATCAGAAAGCAAAATGGCTACTTACAGAAATTAAACGGTAAAATATTACAGACAGTTATGTATCAGATAACAAAACTAATTCCTATAGGCTAAAAAACTTTATATAATATATATACATCTCTCTCTCTCTATATATATATATATATATTGAAATGGAAACCTCCCAATCTCTTTTTCCATTTCACCATCAACCTAATGACCTACTCGTCTGAACTAGTTTTGAACCTATTTTAAATGTAAAAATGTTATATATATGTCAAGTGGGAAAACTTTGTTATCATGGCCACTTGAATGGCATCATCCATTTACATATGAAAACATGCTATAATTAGACAGGTTTGATAAACTTATAGCGTAGAAATGCTCATAAAATATAAAATGTTTTATTAATTTTCAGTCAATTCTTAATTATATTTGCTATTATATTCATATGTGGATGGATAATTTAAACCTTGGAATAATGGCAAAATGATATATATATATATATATTTAAGTTTAAATAAAAAGATATAATGTGAAACCTTTTTCTTTAAAATATATTTAATGGTTTTCTGATTTAATGTTTTACATATATAATTGAAACTAAAGTATTTTTTTTAAATCTGTCCAATTTGTTATTTTGTAAAAACAAATGTGTTAAAAGTTATTTACTTCAGTAAAATAAAAATCATCCGTTTGTAATTAAAAATGAGAATTTTGTGTAAACAAAAAATCAATTAGTGACTGCACCCCGGGTAAAAGTAAAATTTAGTTTACTGATTGATTTTGTTTGCAACAAAAGACTTTATCATTAAATCAGAATACCATTACTTCTGCTAAGCTTTAACATTCTATAACACCTAAAAAGGAATTTAATTAGTGAAATCTGAATCGAATTATATGATTTATATATTTTAATAATTTTAAGTAAATTAAATATAACACCTCAGAGACATTATCTGTTGTAGAAATTAAATTATATTATTTTGTTTAATTAAAAGTCAATTGGTCTGAGGCAAACAAAATTCCAAAAAGGTGTTAAGGTGTAGTGGAAATGTATAAATAGGCCTTATTTTAAGTGGAAAGATATACTCCATCTTGCTGTTGAAGAGCTGTTAATATCAGAAGATATAAATTGTTTAATTTTACCATGTCTGGCTAAATTCAGGCAAAATTTTGCTGCCATTACCATGATGGAATGCTGAAGTTCAATCCATCCAATGCCGAAGCAACAACCAACAAGCTTATACCAAATAAAAGATGCCATAAGCCACCAAAGAACTCACCTTTGTTTTAGTTCGAATATCTCCAGTCCAACTACAGGAGAACTGTTTTAATATTAAAATCACAGAGCTCTGTGTAAATTTCAAAACAATCATTATTTCTTCAAAATCAGGTTAGATAACCATATTATTGTAACTTCTTTCTAAAATTGTGTTCTAAATAATAGTTAAATTCTGTAAAATGTAATACTTTTGCAAATTTTTCTTTATTAATTCAATATTTTGCTATATAACTTAATCACTGCAGTATATTTGCTTTCCTTTTGATTATTTTAATAGTTATTAGTTATACCTATGTTTTGAAACAGCGTGCATTTAATTACCAAATATGTTTTTTATTAAAAAGATATAATTTAAAATCTTTGAATTTAGTTATTATAGTGTCATTTCGTGTGCTGTTTCGAAAACCTAATTTCTAAATAGCGGTGACCTGTTTGTGCTTGTTGTTATTTAGTCATTAATTAATTAATTAATATAAATATAAAATGTGGCTTTTCAATCTTTAATTATTATGTTACTAAAGATTAAACTAGTCTGGAGTGTAATCATAAGTATATTTTTGTAGTAAAGTATTCGTAAGTCACTTATTAAATATACTTTTCTCCCTTTTAAAAGTTTAGTAGTTATAGATAACTAAAGAGATTGAATGGGATAAAGCAAAGTTTGTATATATATATATATATATATATATATTCCCGTCAGTAGCATATCATATTTCTCATGCTACAGAAGAGTTGGCTCTTTTGATCAAGCTGATGATCTAGTGTTCATTTGATGTATAGTATTTAAGTTATAATATACTCCGGCTTGGCGGATGTGAAATTTATTAATATTTTCTCGTTGTGCTGTTTTGATATATATCAGATGGAGACACAGTAAGTCCAGCCCATCTTCTTCTCTTATGGGTAGTGCAGTAGCTAAGTGTGAGTTATGGGCCAGATTAGCACATAAGTCCCCTGTTTTTTATGAACCAAATAAAGGTTTCCTTTTAGCAGCATGACGACCGGTTATTGGATAAACCGGTGTTTGCCACAAAAACCCTAAAACTATTCTTCCATCCACAGAGCAACTTTATTATTATATTTTACTTGTGCCTAGCATATTAGTAAAATCTCTACAGCCAACTCTGCCTCCTTAATATGCAATCTTCAGCATTGAACCGAAGCATTCTTGAAAAACTGTTCAATCTAAAGCTATCTGGGATGCTTTACAAGCCCATATTTAATATATAAATTTATTATAATTAGACGTATTATTAAGCTTCACTCCAGACTTGGTTTGATTTCATGTAAAATAGCCACTCAAACTGATTATAAAAGGGCATAACTAATAATTGAGTGTAGTGATTAGTTGTATAGCATGATATCTGGCTCCATTAAATAATATCAACAAACCTATTTGCCAACACATCAATTATTGTTCAAATCACCTAGAGAAATGTTACTTTATAAATAAAATGCCTGCGTGCATTTGACAACAATAAGGTTATGTCGAAATACATCTCAAATTGTCAATAAACATATTTTTAATTCATCATAGATCAGTTTCTGTCTCATTATTAGATCAATCCAATTCACTAATTGCCCATAGCTATTCATTAGTAAAACCCCTATTAAATTAATACATTAGATTTTATCTTTGGAATGTCTCTAGTATTTAAGTTGTTTATATATATGTTTAAGTCCATGAGTCTTATTGTTTTCTCCGATTTGCTAGTGGGCTGGATTAAGAATTAATTCTCATGGGCCATCATTGTTATGTTGTCCATTAGGTGTTTGACCTGGGGCTTGGAGAGTGGGTTCGAATCCAGGCTGGTCCCTGACCAAAATCTCAGGCTCGACTGGGTTAGAAGTACATTTTGTGAGTTCCAGCTCGTGTTAAATGGATAAGCGTATTTTGACCAGCACAATATATATTTACAAAGCTTTCTATAAAAAATACTAAAAAAATTATTTCACAAAAAATTTATTTTAAAAAACTAAAACCTTACATACATTATTATTATATATTAAAATATATCAAAAAACAATAAAAATATATTATTATATATGCACACACTAAAAAACTGTATATATATATATATATATATATATATATATATATATATATAGTAGATATATATATATATATATATATATATTCTACTATATGTATTTTACTATATACATATATACCTTATGTACATATATTTTTTATATATATTTTATATTTATTCTACTTCGTGCTAGTCCAACTATAAAAGAATTATTTAGGAAAGAAAAAAAACAAATCCCTAGGAAATCAGGTAATTCAAAGATGTGATAGTACCTATATTCATATTCATCCCATGAGGATATAATGCCTTAAATTTAAAAAAAAAAAAAAAAATTCTCCTTCTGTTTTCTTTCTCTCATGGAAGAAAAATTATCTTCCAATATAACCACTCTTAAATCATCAATCGAGTAATCAGGTAAATTGAAATGTTTAGAAACTGGTCTATCTTCATTTTTATGTAAAATATCAAACCTATGGTTGGTCATTCCAATATGTACACTGTTTGCTGACCCAAGCATCTATTACATTCTATTATATATACCAAGTTTATACTTTTACAATTGACATAGTTGGGGATATATGCCATTGAAAACCATTGATGGTATCTCTGTGAACCATCTTTGTAACAATAATATGTTTGCTTGTAAGACATCTCTTATCCCCACATGAAAAACATCCCTTTTCTGACACAAAATTAGTTCCAAAAGCTGTCCTTACAAGTCTATCCCTAAGTGTCATATATATATATATATATATATATTCTTGCTATTAAAAGGTGTGAAGGTTGCCTTGACAGCAGTTAGAAACATTAGTTGCTATATTTACTGTGAATGTTTAGGTGGTTACTGGTTGGAAACTAATTATATATATATATATATATATATATATATTTCCATATAATTAGTTTATATATATATATATATATATATATATATATATATATATTCAAAATATTAATATATAACAAACTAACCAAAGGAAATACATATAAAAACAAAAAAATAAAGACTTATAAATCCAATAAATAATATAATATTTCAACCAGAGGACTGGTTTTCATCAGAAAGAAAAAAAAATACACAGTATTTTACTGTGTATTTTTTCTTCTTTCTGATGAAAACCAGTCCTCTGTTGAAATATTATATTTTTATTGATTTATAAGTCTTTATTTTTTGTTTATATATATATATATATATATATATATATATATATATATATATATATATATATATATATATATAATCCTAATTTGACATCATAATAAGTTGGTTGAAACTAATTTTGGGAATCTATTGATTGAAGTTATTTTAAATAATATTATTGCTGCAGGATATTAGTAGAACCCCTGAAGAAAGTTAATTGCAAAATCCACCCTGAATTTGAATTCTGAGCATAACAAGTAATCAAGAGAGATGAAGATTGGATGAACTGGTCTAAATTGTATCTATAGTTAATATTTAGATATTAAATTATCTTATTTGAAATAGATGCAATTATAGATTAAATTTTTATCATATCTTTCATGGCATCCTATATAAAGACCCTATATCTGACTATAGTTAGATGCATTCACCAACATTACAATACTTAAAAGAAATATTGGAAATTAAATGCAAAGGAATTGAATTCCAATATGTGTTAGTTATTATTATATCTGATTGGCTGTCACATACGCATTTTTAAGGTGCATTGATCAAAGATTTCAGCCTTTCATGTTATTATTATATCATCTGTTTGTGCTTAATAAATATAATATATTTATATTTGTTACTATCATTTCATTAGATATGAAAATTACTTTGTAGTAAATCGAAAGATTTCATGTTTACTTATATATAGTATTTAGTGAATTAAATGTGAAGGTATTTTAAGCTTCATGCTCTTAGTTCAGAATGCTTGAGTCTGGTTTATTTATATATAAATTTAAGTAGAAAAGAAGGTGGGTTCCATTTTTTTCTTGTATTTCTGCCTTGTGTTCTTGAATTGAGAATTCCTCATGCAGTCATTATTACATCTGATTGGGTGTCACATAAGCATTTTAAAAGCACATTGGTAAAAGGTTTCAGCCTTTCACATTATTATTATATTATCTATTAGCATTTAATAAATTTAATAAATTTATAAATATTTTTGTAGTGTAATTTTTATTACACCGATCTCATACAAGGTAGGGGTTGTTTTTATCTACTTCTAACACCTTTGAGAGGGATGTAATCATAAATATCTGATCAAGGACATGAAAGTTATTGTCCAGAAATATTATTCATTATTGGATAATCTCTAGTCTAATGAGTGATTAATAAAAATTATTATTGCCATTTGTAGATTGTCTTTGAGTTCTTAAATAAGTTTATAGCAAAACAATGAACATATGTATCAGAATTTGAAATATCACAAATTTATTTTAATTTCCAGCTAAAATCAAGATTCTCCTACAGTTAGTCATGTATGTTAATTTAATGTGTTAATGAAGTAATAGGTGCTAAAATATTTTTAATGAATAAAAAAATTCTATTTTAGTTAAATCTTCAAGTCATGGGTGTTTCCAGGACAACAACTATTTAATAATACTGTGATTAAGCTACTTTTTAATCAAAGATGAACACAAAAAGTTTATAAAATGATTAAAATTTTACAACAAGTAGCCACACGTGTATATACTTTTTAAAATGTGATGCATATTAAACTTTGTATTATTCAAATTTGACAGGTTGGAAATCTTTTATTCTAATAATTTAAAAAGTGTATACAAATTTTTTTTTAAATTTATACATATATTGGTTTTTAAAGTTGCAACGTGCAATTCAAAATACTTAAATATATTATTGCCAGCAATGTTTGTACAATATTTTGCATTTTTTTATGCTTAGTTGCTTTTAATTAAGTTGCTTTAAAAAATTTGTTTTGTCTTTTTTTTTTTTTTTTAAAAAAAAGGAAACCAAATTAAACGTGTATTTATTTTCCTAACTGGCTTACTGAAATTAAAAGTATGCTAATACACACACACACACACACAAATTTAATCTTACATTTTAAAAATACTTTCATGTCATCTGCCCAAGAACGAACTACTTTCAGAATCAATATTGTTTATTAATGATAAATGCACTTATCGTAATTTTTTTAAAGAATAGTTAATTTTAAAATATATCCAGAATTTAAATTAATAGAATATTCTTTAAAAATTATATAGATAAATAAATAGATAGATATTTGAAATACATGCACTTTTCACATAGGGGATTTGAACTCAGACTTTCAAGTACCCGGCAACTATCCACACTATCTCATACCACTGATACACATGATCACACACATGTAGAAAAGATAAATAATCACCAATATAATATTTCGTGCTGAGCCAGCACTCATTGGTTGGTCCAGATTAGCATCACCCACCACACACACACACCCACCCACACACACACACACACACACACACATATATATATATATATTACTCAGTTTATATAAAGATAGCAAATCTTTATACTTTAATGGACAGGCTTCAATCTACTTCAACCTCCAACTCTTCAACCATCCATACCATTAAATGGATAAGATCCTATACATAAGGTGTCAGAGTGATTTGAGGTCAACATGGGCATGATAATAATATTGGCATCAGCATGGGATTTGGGCGTTACATCATCAGATTTTTATTGGTATGGATGGCTGAAAAGTTGGAAGTTGGAGTAGATTGAAGCATATCCATTAAAGTATGAAGATTTGCTATCTTAATATAAACTGAACACTGATTATATATATATATATATATATATATATATATATATATCATATATATATATATATATATATATGGGAGATGATAATCTGGACCAACTGATAAGTGCTGGTTTAGCATAAAATACTTACATTGTTGGTTATTTATCTTTTCTACATGTGTGTGGCCATATGTATCAGTAGTATGTGATAGTGTGAATAGTTGATGGGTTCTTGAAAATCTGAGTTCAAATTCCCTACATTTAGATAGATAGTAGATATATAGATAGATAGATAGATAGATAGATAGATAGATAGATAAATAGATAGATAGATAGATAGATAGATAGATAGATAATAGATATATAGGTAGATAGTAGATATATAGACGTCTAGATAAATATATATGTATATAGATAGATAGAAAGAAACTTTACTAGATAGATGGATAGATAGACAGATGGATGATTGATAAAGAGAGATAGATAAGAAAATTATAGAGAACAATGGAATATATTTAGCTGGAAAGCTGGAGACTCAACCAGACATATGAATATAGATAGGTAGACAGATTAGTAGATAAATAGAATAACAAATACACTATTAAATTAGATAGTCATATATATATATATATATATATATATATATGAAGAAATACTAATTATAATTGAAATAATAAATTTAATGGTTTATAAACTATTATGCACAATCCTTAAATCCACAGAAGTACTTTTGGTTAATTTCTTGAACCTGCCTCAACTGCCATTAAATTCAAAAACAAAGCGGAAGCAAATGCCATCAATTCAAATTTTACGAATCTCGTATTTTAATGTTAGCAGCTTGCCTATTTATTTTATTTATATTACATATAAATAAATAAATAAATAGATAGATAGATAAATAAATAGTAAGATAGATGGATACTTGGATAGATGGATACTTAAGCAGACAGATAACTAAACAAATGTCTAATTTCTATTTTTCCCAGTAATTCATGTACTGTTATGCAATGAATTATGAAATAATAGTAACACCACCAAAATACATTTATCTAACTTTATTTTTCTTGGAAAATGCTTATTAAATTATTTACTTTTATAAAATTATTTTTTTTTGTACTACAGATTCATTTTTTTTTAAAGAATAAGTTTTATATACAAATACTTTTGAAATTTAAAACTAAACTTGAAACATTAAAAATGTTTTAATCTAATGGAACTAAATCTTCAAACAATTCAATGAAAATTATTTATAAGGATTAAAATTTATAAAAAATATTTTGCAAAGTATGATTTTTAATCATTTTCTGCTTTGTAAATAACAAAAAAAAACTTTTATATAGATCTCATACATTTTTTATTTATTACTAAAAAAGAGATGATTTCACAAGCTATTTTTAAAAGAAGAGGTGAGAAATATAATTAAATGTATAAAAAGAAAAAAATAACTAACCAATGATAGAAATATTATTAACATTTAAAAAAAAGAGATGAAAAAACAAAAAATTGTTGGCAAAGTTAAATACCAAATGTGTAATAATTTAAACAGAAAGGATTTATACTCTAAGCAAATGTGTAGTAATATTTGTTGTAATAGCTTAACAATATCTTGCTGAGTACTAAGAATGCTTTTAAATCAAAGCAAAAGATAGAGGCTTTTGAAAAGATAAGATTGGCCATCTTATCTTTTGAACCTAAATTTAGTTATATAGGCCAATCTAAAGTATCTTAGTTTGAAAGTGTGAAGATCTTTCTTTATTCACTTTACATCCATTAATCACTTTTTATATATTGATGTGTTAATATTATAAACCATTAAAATTATGCAATACTATAACAAACATTACAGCAAATGAGTTTAGGGCATAAATCCCTTCTGTTTAAATTACACATAATCAGTGTGCTAGTAAATAAAATTGAATATTACAATGCATAAATAATAAAGATTTACCATATGACTGATAGAATCTACTCCCTTTTTGATATTTAAAAAAGGTAATAAAAATATTAGAAATTATAGAAATATCAATTTTCTATAAATCTACAGTGAAATATGGGTATTGAACAACCAAAAAACAAATTAGGTTTGTAAGTGATAAAATCAAGTCATGTATCATGTGACTTAATTTAATAAGCTTGTAATTATAAACTAAATAAAAAAGTGTCAATATCTTTAACAAGCTTTAGTGATAAATGCCACAAAAGAAAGCATTTAAAATTCTCCATCTAAAACTATCCCAATCCTCAGACTGGTTTCAACCTATGGCTCTCATCAGTGAGGCACTAGGATATTCCAGACACTAGATCCAAAATACCAACTTAAAGTCAGCACTTATTTGATAGTTAACTTAAGTAGAAAATCTGAAATTATCAGGCACCTATATGTCTTCAAATCCAGCTATCTATTTATAGTTATATTTATATAGCTAATGGTATTAATATTCAGTCTGGATGACTATTTCTCAGCTCCATATTTCTATTTAAGATAGATAGCTGGATTTGAAGACCTACAGGTGTCATTTCCCAAATCTAGCATTAAAAGTCTCTTATGACAATTCTAAAATGTTGTTTGATATTATGAAAAACATTTTTTACATCTATATAGAAATTATGAACTTCTTTAATGGAATGACAACTTGTCAGATTAAAAGGAAAATTAATCAATAGATGCCAGAAGACTTGTGCATGGAGTGGCAACACTGTATGGAGAGTATTGTCTGTTTTAATAACAGTTATAAGCAAGCAAAAGAAATGGTGATCATGTAATGTTTATTGGCTTAAAACCAATCCTGACTATTAGAATAGTGGTGGCTACAGTTATTAAAGAACCAAATATAGCAAAATGCATGGGTACTGAACTGAGTTCAGGCCTATATGACCAAACCAGCTAATGAACTTGAATTGAAAATATTATTGTGTTTTCAATTTAAGACTCATAGTATCGTAGATATGTAGAGATAAAAGGCAGCTGATGGAGGGTTGCATTAAATCCTGAGATTTAGGTGCAGTGCTCTCAGATCAAAGGCTCCTCACTGATGAAGGCCACAAGCCAGAAACTAGTTTGGGGATATTGGATGAGTAGGCATTAGATGGGGATTTTCAGCACAAACCTTCTGGCATCCATTGATTACTCTTGCTGACATGGAGTGGCAATACTGTATGGAGAGTTTTGCCTGTTTTAATAACTTATAAGCAAGCATAAGAAATGGTGATCATGTGAATTTTATTGGCTTTCTATTATGTTACAATAAATTGGGTGTTTTTTATTTACAAAAAATGATAAAATCAAGCAATTACTTATTCGATCAGGTCTTTGAATGTTATATAATTTTTGTTTCAGAATTAATATTTGATCCAATATAAATGTCTTTCTCCTATGTCAGCATAGATGGAGAAAAATTTGAAATAAATCCATATAATATTACTAAATTTATATTTTTTTGACAATAGTTAAAAAATGTGCAATACTTTATGCCTATTTTCTCTCTTTTGTAAGCGATTTTCAAATTAAATCTTCAAATTAATAAATGTAAAATTATGCTTAAAGTGGTATGCTAATAATTCAAAGATATTTCTAACAGACCTTTTTCTACACTCTAAATCATTTATTGAATGCTATCTAATAATTTAGATATTGCCATTAAGGTATTATTAAAATATTTTTATTAATGTTATCAAATATCTGTAAAATAAGAATAATATTTTATCTGCTCTTTGCTTCACATCTGTATACTTTTTTAATGTGATGTGCGGAGTAAATAGTTTAAAATTATGCTCCGTTGTGGACTACTAAATTTTTGATTTATAACATTATTAGAATTAACATTGTACTAAGCCTCCTTAAGTTTTCCTAATATTTGATTAACTGCACACAATATTATTTATTTGAGAACAGGAACCATATTCCAAATTTTTCTCATCACTAAAGAAAGGATAATTAAATTAAAAAATATAATTTTTATTAATAATTGTGTTGTCTTAAATGCACAGACAAACTAGTCTTAGTTTCACTGCTGTAAAGCAAAATATAACCAAATATAAGCTATCAGAATTTAAATATTTTTTATACAAATTTATGCAAATTTAAGAAAGATAGGAAACAAAATATTTATAATTACATTATGAGCTGTAAGAGAGTTTATTATATAGAGTTTTAAAATCACTTTATAAATCTCACATTAATACTTCATGAGGTTAAAATTACAAAGGAATGAATTTTATTATGTTCTAAATTTGAATTAAAAATATTATCCTAAAATATTTATAAAATGGATTCAGGTTTCGTCCATTTTTAAGTAGATTAACGATAGTACAATTGATAAAATAAACCAAGTTTATTGATATAAAATTGTATATTTTATTGCATAAAAGGGATCTCATTGTTTCCACTATTTATTATGGTGAAACTAAATTCAGTTTCTCTTTCCTTTTGAAGCAGCACATTTCTCGGTATAAAAAATATAAACATAAATTTTAATTCAAATCTATTTTTATTAATGCTGAAAAGAATTCTGGATATGTCTGTTGTCCTCAGAAATTATGAATCAAATAATAAAAAAAGTAAAATAGGTTTGGGACTTTGGTAATTATAATAATGCTGTAAATCAAAGATTTAGTATTATACAGATAAATATGCTTAATTTGGTCATTAAAAAATGTTTTTTAAAATTATTTTTATTATGATTCTGATATGCTGCTCTAAAACTGTGCCCCACTATTAATAATTT
The DNA here is from genome assembly GCA_028023455.1 of Epiperipatus broadwayi. Taxonomy (NCBI): domain Eukaryota; kingdom Metazoa; phylum Onychophora; class Udeonychophora; order Euonychophora; family Peripatidae; genus Epiperipatus; species Epiperipatus broadwayi. Next base: position 1,631,420 of record JAQFVV010012450.1, on the reverse strand, counting down.
TTAAAATATATTCATAAATACATTAAATAACCACAATAATGCCAACATATTTTTTTAAATTCATATAATTAAAAACACAATAAAAGATAAAGAATCCTCAAGATGCATTTCATGCTGAACTAGCACTCATTGGTTGGTCCAGGTCACCATCTCTTATATATATCTCAATTATATGAAAACAATTTGTCTATGTTAAATAATTACATTTTAAATTACAAGTGTCAAACTAACTCAACCTACATCTTTGATATCATCCACTTTAGATAAATAAAGTAATGATTATTTCTAATCATTTACTAAACTAGATATTATAAATTTTATTAAACGCTCACTATTATTTCAGTAATAGTTTTAACAAGGCTCATTGCTAAGGTTTACAGCCTTGTTAAAACTAAACTAAATATTGTCTTAGCATAGATATTACACATGAGAAAGAGGAATGTAAACAAATCCATGTGTATTTGCATGCTTAATTAAAAAAAAAAAATCAGATATATTAATTTTTAATTGAGTTTAAAATTTATAACTGTTCTACAGACAATATCTAGTTTAGGAAATGATTAATAATAATCATTACTGTATTTATTTAACTGGATGGTGTAATAGGAATTGTGGACTTAATCAGTGAAGTATTGAATAGCTTTGCACTTTCATATCTAACCACTTCAGCTTCACCTATTTATATAGAAAGTAGGTTGAAGTAAAGAACGGTTTCTCTCTTTTCTTCCAAGGCATTGCCTTAGTAATTACTTATTGTTTTTTTGTAAATCATTTTCAATAAAACACATCACAACAATTCATGGACTAACACAAAATGAAATTTAGGTAATCATTTAATCTTGAATTATTTTGTAGTTCTCATACAACATTTTCTGTTAGTATACTCCTTTCTTTGCTGCACAATTGAATTCAACAATATGGTTTTGTTTACATACACATAATAATAACATTCAAATCAGTCTTCACGATCAAAATAATATTAAATTTATCATATATCTTTACTGTTAATGATTAAAGAATTTTTTTAGATAATAAAACCCACTGAAAAAGCTATTACAAAATGTACATTACATGTCTTATTATGTACACGTGATAATATTAACTATTTGTTTCCTTGATTTTTGGGTTGAGTACAGTTAAAATTAAATTTATTTAATATATAAATTTTAATAATAACAAAAAAAAGTTAATTTGCAGAAATAATAAATATATGTGTGTATACTCTGGTTCTGCTCAATAAATAATATTAACTATTGCAAAATATTTTAATTTGAAATAAAATTGCAATAACACATTTTCTTTTATTATATATTGCGAATATTTTTTTAAATAAAAATTGCTGTTTTTCAGTTTAATCAAAATTATTAAAAATTTATAGACACTTTTTAAAAAAGTTAAAACTATTAAAATCCTTTTCTTCTTTTTTTACAAAATAAACTTTATTGATGTATAATGAAAAAGTTAATCGAAAATAATATTGTTTTCTGATATGTAATTTTACAAAACTAGAAGCTTTAATAAAAATATGTCTGAATACATTTTATATACATATATATATAACCTTATTACATCTAAATATTATATTAATAATTAAAGTTATAGAAAATGCATTGGAAGCACTCGTTTTCTGCAGTATAAATATTGAAATAATGGAAAAAAATAAATGTTATTCATATTTAATTATCAAAGTATGATTAAAAAGTTGTGATGACAGAGATACCATAACAAAATGTCATTAAAAGTTATTTATTGGTATAGTTATAAAAGAATATAATAATAACTTCTTAAATGAGTACATATTCCATTATCAGGGAAGTTTATATCAACAAAAGAAGTGCATGTAATTTAAACCAAGAAATCATTTTAATAAAACTTCTTTCATCATTTTATTATCATCCAGAAAAGATAATTATTCCATGAGGAATAAGTTCTTTATCAGTAAGAAGCATGTTTTATTAAGTGTTATCATTTTTCTATTCCAGTTACCAATTGGAGGTTCTCTATTATAGTCAATAACTTAATTATATTAATCTTTGAATATTTATCACAATAAATAATTAACAAGCCATGAGTTTTAACGTTTAAGAATTGTGATTCTTTAAGGTTAATAAATTTTAAAAATATCTTTTATAGTAAAATCTGATCAGTGATTGGTTATATCTAGCGGACGTTTACCTGTTGGTACTTTGAAGTGTGCTTTGATTTGGCATCAGAATAGTAATTGTGTATCTGTAAGTACAGGATTAATAAATAATCAATTTTATTGCTAAAGATATAACATGTGACCACTATATTTGCCACTTTTTCAGTGTAAATCAAATTGCACAGATTCCTAACGCATTGCTGCATGGATTAGTTGTTTTTCTTGGCTGAGAAAGTCTAGTAAAAGTAAAAAAAATAACACTGTCATGGTCACACATACAATCTGATAAAAATAAATATAGAATCTAGGGAAAGGCTTCTGCCTTAATGATTCTAACATTTTTAACTGCTATTATTTGTTTTTAAAGACTAACAACTTTATATTTAAAAAAAATACTCTTTGAATTGAAGTTCATCTAAAAAGTATTATGAAGATAAAATGTATAATAAAATATGATGTTTTTTTAATTTAATTCAATTTTAAATAATTATCAATATGATAAAAGTCAATATAAATCGAATATTTTTTGAATAAAAAAATTAGGAACAAAAGCACTTTTTGATGTTTAGTTTTATTTAATTTTAAATCTTTTATTTATGTCATATTCAGAATACTTGTTTTAAAATTAATCTGAATTAACAACCCCATTTTTAAAGTATATAGTTTGCTAAACTGATATTTTCAAATATACTCCCAAAGTTAAAAATCACTGAACATCACATGGTAACCATTTCTTCTGCTTGTTCATAACTGTTATCAAAACAGGCAAAACTCTCCATACAGTAGTGCCATCTTGTGCCAACAAGAGTAATCAATGGATCCCAGAAGGCTTGTGCATAAAATCCCTATCTAGTGCCTACTCATCGAATATCCTTAGACTACTTTCTAACTTGTAGCTTTCATCAGTGAGGAGCCTTGGATCTAAGAGCACCACTCTTAGATTGTAGGATCTAATGCAACACTCCATCAACTATCTTTTATTTCTACTTAACTACAAAATATTATTGAATTTTCAATTTTATTCTCATAGTTTTGTACTTAAGTAGAGATAAAAGGTTCTGCTAAAAAGTTGCATTATATCCTAAGATCTAGGTGCAGTCTAGAAAGTCTGGGGATATTAGATGAGTAGGCACTAGATAGGGATTTTATTTACAAGCCTTCTGGGATCCATTGATTACTCTGGCTTGCACTGAGAAAAAATACTGTATGGAGAGTTTTTCCTGTTTTAATAACAGTTATGAACAAACATAAGAAATGGTTATCATGTGACATTCAGTGGTTTAATACGAATCTTGCCTAAAAGGATAGTGGTGGCTATGGTTATTAAGGAACCAATGATATTAAAATGTATGGGTACTGAACTGAGATCAGATCTATATGATTATATAAGCTAATGAGCTTGGACTAAAAATATTGTTTTCAATTTTATTCTTATAGTTTTGTAATTAAGTAGAGTAAAAAGGTGGCTGCTTGAGGAGTACAATAGATCCTAAGGGATTTTATGCACAAGCCTTCTGGCATCCAAGGATTACTCTGACCTGCACTGAGTGGCACTGCTGTATGGAGAGTTTTGCCTTTTTTAAATAACAGTTGTAAGCAAGCATAAGAAATGGTATTCATGTGTTGTTCAGTGATTTAATACTAATCCTGCCTAATAAAATAGTGGTGGCCATGGTTATTTAAAAAATAAAATACACCCAAAATGTATTGGTATTAAATTGAGTTCAGACCTATATGAATATAAGTTAATGAGCTTGGATTGAAAATATTATGTTTTCAATCCATATTTTGTAGTTAAGGAGAGATAAAAGGTGTCTACTGGAGAACCACATTAGATCCTAAGATCTAGGTGCAGTGCTCTCAGATCCAATGGTCCTCACTGACAAAAGCCACAACTGAGAAACTAGTCTGGGGATATTGGATGGGTAGGCACTAGATAGGTATTTTATGCACAAACCTTCTGGCATCCATTGATTTCTCTGGCTTGCACTGAGTGGCACTACTGTAAAAAGAGTTTTGCCTGTTTTAGTAAAGTTAAAACCAGTATGATGAAAAACAATGCTAATTCTAAAGTACATTAAGTTTTAATAACAGCTTAGGTAAATTTAATCTAAAACAAAAAGAGGTTGCTGTATATTTTAAAAATTTTAAGTTTGAAATGTATAAAACATAACAATAAATATTCCACCATTCTTTTTAAAAATATATAGTCAATTCATATAATTCTTTAATCAATAAATCTTCACCATAATCTTTTTAAAAACTTTTATTTTCATCATATATATTTAAATCCTTCCACAATCTCCATATTCCAATGTTTCGATTGTTTTCCAAATTACAATCATTTTCAAGGCAAAACTATAAAATACACAGAAACAATTGAATAAATAAAAATACATCTTATTACTTTACATAAATACAATAACTGTATAATAACAATTCAAAAAACATAATCATACATATTATACCATTAAATAATACATTTACTTTCTATTTACTTATCCATTTTTTATTATTAACACCTATTATAAATCAATTTCTTTAATTATTATAAGACAACATAAATAAATAAAATAAAACAATCTTAAATATTACCTATACACTTCTATTTCATTTATATCACATTATATTTTTATATTTTACCAATACCATTTTACTAATTCCATTCCAACTAAATACCTTAAATCATTTAAAACATACCTCTATTTAAATACTTTCATAGAGCTTTTTTTTAAACCCATTATTTAATACATTCCTTTTAACACCTCTATACACCATTTATTTTATTTAACACTGGATTTAATTTTTTTATATAATTACATTCTTTAATTATTCTTTCTTTATAATTCCTAACCTTTTCTATCATTTTAATACTAAAATTCCTATGTTTATATTTTTCTCTATGAATAAAAACACTAGAATTCTTATCTTTTAAATGTTGTTTAAATCTAGTTCTTAATGTATTCTTAGTTGTTCCCACATATGATACATTATTTCCTTCTTTTTTACAATCTTCACAGATAATAATATATATCCCATTCATTTTATCTTGTTCACAATTTATACCAATATTATTATTTATTAAATTTCCTAAACTACATTTTTTCTTATATACAGGTTTAACTAATAAATCAATCTTATATTTATATTTTAAATTAATATTTTTCATAATTTTTTTAATTTCTTTAAAAACCTCTTTTGATACTTTATAACTATTATAAATTACTTTATTATCTATATTATGACTACAATTTTTATTTTTTCCTTTTTTATAATTATAATTACAATTTTTCTTTATTATTAGTAAAAATATTAGTAAAATAATAAAGAAAAATTGTAATTATAATTATAAAAAAGGAAAAAATAAAAATTGTAGTCATAATATAGATAATAAAGTAATTTATAATAGTTATAAAGTATCAAAAGAGGTTTTTAAAGAAATTAAAAAAATTATGAAAAATATTAATTTAAAATATAAATATAAGATTGATTTATTAGTTAAACCTGTATATAAGAAAAAATGTAGTTTAGGAAATTTAATAAATAATAATATTGGTATAAATTGTGAACAAGATAAAATGAATGGGATATATATTATTATCTGTGAAGATTGTAAAAAAGAAGGAAATAATGTATCATATGTGGGAACAACTAAGAAAAATTAAGAACTAGATTTAAACAACATTTAAAAGATAAGAATTCTAGTGTTTTTATTCATAGAGAAAAATATAAACATAGGAATTTTAGTATTAAAATGATAGAAAAGGTTAGGAATTATAAAGAAAGAATAATTAAAGAATGTAATTATATAAAAAAATTAAATCCAGTGTTAAATAAAATAAATGGTGTATAGAGGTGTTAAAAGGAATGTATTAAATAATGGGTTTAAAAAAAGCTCTATGAAAGTATTTAAATAGAGGTATGTTTTAAATGATTTAAGGTATTTAGTTGGAATGGAATTAGTAAAATGGTATTGGTAAAATATAAAAATATAATGTGATATAAATGAAATAGAAGTGTATAGGTAATATTTAAGATTGTTTTATTTTATTTATTTATGTTGTCTTATAATAATTAAAGAAATTGATTTATAATAGGTGTTAATAATAAAAAATGGATAAGTAAATAGAAAGTAAATGTATTATTTAATGGTATAATATGTATGATTATGTTTTTTGAATTGTTATTATACAATTATTGTATTTATGTAAAGTAATAAGATGTATTTTTATTTATTCAATTGTTTCTGTGTATTTTGTAGTTTTGCCTTGAAAATGATTGTAATTTGGAAAACAATCGAAACGTTGGAATATGGAGATTGTGGAAGGATTTAAATATATATGATGAAAATAAAAGTTTTTAAAAAGATTATGGTGAAGATTTATTGATTAAAGAATTAAATGTATAAAACTAAAAGGAAAAAAAAAAATCTGAAAGTGATAATATTTTTAACTTCTAATACAAATATTTTTATAATTTTTTTTTTCTAATAGGAAGCAAGTAATTAAAAATAAGGTAAAAATATTTTTTTTTTCCTGCTTAAAATAGAATGTTATTTAGAGAAAAAGTTTGGTTTAATTAATAATTAACTAGAAGAATATAGAGATAAAATGATACAGATTAGAGTTTTGGGTTTTGAATATCTGTCTTAAAATCTATTTTCCTTGCTTTATTATTAAAATAATTTTATATATTATCAAAAAACTAAGAGATTAGGGTAAATCTTTTGTATCATGATTCCAGTATATATATATATATATATATATATATATATATATATATATATATATATATATATATATATATATATATATATATATATATATATATATATATTATAGAAAGGATACACACACAGACAGGTATTTACATTTTCATTCTCATCATCACCCAACTCAGATAGTTTCTGTAGCCAAAACTCTTTTAACTAGAGCAATTAACCTTTCAGATGAGACACATCTGAAAGAAGAAATAAATCATATTAATAGTGTTTTATTAGCAAATAGTTATAATTACAAATTTATAAAAAAAACCTTATTTCAAGCCCAAAATAGACAAAATAGGAAACAAAAAGATGATAAATCAGCTATTAGGATTTGTGTTCCATATGTAAAAGGAACTACAGAGAGTATCAGACGTATATTAAAACGCTATAATATAGATACAGCATTTTATGCTCATCAAAAGATCAGCAATATAATAACCAAGCCTAAGGATTCAATCCCTCTTGAATCTCATGGTGTCTATCAAATCTCATGTAAAAATTGTAAAGCTTTTATATAGGTATGAGTAATTGTCGCATCAGTGTTAGGAGAGATGAGCATGCTAATGCAGTTCTCACTCCATACTATAGATTCAGGTCATAAAATTGATTTTTCTAGTACCAGGATCATATCCAGATGTGATAATCTCTATCAATGCAAAATTAGAGAAGCCATTGAGATACTTAAAAGGCCAGATTGTATCAATAAGCAAGATGATACATGCAAACTTCCTCCTATTTGGAAAGATTTTTTTAAAAAACATTCCTAAATTTAACATTTTTGCTATTGGTGGAATTTTAACATTTTATTCAAATCAGTGATTGTAGCGCCTCTACAACCATCTTTCTACCTTTTATAACTCTGTGGATGGCTTGTGTGACCAAGTCGAAACGTCAGTATATTAATATTAAAAGTTTTTAACATGGATGAACCCGTAATATATATATATATATTTAAAAATTTTAATATTAATTAATAAAAAAAGTGAGGGCAGATATAGAAGTTCTTTATTTTATTGCTTTAATTATTGCTACTGAAATTTTGAATGTTGATAATCAACTACAAGGAAAGGCATTTCCATCATCCTCAAAGTTAATTGTTCCCAATAGCTCATACATGGCAGGCTGAAGATAATGATTATTAGTCAATTGAATTTGCATATATCTACTATGAGTGAGTAAACATCACACCATGCTGTTTGCCCCACATTTGCAAGATGTAGCTTACTTGATGTAGAGAGATGCTTAAAAGGTTGCTGAAATAATTTCGTAATTTTGTCTTCCATTATCAGGATTGTTGATATCACTCTAATTAATTGCTTCTAACGCCTGCTGAAAATCATCAGAAAAATAATCAATAGATGAAAGAGTGTATAAACAAAGAGAAATAATATATCTATTAAACATCTACCTGATATTTTCCATCATTAATAAAGTTGCAAGAGATACATAAAAGCATGACAGAAAAACAAGTCCAACATTTATCAGTAATAGAAGTCTTTTTACCAGAAACCTGAGATATCAAACATATGTATTGCTAATAGAACAAACTGCATAAGTGTTGATCTCAACATAATTGAATAATAATTAACTTTGCTAGTAATTGGTAATGTTGATTTAATTTTGTGAAGAGACTGTTTTTTATATTCTAACATTTCAATTGTATTTTTATCTAGGGTAGATGAGCACTGGGTGGCCTTTGAGCATTCCGTCATCAGATTTTCAAATGAATAGATGGTTGAAGAGTTGGAGTGTGGAGTGTATTGAAGACTGTCCATCAAATTATGAAATTGGCTTTAATATATATATATATATATATATATAATATATATATATATATCATATATATATATATATATGTATGAGCACTTATAGCATATATGTGTACAGATAGTAATCTGAACCAACTGATGATTGCTGGTTTAGCATGAAATATGTATATTGGAGATTATTTATCTTTTCAACATATATGTGTTCAAGGGTATCAGTGATTTGAGATAGAGTGGTGGGTCAAGTGAAAGTCTGTGCTCATATACCCTAGATATTACATATATAGATACAGGTATATAATAAGCCTGTATTTCAGTTAATTGTATTTTTACTAATATTAAAATTTTTTGAATTATATAGAAAGACAGGAAGCAATTGCTCTTATATATTATAAGATTTATGGAATAATGGTTTTATCGCTTGTGAGTTTTAGTGTGGTAGTGTCCACAACTAGGAATTGGGAGGTCACAAGATTGAATCTGGTGCTCAAACTTCTTATGAAATCCTGAGAAATAAGCCAATAGACTTTTTTATAAGATTTATTATTCTCATATTATTAACATTATATCCAGAATATCAATCAAGTTGAGGGAACTAAAAGAATTTAAGTAAATAAATAATGCCATTACTTGCTCAATTGATTTCATAAATATATTCTCAAATAATTTTTATTGGTTACATACAATTATAAATTCAAGGAACTAGAAAAAGTTAATTTGTTTTAAAATGTATTAAATGAATTTTATTTCTCATTTATTTCTAATCCATCAGAAAAGTATTTGGTACAGGATTAATATTTAAAATATTTAATATTATAGCTGTTCTGATAGAAATAATTAAAAAGCATTCCTATTACATTAACTGATATGTGGAGTAGATATCAGGAAACATGACATGGGTTTGCTTTAAAAGCAGGTTATAATCAAAACTTTAGTTTGACAATCATTAGCAGCTATGATTAAATACATTAAACTTTAAAGCATAGTCAATCCATCTTATAAGTGGTGACTGAGTGAATATTGAATGACATTATATAATTTGTAGTTGGTGTAGCCTTTCTATTTTGTTACATATGTAATACAATCATTTTATAAAAGAAATAAATTTTATATATCTATTACTTTTTGTATTTAAAGTTGTTTAAAATGTAATGTTTATTTGATATAGAGCTAAGCTACATTATTTTTAAAGCAATACTATTTAAATTTCCTAATAAAGTTAAGTTATAGAATAATATTTATAGTTCAAATACTAGTAAAAATATTAATGTTGTATAATATTATGCTAAAACTATATAATAAAAATCAATATTATATACATATTAACAGTTTAATTAAATTTTTTTAAATTATTTTAAATTATATTAAATAGTGGTGTAATTATTGTAGTATGCAATGTGTGTAACTCTGTGTGCACCCACATTCTTGATAAATTTACATCCTCATTGCTAAAATTGATTTTTTATTTGTATTAGTTTTATAATGCAACCTGTTTTATATCAATTTAGTTTTAAAAGTGTATCAAAATTATTATCATAATTATATAAAGCAAAAGTTTTATATTTTTAAAGTTACATTTAATAAAAAGTAAATTTTAAACAGATTATTTTATAAGAGTTGTTAAATAAATTAGTTTTAAAAAAATCAAAAAAGACTTAATTTGTATGTAAATTTTTATTGTCTGAGATTTTAATGACCAATCAGATAATGATCAATTAAATCTATATATAAAGTTGATGATTGAGAAAATCAGTAGTTGTTCTATTAATTTTTTTTCTAATCAAGCAAGCAAATTTTAAGTTATAATTGTATTTAAATATTATTATTTGATTAGTAACAATGTTAAAAATAATTTACAAAATTATGAATAATAAGTTAAGAAGTTTATTTGAATTGTTTTAATATGAAATAAAACAAACCACATTCCTCATCAATATGGAACAAAAATACAACAAAAAACTATAATGATGAATGGTAAAAATATGTGTTATCTGACAGCTGGTAGTTAAGAGATTACGTCAGAAAGTGTGTTATCTGGCCCCAAAAGCAATGTGAAGATTCATAAGGAATGTCTTTTTAATTATATTCATATATTTGATATTAAAGAACAGTCTTATTTAATTTTAATAATTAATCATAAAAAGCATAGACTTTCATGCGATAAAGATATTAATTTTTGCTGTTGGAAATTTATTAAAAACCTTTTTCAGAATTTTTATTCAGTTCAATAAGAAATAATAAATGCTAATTAATTATTAAATGAAAATAAGTTTAGTAGGTACTAGTTTGTTATAAGTAATTCACAAATATTATCAATATAAGACAACATCTACTAACCTAACGGATTACTGTATGATTGGATAATAGTTATCAAATATTTTATAAATTATGGAAAGAATAAAGAGAACTATTATACAAAGCATTTTATAAGTGAAGCTATATATAAATATTGTTTCAAATGTATATTAACATGGAGGAGAATGTTCTGAATGCAAATGTGATTTTAAAAAAATATATTGCAAAGGTATTGATGTGTAAATGTGTATACATGATAGAAGAATTTTAATTTGGAAACAACTCACTAGTGATATATTTGAAATTATTTATAACATTTCTATATGAAATGTTGGAGAATTTATTTAAAAATTTTTTTTACATAAATTATCAAACATGGATTGAAGAGGAAAGTTTTAGATGTGATAATTATTTAAAATAATAATTAATGCTTATTATTAACTATTCATGAAATTTTCTTAATCAAGGATAAATGGAATGAACTTTTATTATATAAGTACTTATTGTCCTGGATAAGCAATATTTCATTGGATTTTATTTTAACATTTTTGTTGCAAAGAGTTAAAAGTGAAGGGAGAGAGAGAAAAAAAACACCTCTTTAGTTAACAGAATGTTGTCATAGTAACAAGCTTCCCCGAAGTTCAACTTCAAGAAAATGGTGAAAAAAACTTATATTTTATTTAGTTCTTTAGTTAAAATATATATTTAATAATTATATGTGTTATTAGAATTAAAGATATAATTAAGATTTGTATAATTTTTGAATTGTTTTTTTTATATTTGGTATAAAAAATAAAAAAAAAATATTATTTTCTGTAATGATAATAAATTTATAACTTTCAATCGAATTAAACAACATGAGAAGATCATTGCCATAGCATTTATAGGCATATGATTAAGGTAAATATTTTATTAATGTCTTTAAAGTTCAATATTGATATATATATATTTATGAGAATGATAAATCAGATAAACCGAATGTTATATTTATTTTATTTTTTTATGCTAGTATAATTTGTTTTAAAAATGAATCTACATGTTACATGCTGGAACTGTTTAGATACCATCTGAAAATATGAATAAAATGTAATAAGCAGTATCTGTTTAGATACTATATGCGTGAATGATTTCTGAATTGTTATAAGAATATAAATTAATATACTTCTTATAAATGAAATATCTAAATCATTTGTTTGTGCTAGATTTAATCTTAAACAAAAGCAAAACTCTCCATATAGTACTGCCACCCTGTGCCAAACAGAGCAATCAATGGATGCCAGAAGGCTTGTGCATAAAATCCCTATCTAGTGCCTACTCATCCAATATCCCTAGACTAGTTTCTGGCTTGTGGCCATCATCAGTGAGGAGCCTTCTGGCATCCATTGATTAATCTGTTTGGCACAGGGTGGCAGTACTATATGGAAAGTTTTGCCTTTGTTTACAACAATTATGTGCTAGTATAAAGATAGTGATCATGTGATGTTTAGATTTAATCTTCTTGATATTTTTGTGAATGTTATATTGAAGTTTAGAAAATAATTTTGGAGAGTTGTTATAGAATATTTTTGCAATGTTGCTAGAAGATATACTGAGTGTTTATGATAGCCAATTAGTGGTTTGGGAAAGTAGTATTTTGGAAATCCTGTAATGCAAGGGATCTTTTAAATATGAAATATAGTCTTTGGAATATGAAGTCTAATATGCTAAATATTAAGTAAAATACAGTTAACAGAGGTCTGTATATTTTTATAATTCATAATCAGTAGCATTTCTTTCTGTAAATCAATAAGTGCTCAGAGAGAAACCATGATAGGAATTTAAGATAAACATAAGAATATCTTAAACTCTGCATCCATATTTTCATTGTTTTTCCTAGTTCATGTAGTTTTTAAATCCCCCACTTTCAATTACTACTGCCACTACCTGTTCCTACATTATTATTGTTATTGTTAAAAATGTTTGAAGAATAATAGCTAGATTATTAAATGCTCTTTAGAATTTTTGTAAGACAAGAAGAGCAAAATATATGACAAATGATGTTTAAATAGTATTGGGTAAAGTTCTATGTAATGATTTGATATTTCAAAAATATTTTAAGAGATCAAGAAAGTTATCAAGTGCATATTAAAATCATATAGAAGGCATGAATGAAAGTGAAATCTGAATATGATTAACATCAGGAAAGGTAAAGTGAATAAATACCACATATTTATTTATTATTTTATATTATTAAAATAATTATATGTTTATTTTGATGGTTAAAATAAACATAAGAACACCTAAAACTCAAACCAGATGTCACATGACTTAAGTTAATAAGCTTGTATTTACAATTGTTATATATAGAGATCCAAAATAAGCTCTTAACAAGCTGTGCAGAACATTCCCAAATCTCAGACCAATTTCTGTTACTGGCATCATCAGTGAGGTGCTAGGATATTCAAACATTAAATTAAAAATACCAGGACAATCCCAGAACTTTATCTAATGTATAACTATTAAGTAGAAAACCTGAAATTTTCAAACATACATATGTCTTCCAATCCATCTATCTAACTTAAATAACCATATTACTAAATTATGTCATGTGACATCTGACTTGATTTTTTTTTTTATAATTTTATTTTTTTCTATTAAGGCTTTGGTAATTTTATATTGCTAAAGTTATTAATTTATGGTGTATCTGAACTTAGCTCAATCCCATATGGCTATTTATGTTAGATAGCTGGATTGGAAGACACACGGATGTCTGAACATTTCAGAGATTCTACTTAATAGTAATACATTAGATAAAGTACTGGTTTGTCCTCATATTTTTAATCTAATGCTTGAATATCCTAGCATCTCACTGAAGATACCAGTAGCAGAAATCGGTCTGAGGTTGGGGATATTCTGCAAAGCTTGTTAAGAACTTATTTTGTGAGCTCTATATATAACAATTATAAATACAAGCTTATTAAAATAGGTCATGTGAAATCTGACTTGGATTTTTTTGTAATTTTATTTTTTGCTGTTAAGGCTTTCATAGTTTTATATTGCAAAAGCTATTAATATATGGTGTATGTGAACTTAGTTCACTTCCATATACCTTTTTAAATTAGATAGCTGGATTGGAAGTCATATGGATGTCTGAAAAATTTAGATATTCTACTTAATAGTTATACATTAAATAAAGTGCTGGGATTGTCCTGGTATTTTAGTATAATGCTTGAATATCCTCATACCTCACTGAGGATGCCGGCAGCAGAAACTGGTCTGGAGTTGGGGATATGCTGAAAAGCTTGTCAAGCTCTTTAGGTAATATTTGTAATATAAGCTTGTTAAATTAGGTCATGTGATATATGCCTTGATTTCCTTGCAATTATATTTTTTGCTATTAAGGCTTTGGTGATTTTATATTGCTAAAGCTATTAGTATATCTTGTATGGCTACTTAAGTTAGATAGCTGAATTTGAAGACATATGGATGTCTGACAATTTCAGATTTTTTACTTAATAGTTAACCATTAGATAAAGTGCTGGGCTTGGCCTGCTATTTTAAATCTAATGCTTGAATGTCCTAGCACCTCATAGAGGAAGCTAGAAGCAGAAACTGGTCTGGTGTTGGGGATATTCTGAAAAGCTTGTTAAGAGCTATTCACAAGCTCTTTATACAACACATACACACACACACACACACACACACACATATATATATATATGTGTGTGTACACACACACACATATATATATATATATATATATATATATATATATATATATATAAACTCACTATTACTTTCTTGTTTGCCATGAGAAAAACCTGTCATGTTATTCCTTCTTTTGTAAAAAAAAAAACATTAAACTAAAACACACACATATCAATCAGTATATATGTGCTCGCACTATGTTTGTACCATCTGTTACAGTGTGGAATGAAGAAATAACAAGAGGCACATAAATAAACATTATCAAAAGAAGCATTGATTTATTGAACATAAAAAAGATTGATAAAGCACTTCAGAACATTGGTAAACTATTAAAACACCACACAATGACCTTTTCATACCCACACAAACTGCTAAAACAGTAGTAAAATTTTCCACACAATATTTCCATATGCTTACATACTGTAAGCTCTAGTAATCAATAGATTGTAGATTATGCACCATAATCTCTATCCAATGCTTTAGATGCATAGATCCATGTGCCATGATTTCAAATGCAAGTGCTTCTTAATGATGAAAGCAATAAGCTAGAAGAAAATTTTGAGATATTAAAGGAAACACACTGATTAATGATTGTGATGTAGATGTTACACTAGGAGTATTAATAAGTGGGAAAATTGTGCTACTGTTTTAATAACAGCAATCATCAAAAACTAACAGTCATCTTTTGTGATTGGACTTAAACAAAATCATATAAAATGATTAGCTATAACCTAATCATCATCTATTCAGTGTTAAATTTGGTACCTCATATTATAAAAGCAATTACACACATTTCATTTGCACTCATTAACAGAAATATTAGTATAAGTATATAATTAAATATATACCACAAATGCTGGAGGTATTACTTTAATCCTGATCATTATCAATTCTTAGAGCCATCTGGTACCATAGATATACTGGGCATCAACAAAAAAAATAATCATCACAAAATATGTAAAATGACTTAATTTTAAAGGTGACTTTTAGAACATGAAAGTCAACTAAATAATTTTTAAAGATACAAAAATATCCACAAACAGGTATCACACATGTATATATTAAATTTACTGTTAATCTAATCTAACTTTGGCATTGCAAGAACCCATCCAGTTGTAACAAGAGTATATATGAAGACATAATGTAGTTTGTAATTAAGTAATGCTACCGTACTATCAACCCACAATGGCTACAATAAAGTTTTATATGTGAGTTAATAACACTAATCATTGGAAAAATATTATGCAATGGTACAATTATGCGTCCAAATGGGCATTTAAAACAAGTAAAACAAATAAAAATAATTTTAAAATTGAATTTATTTTAGATTTAAAAATTCATTGCACATTTTGTGATATGTTATATACATATGGGCCTGTTATATTTTTTTGCTTGTCCTATTTTTTATTTGTCCACATTATAATTTTACTCAGAATGTTATCAATAAACAATAAATTCCATATCTTTTCAGGATTTTGGCTATCTCCTAAAGCTTTGGTATTGTATGTCATTCTTGTTTAAGTTTTGACTATATTATGCACTCTTATCATTTTTCATTCACTGGCTGAAGTTCTTTGGCCATGACTAAAGACACTTGAATTATTTGTTGCTAAATCTAAAACACTAATGTTCTCTTAATGACCAAAGTTTCATCCTTCAGTACCAGTATTGAGTTCACTCTCCATTTCTAAATGATTTTTATTCTCAGTTCCTTCAGTAAACCATCATCAACATAATCATTATTTAAAATTTTGAAGCAATATTTTTAAATTCAGAATTAATTGGGTGCATTTGTAAAATAAAAATTAGGATTATTTGAACAATTTTTTTTAATACAGATATTTTATACATATAGATTTATAAGATGCAATGATGTTTTGATAGGCTGCACATATGAACAATTTATGCTAAAATACTTAATGAAAAGCAGTAATTGCAAGGAAATCAAGTTGTCATGTGACTTAGTTTAATAAGCTTGTATTTCAAATGTTATATAATAAGCATGCCAATAGCTCTTAACAAGCTTTTCAGAACATTCCTATTCCAAGACCAGTTTCTATCTGTAGCTTTCATCAGTGAGGCACTAAAATATTCAAGCATTAGATTTTAAATACCAGGTCAAGCCAAGCATTTATCTAATGTTTAATGATTAAGTAGAAAATCTGAAAATTTCAGGCATCCATATGTCTTCAAATCCAGCTATCTAACATAAATTGCCACATGAGATGAACTAAGTTCATATCCATTATATATTAACCTTTAAACCGCTAATTATATTATTGGTTGAATGAGATAAAAATCAAATATTTTAATTGGCCAACTCACAAACTGAAGACAAAGCCTATTGTTAAAACATATTTGCCTATAATATTAAATTCAACTCAGATACGTTTATAAAAAGTATATTACTAATTTTTTAGGTTATGAAAGTGAACGAAAGTTCTTTCAAAAATAAATTGCTATTTATTTATTATAAAATATTCAATTTTGGCAAATTTAAAAGTGAACGTATAAACAAAAAAATGCTGACGTAAATGCTTTTTTTCAATTTTACGTTATGGAAAAGTAAAGATTTCTTTTTGCTAAATCTTAAATATTTTTACTAAAATCTTCAATATTTTTCGAAAATAATTTTGTTTTTTTAGTAATTTTATTAAAAAATTATTTTAATTTCTCAAATTATATTTTTTCAATACTTAAATTACATTCGAAATGAAAATCTCAGCGTTTTTCTTTATTTTCTTTGATCAGGCGGTTTCTTTGTTCTTTCCAGCCAATCAGAATGTCTTTTTCGGCTGAGAGCTGGCTGACAGCCAATCACCGACAAGCTTCTTTCTTTGTTTAGCTTTAAATGCAGTTTTATTGATTTTTTACTTGTAAAATAATTCAGAAGAGGGCACCATCTTACAGAACTTTTAAAAACCTAATCAATAACTGTCAAACGAATATCCTAGCATTAAAAATAATGGAATTAGAGTGACATCAGCTGTCAATGAGAGGTCTCATAAGAGGCGGGCTAAGAGTTAATAGCTATAACAATATAAAATCACCAAAGCCTTAATAGCAATAAAAATAATTGCAAGGAAATCAAGTCATATATCATGTGACTTAATTTAACAAGCTTGTAATACAAATGTTATATAATGAGTATGCCAACAGCTCTTAAAAAGCTTTTCATAATATCCCTATCCCTAGACCAGTTTTAGCTCTACTTAAAGCTATTAATATATGGTGGATGTGAACTTATTTCAGTCTCATATGATTATTTAAGATAGATATCTGGATTTGAAAACATATGGATGTCTGGAAATTTCAAATTTTCTACTTAATAGTTAAACATTAGATAATGTTCTGGGCTTGACCGGGTAGTTTAAATCTAATGCTTAATATCCTAGTGCCTGACTAGCCAGAGCTAGAAACTGATAGGGAGATAGGGATGTTCTGAAAAGCTTGTTAAGAACTATTTGCACACTCATTATATAACATTCCCAAAAAGCAATACTGCACAAACTTTTCACAATTCTGATAAATGAGTTCAATTGAATGCATACTTTTAGAAAAACTACAATCAGGTATTATAAGGAAAAAATATTTTTATTATACTAAGAATTACTTATAAAAATATTATGTTTATATAAAAAAGTAGAAAAGATAATAACCATAGATTGCAAAAAAGTTAAAGAATAAAATTACTTATGTTTAGACTACAAGCAGTACAATCACTGGTAAACTGCAAAAATATCTGACATAAAACATGAGACTATGCAAGGTAAATTCAAACCAATTTGATTTTTTGTAAAATAGAGATTATACATAAAAAGGAATTGAGTTAGACACCTGTTCAATTTTAAAATAGTAAAAAGTAGGGCAGTTGATAGCTGATAGTGGTATAATTAACACACAGCCATTGAGGATTAAATAATGATTTGTATATTTATTGGTTAACTAGACTAAAATACAATAAAAAATTAAATATTTGATAAATAATATCATACTGATTTGGCTATTTGTAAACATCTGAAAATATTTCAATAGATTGAAATCTTAAGCAATCAACTTTATAAAAAATATATAATCCTCGTGGATTAGAAACGCATCCAGCTAGATCGCATTGTTGCTAGGCAAAAACAATAAAATATGAACATTCCCAGGTGTTTTTTTTTTAAATATATAAAAAAATAGTTTAGTTAACATATAGATATAATTATGCACACTGACATGTTTAGATAGTAATACAAATTAATGCAAGGATTAACAAATTAATAAATCGGGTACTATTATAACAAAATACAATATTTACCTGTGACATATATATATATAATGCAGCACACCCATGCTTATCTGATATAAAAATAAAATGTTTTGGTTATTAGTTATAAAAAAAAAAAAATGTTTTCAAAATAAAGAAGTTCTTAGAAAATGCCCTTGAATTTTCTTTTGTTTTCAACTTTAATGATTTGCAAATTCCTCTCTGCTTTTCTAATTTCATTTAAAAGTTGTTTATATCCAGTATTGTAAAAAAATATTTCCTCATTTGTATGAAAAATAAAATGAATTGAAGTAAATCTGGTTAAATAATTTGTTTTCTGTTTAGCACTTTATTGAAACAAACATGCCTAGTATATTTCCAAATGACAGCAGTTTCCTTCTTATATATCTCTATAAATGTATAATGCAGGAAAAGTTTAACATACTGGATTGGAATTTCAAAATCAGTATTCTGAAAATTATATACATAAGGTCCATACTGGAAGTAATCAACGACATTAATTTTTCAATATCACAGTATCAAATAATCTTCTACTCACTTATTGCGTAATGACATTTTAAAAAAGCTGTCCCACTTACTTCTACATGAATTCAAAGTAGACCGCCATTGAGATTAAATATTCACCTTTGTTTTCAACATTGATTTCCTATACTCTCAGCAACTTAATACTCAATTAATCTAAGCCCACTATTTATAGTGATACAAAGGAATTTAAAATTAAGAGGATTAAAAGATGGTTTTTGATTAATAAAAAACAAGATAATACAAATTGTAATTGTTTTAGTTTTAATTTATTTTTATCATCTTAATCCTTTAAATAAAAGGAAATATAAAATTAATTCTATAATTATTGTGCATTACAAAAACAATTCATGTTTCAAACAAAAAAAAAGTTTCTTTAATGATTAAATTGGAATTTTTTACATTTTTATCAAACCGAGAAATCAAATAATTATTAGTATTAAATATGAGATCTTTTTTGATATTGGATTTTTTACAAATTATAATATTTCGAAATAATAAAAAATAGTATTTAATCAATCAACATTTATGCCAATTTATAATTTATTATAAATAATTATATATGTAAATTTTTTTTGTGCTTTTTTCTATTTATTATTTTAAGCTTTTGTACTATTAGACTAATTAATCTTTCCCTCTGTCTCTCTTTCTCTCTCTATATATAAAACAAACACAATTATTTTTCTACAAAGCTGCTTTAATATTTCAATCAAAAGACAGGATTTTATATATATATTGTAGTAATGAAAATAGAAGTCTGACAATTAATATCAGAAAGCTGTACATAGATGATATAGTAGTTAGCTTGTAATGCCTTATTCAAAGTTGTTAAATTACTGTACTAGTATTAATTGAGTAAAGAGAAAGACAATGATTTTATAGTATGTTTTGACTGTGCATGTATGTGTGTGCTCAGATGACATAAAAATATTTTTCTTAAATTAAGCAAATAAAGACAATTAAAATTTATAAAACTTTATCAAAATATATGTCAATAAAAGAATATTATCCTTATAAAAGTATTTCATTTAAGAAAAAAGAAAAATAACAAAATATCTTAAAAATCATTACATTTTTTTTAAAGTAAAAACTCAATTATATATATATAACAAAAAATAAATCTATGAATCTGAAATGTAATAGTAAATTAAAAAAAAAATTTATTAATCAATATATTATATATTTTTAATTAAAAGCAATAACATTAAAAATAAATAATATATAAAAAATGTTTTTTAACCCATTTGCTTCCTTGTCCAGTTAAAAATCGTCATGGCTTCAAATTTCTCGAATTCCATCATTTTTAATGCTACAGTAAAGAATTTACAGTCATTTTAAAGCTTTAAAAAAGTACCATAAGGTGCTGCCCTCTCTTGAATTATTTTACAAGTAAAAATCAATATTATTCAATATTTACTTTTAACAATGAAGGAAGGCAGTCCTTGTTTTGTGTTGATTGGCTGTTGACCATATTGGATAAAAGAAGAAGCTTGTCAATAATTTTTACCACTCCAACTTCTTTGTTTCATTTTGAAAATGATAAATCAATGTTTTAGACCATTTTGAAAGTATTTTTTGACATATAAATTATTTTCAAAAATATACTGAAAACATAATTATTTTAGAAAAAACAGTAAGATTTTAGTAAAAAATTGTATATTTTTACAGGAACAAAAATTGAAAAAGAAACCAGCGCTAACAACAATTTTCACATCTGTCAACAGTTTACATTGCCCAAGCTCTTTATTTGATTTTCAAATCAAAATTAATGTTTTATAATATTTTTCTGGCATTTATTTACATATTATAATGTATTTTGGTAGAATATGCTGAAAATATAAATTATTTTAGGAAAACAGTAAGATTTTAGTAAAAATTATTTACTTTTAGACAAACATAAATTGAGAAAGAAAATCATTGATGTAGGCATCTTTTAATAGGTTACTAATATTTTTTTTAAATTTGCTGATATAAAATATTTTTATAATTATAAACAGAAATTTATTTTTGAAAAAACTTTTGTTCACTTTCATATTCTGACAAATTATTAATTTTCTTTTTACAAATGAAACTAAAATGAATATAATATTAAAAGTTGAATATATATTTTACTGCTGATTCTGTAATTGACCAATCAAAAGTTTAGAGTTTTACCTCACTTGACCAATAAATAAATTGCAACTGAAAGGGTTAAATAATGCTTTTATGTAAATTTTTAAATAAAAAGTAAAAAATAACAAAGTGATCGAACTAAAAAATGTGTCATTTCATAAAAGCATTTGAGGCCTTTTTGATTTTTATGGCCTCAAATGCTTTTGTGAAATAGTACATGTTTAAGTGAAATTTAAAACATTTCCAAAACAAAACAAACATAAAATAAATTGGCTTTCCAAAAATTTTAATTAATTATAATTCAATCTATTTGACCAAAATTCTCTGAATTAATATTTAAATAAGTTTTGTTCTTACAACAAAATTTTTTTAAAAAGACACATTTAGTTGAAATAAACTTACTTTTCTCTTTTTAAAACTAATATAATAATTGATCTATTTTTATTCGAAGCACAATTTTTTATCAATGTGTGTGTATTTATATAATACAAACCAATATTAAAAGAAGTTAATCCAATTTATGAAACATGCATTTGATTTACAATTGCCAATTACTATAGTGTTAAAATAAATTATAGACTGAAAAATCTCAGTCAGTAATAAAATAAAATGTTTCTATAATTATTTGATTGTGAGAGCTATCAATTTAAAAATGTCATCCAATTTAAATATTTTTTAGCTTTTTATATATAAAATAAAGTTTGGATTTTGAAGTGTATTAACTCTTTCCTTGCAAATATTTTTTTAAAATTTTTATTGACCAAGTGAATTAAAGTTTTACAACTTTTGATTGGTGAATTAACAAATCCAGCCATAAAAATATATTCATCTTTTAATATTATATTTATTTTAGTTTCATTTGTAAAAAGTATATTAATAATTTGTCAGATTATGAAAGTGAACAAAAGTTTTTTCAAAAATAAATTTCTATTTATAATTATAAAAATATTTGATAGCAGAAGATCTAAAAAGATAGTTTGTAACAAATTAAAATGTGCTGTGGATGTCACTGATTTCTTTCTCAATTTATGTTAGTAATAATTGAAAGATTGCTTGTCTTTCACATGGACCACCATTGTCTCTCAGACAGCCAATCAGATTTTAAACAACTGTGTAAATGTAAAATTTTTTTTACTAAAATCTTACTATTTTTTAAAATAATTATATTTTCAGCATATTTTACCAAAATACATTACAATATGTAAATAAATGTCAGCAAAATACTCTAAATTATTTATTTTGGTTTGAAAATGAAATAAAGAGCTTGGGGCTATGAAAATTGTTGACATGTGTCAAAATTGTTGTCAGTGCTGGTTTCTTTTTCAATCTATGCTTTTGTAAAAATATACATTTTTTTTATTAAAATCTTACTATTTTTTTAAAATAATATTTTCAGCATATTTTATGAAAATAATTTATAATATGTATGAAAAATAATAAAAAAAACATTTTAAGACATTAATTTTCATTTTCAAAGTCAAAACAGAAGTTGAAATGGTGAAAATTATTGAGATGCTCTTCTAATGTCTGAAATGTGAACCAACCAATCAGCATCTACGAAATCCTGCTTTCTCCTTTTGTTGTAGCTTCTTACATCAATATTATTGATTTTTACTTGTAAAATAACTGTAGAGATGGTAGCATCTTATGGTACATTTTAAGCTTTAAAATAAGGTTAAAAACACTATGTAGCTAAAAAATTGATGGTTTTCAAGACTTGAAACCGTGAATGTCGATCTGCACTTGTTTCTTAGAAGGGGTTAAACAGTCCATTGTGATGCTTGTGTACTTAACAAACTATAAGATGAGGTAGGCATTTTATCTTAATAAGAATATGATTGCAAGCAAATCATTTGTATAAAGATCTGTTATTTCTATCAATTTATTATATGGAAATAAGGTATGTTTTTATATAATAAGTATGCTAATACGTCTTAACAAGCTTTTCTGAATATCCTTATGCTCAGACTGGTTTCTAGCTCTGCCTGTCATCAGTGAGATGCCAGAACACTGATAACAACCAGAGCTAAAAAGCAGTCTCAGGACAGGGATATTCAGAAAAGTTTGTTAAAAGCTATTAATATGCTCATTATATAACATTTGTAGTACAAGATTAATAAAGTAACTCACATGATATATGACTTGATTTTCTTGAAAGATATGTTTTTCTATCAATTATCACAAATGTGTATTGCATTAAATAAATTTAATTTTAGATTTGCTCTTAAGATTCTAAAATATGATGGTGAGGTTATAATTCTAATTAAGATCTTTTAGTCAGCTTTTTGGGCAAGATGATATAGATACATTTACAAAAGGTTTTAAGACTGTGAAGTAACTAATAAAAGATTAGTAATTTTTTATCCTATAATTTGGGTATGGATAGCAGAAGAGAAAATAGTTTAAGGTACTGGAAAAGAAATTCAATATTATTTTGCTTTTTTTGATATAAAAAAATTCATATGGTTTTGTTGCTTTGAAGTTCATAAAAAGTTCATGCCCCAGACCCATGAGTTCCAGAATCAATCCTGGGACCTTCTGATCCCAAATCAGACTACCAACTGAGCCATATGACATTGATAAATATTGATTGCAAAAAAAAAGTTACATTTAGGAAAAAGTATTAAAATATATCAAAAAGTAATTTTTCTTGCAAAAGAATTTCAAAGTCTATATTAAAAAATATCAATTTAGGCCAATATTTTGATTAGCATATAATCATCATCATCATTATCATCATAAACCATTATCAATCCACTCCAAGATGAAGGTTTCTCAAAGTTCAATTCATCTTCTCCACATCACCCTTACACACTTTCTTATTTCATCCATCCATTTTACATGTGGTCTCTTTCTGGGTCTTTTACAATCTCTCGGAATCCAGTTTAAGATTTCAATTATCCATCTATTATCATCTCTTCTAGCAATATGTCCATCCCAACTCCATCTCAGTGTTTTACTTTTTCCAGTGATGTTAGTAATACGTGTTTGTTCTCTTACCCAAATATTGCATTTTCGATCTTTTCTTGTTACTCCCAACATGCATCTCTCCACATAGCTCATTGAATGGTTGGTATAAGCATCTCCATAGTTCATGTTGAACGTGTTATTTGTTTTTCATTGGTTTTTTAAGTTAGATTTTCATCGTTTTTAATAATTTCATGATATAGTCTGAGGACAAAATGAGCCTCAGAATTTGATTTTTGCAACTTATAAGATATATTTTACTACTATAACTATGTTTATTTAGAGTTAGCTCCTTCTTTTATGTTAGACAGTTTTTTAATGTATTAAAATTTGTAATTAATAAAACCATAATCAAGTCATTTACTAACACATGTTAATTAACTATATTTAAGTACCTGTTTTTCTGTATCTTTGTGTGTGGAATTTTTTTTTTTAATTATTTTTATATATTTCTGATTATTCTTATTTTACATCAGCGTTCGTTCATCTAATTTGTTAATCATTCTCTTTCCTCTTCCAGCGTAAAATATATCTCCCGGCACCCGTTTTCCTGCCATTTGCCTCAAACCTGAAAATAATAAGCAATTTAATCTCAATTAATTTTCAATAGTACCTAAAAAAAAAAAAAAAACGAAATTCTTTTAAAGACAGTTTTAATGTAAATTAGATGTTGAAAAATAATATTATATAATAGTTTATTGTAACTTATTTTTAATAATCTAATTATATTACTTCAAGTAAATAATCTTAAACGTTTTGAAAAGAAAAACAAAAGAGCACAAACAGTTTACTTCCAGGTAATAAAAATATTATAAAGAATAATAATTATAAAATATTAAAATTAGTAAATATTTTGTTTTATTATATTTCATGACATTTTAATAATTACCAATTAAACTTCTCTTTCCATATTAATTAAGTATTAAAAAACAGAATTTATATAATATTATTAGTTATTTACATAGATAAATTATATTACGATGCAATTGTATATTGGAAATATATTTTAACCTTAGTAATTAAATATTACTTAATATGAAAATTCAAGTTATTAATGCGTAATTAAAATAAAAAAAATAATTCATATAAAAATATTTACTTAAAATTTATATTTATAAATTTATTTAAACGCACATTTATTACGTAAATAATATTCATTAAGGCTGTAGCCTCAAGCACATGCGTATAAAATGCGATAGTAGGAACCTCTACAAGTCTTAAAACCACAAGCTTACTCATGGGTTCCCCTTTTTTCTTCCAATGAGTAAGCTTGTGGTTTTAAAACCTGTAGAGGTCCCTACTATCGCATTTTATACGCATGTTTCTTCCAATGAGTAAGCTTGTGGTTTTAAGACCTGTAGAGGTCCCTACTATCGCATTTTATATGCATGTGCTTGAGGCTACAGCCTTAATGAATATTATTAAAATTTATATGTAATATATAGGATATATGAGCACATATTTACACACCACCCACCACTCTCCACACTATCTTTATAATACTGATACACTTAAACACATATATGTTGAAAAGATAAATAATCACCAATATTGGTATTTCATGCTAAACCAGCAATCATCAGTTGGTCCAGATTACCATCTCTATACATATATGCTATAAGTGCCCATATATATATATATATAAAGATAGCTAATCCTCATACTTTAATGGACAGGCTTCAATCTACTCCACGCTCCAACTCTTCAACCGTCCATCCAATTGAAAATCTGATGATGGAATGCTCAAAGGCCACTCTGAAGTCTGTGCTCATATACCCTATATATTACATATATAGACATAGGTATATAATAAGCCTGTATGTTTCAGTTATTAAAATTTATATTAAAACATATACAGAATATAACGAATAGTTAAGTTAACGCTCTATTTAGCATTGCATCCGATATATTATTAAAGAATATAAAGATAATTACTCTTAGAAAATAATATAACTCGTTCTTATATACAGACACAAAATTTAAAGGTGTTAGTTGTAAGCCAAATCATTTTTCTAAATATATTTTTAATGACTTAAAATTATATATATATAAAAAACCTGGATGTAATTTAATACAAAAATGCCATTTTATATTTTGTTTTGTTTTCTATAAATATATGTCTGTTTGTTTTTTCAGGACTTATTCGTCTAGCGTCTTTATTTCATATGCTCTATGGATGGCCAGGTGCAGAACTAAATTTACACTTCCTAGACCTGAACCATCTAAAATATTTAATTCCCAGCTGAAGGCCCTGCATGCAAAAGCCTTACTCCTATCAACAAAATTTCTTTTCAATAACACATGGAGCCTTTATAGATATTTCACCCCAGAACAATGAGATCGCTACCAGTCAAGACCTCCATCCCTGCTGAAAAAAAACACAAGAGCTTTCTCCCTTGTTGAGTCATCATATATCAAATGTTAGCCTTGCATGGTAAAAATCATAAGTATTAGTAACAATAAAATTCTTTTAAAATAAAAATTCTTTAGTGCCTATACATCTGCATTATATACACGCACACACAGACCCAGATTTACATTTTTTAAATAAAAACAAAAAATATTATGGTCAAAAATATACTATATTGAGGAATACATACAATACTGTTGTAATCATTAAAAGCCAGTCAATATTTAGACAATCCCAATATCAATAACAATCAACAATTTAAAACTGTTGTCAAGGCAACCTCCTTTTAAGAATATAGGTGTCCAATATATTTATATAGACACTAATAATTGCCACTTGACCAAAGATATTAAAATTATTATAACCTTTAAGTTGGAATAAATATGTGGAATATTTGCAAATAAAATTAATTAATGTAAAAAAAAAGTAATAGTAATACAAAGAATGTACTATCTACATGGTCACATTGCAATGTAGATAAATTCCTCTCCCTCTAAAAATATTGGAAAAAATAGTGCTAAACATAAATATAAATAATTTATTAGTACATAAACTTTCTTTAGTAAATACTGAAGTTATAATGTTATATATGAATTAAAGCAACTTATTTGGACTTAAGTGATCATTAATAAATTTAGTATTCTATTTTTTGCTATATTATTTTGAAATCTTTTAGCTAGGATATCTCTATTAATACGAATTTTTAAAAAATAAATTATTCAATAACTAATACTTTGAGTTCAAAGGTTTTAATGAAATTGAATATCAGAAATCACTGTTAAGTCATTATACTATATTGCCTTGGCATACAAAAAATTGTTATTAATGATACAATTATGCAAATAAAATATTTTAATTTTAAAGTAATTTTTATAAGTAACATAAGATTGATTTTGATTGCAAAAGACTAATTAAATGTAGCTACAGGATATCTCTAGTTTAATAAAAGATTAGCGATAATCATTGTAACATTTATCTAGAGTGGTAAATTTGACACGTGCAAATCAAAATATAACAAATAAACATGACTTCTTTTTCTTCAAAATTTATTTCTATTAGAAAGTTATAAAGTTGTAATAATAACACCAAGTTTTTATAGTAATATTTTATTTATTTACTTATTTATTAAAATGTGTATATATTTGATTTTTTTCTGATTTGCTATATCTGAAAAGAGGGGTGAGTTTTTGTTTAAAAAGTATTCAGTAACACTACCATCAACATTTAAACCATAACCAATGCACTGAATAATAAAGGTAACTTCCATTTAATTGCTGTTTTTCTAATCTATAACATCTATTCACCACATCATGTTAGAACACTTCCTTATGTCAATCATATATTTCACATATACATTGAAGGTATTTGTTGATTAATTGGAATTCAATATAAACGATTATTTATTTGCATCTTTTGTATAAATATGATTCATATCAGTTATATATAAGTCTTTTAATTCTTCAGTGATATCAATGACTCATGTTTATTCTGTCATCCATGTAATTCAATTTTAATCTTTTGTTGTTACTACTAACATATATCTCTCTATAGTTCATTAAATGGTCTAAATTTACTGAATAGATTTTCTGTTAAATATCTAAGTTTCAGATTCATAAATAGGAACAAATAAAACAAATGTATTTAAAATGTTCCTCCTCAAATTTTTAATAGTAAAATATTTCTACAAAGAATTTTATCCATTATGGTTCCAATACTATTAATAATAAGGTGAAGATGTTTGTAATTGTTACTTTTGTTTAATTTATGATTGTCAATATTTTTCTTCTGAAAAATACATTGAATAGAGTTATATTATTCTCTTTAGCACCTACTTTTTTTTACTTTTATCTAATATATTGAACTGGGTCTCCCCTCATTTCCCATTCATAGGGGTAGTCACACAAGCACACATACACACACACACATATATATATATATATAAATAAAACAATTCACTAGAATAAAACTACAAAATTTTAAAAAATGCCTATATAAAATTGAAGATTAATATCCTTCACCAGAGCCAGCTTTGGCATATTCTGCCATCTTAAGTAGTTAGTATTTAAGTATTAACGTAATGCTACTTAAGATGGCGGAATACGCCGAAGCTGGCTCTGGTGAAGGATATTAATCTTCAATTTTATATAGGCATTTTTTTAAATTTTGTAGCCAGAGCCAGCTTTAGCATATTCCACCATCTTAAGTAGTTAATATTTAAATATTAACGTAATGCTACTTAAGATGGCGGAATATGCCGAAGC
Source organism: Epiperipatus broadwayi (assembly GCA_028023455.1). Classification (NCBI taxonomy): domain Eukaryota; kingdom Metazoa; phylum Onychophora; class Udeonychophora; order Euonychophora; family Peripatidae; genus Epiperipatus; species Epiperipatus broadwayi. The sequence continues at coordinate 1,602,222 of JAQFVV010012450.1, read as the reverse complement.
TGGCTTTGGTGAAGGATATTAATCTTCAATTTTATATAGGCATTTTTTAAAATTTTGTAGTTTTATTCTAGTGAATTGTTTTATTATACTTATATATATTGTAACGATACATAAATATGTCGTTACATTAATTTAAAATAAAAACTTACAAGTTTGCAAATAAGAGTAAAAAAGTAAATGCTAAAATTAAAAGTGTTTGTTATACGTATATACATTCGCACAGATGCTAAACTTTAAAAATATTTTTTTCATAAACAAAAAAAAAAGTATCTGAACGTATTTTTTTTAATAAAAAAATACCAGATTGAAATATAAAAATATTTTAATAAAAAAATAACGTAAGTTAAAGTAAAAACAGGTATTAATTAATTCCTGTAATCTGTAAATGGAAATGATTGTTTATTAATTATCTAAAAGCTGTGTGATTAAAAAGTCAGATGAAAAGTTAGATAAGAGAAGAAAGAAATTTTAGCTTGACCAATGGAAGCACTAAGCCTTGGCTCGGACCCTAACGAAAGTGATAGACTAGTGACGTTTTGTTCATTGAATCCTTGTGGATAATATAAAAAGGGAAATACAGTTTTTTTCTGACAGTTCCAGCATTGTGTGTTTGAGAGATGTGGTATGACGCACATACCACACTCTCTATAAAAAAAAAAATGAAAAGACTGTGATACCTTGAACCAGCTATTGCCTTCTCCAGAACATTACCTTCCAACGGAGGCGTCATGGGAATTGAAAGCAGAGGCCTGGACTTCTACCATAAGCTATATGAAATGAACAATTGTTAAAATCCATCAAGAACTTTCGTCAAGTTTTACAAATTGATAAACAAGCCAACTGAAATGTTAAAACGGACTCTTATCTGACTTTTGTAAGTTTTTAAATCAAATTAATAATGTTTAATTTTATGTTTTCCGATTGATAAACATCATTTCAATTTTTTTTTTCTTATTGTAAAGATTAGTTAAATGTATGAAATTTAAGTTGTTTATAGATGCTTGCATGGATTCGTTTGTGGTTAATTATATTTTGGTTTTCATATTTGATCAAAATATATAGACATTCGATAAATAATGATACCTTATGGTGAGTATCTAAAATGTATTTATTCGGATGTCTTTTAAGTTATTGGTGACAATGCAAGTATCTTATGGTGAATACTATTGGGTTACTTATAAGTTTCCCTCTGCAATTGTCGGTATCAATAATTTTGTATTTTGATCGTTTATGTTTATTTTGAAATGTTTTTGACCGTGGAATCTATGTAATCGATCTATACCTAACATTTTTAAACAAATCTGTGCGAACGTATTTAAATGTTAAAATTAAGTCAGGCGTGAATGGCTATATAGTTTGTAAAGTTATATTAAGGGAGGGTAATCTTAGGTTATTCATTTTGTAGTTGAATTGGTTCAATGGATTGGATATATTTGTGTAATTAGTAGATGTAGTATGAGGTCCGCTACGGGCAGGATTATAGATATACGCCACACACCCTCTGTTTGCCTATGGATGGGTTTGTAAGTCGGCAGAAGACCGCAGTCCATTCCTATGGAGTTTTTTGTTTATTGATCTACTTGCCAACAGATGTCACATTCCTGTTGGTGGAGAGTCAATCTCTTCTCTATTTCTACTTATTGTTCAGATGTACATTCCTGACAATATAGTATTTTGTGTTGTCGTATCATGCTACATTGAATACATGAATGTATCAGATGGATTGGCGCCAGTTGATTGTGAAATTTGTTGCCTAAGGTTAAATCAGGGAAGAATATTTTCCTTTCAAATGCAGACCTATGTAGTCCATTCATACTCGACCCTCTAAATAAATAGTAAACTCATTATTTGCAATCTACTTAAATTTAGAATTAAAGATCAATATAAAATTATAAACGTTAAATTTATTCCTCAAAATTTAAATATTATTTTATATGTGCGTAAATAAATATTTTTATGTGTTAATTTCTGGCAGTGGCTTTTATTCTTTTATAGTTAAGATATAAAATTTATAGATTTTTATCTCTGCGTCTCCGCTGAGCTAGTGACTTGGGCTAACGATCGGAATATTTAAATAAAGTGGAATATTAACAGCGCGTATCTGCCTACTTTATAAATTTTTCTAGGTTTAAATGCCTAGATGGCGCCTTGTAGAGCAGATATTGTTTTTGCGGCTAGATTCGATCTTCACTTTCATTCCGATTGGTACAATATATATATATGCATGCACATATTAATATATTTAAAATAACCAAGTTGTGGCATCTTACAAACAAACTCCTAAATTACTCGGAAGTCATGATTACCTTTTCCTGGTTATCCAGAAATCTGAGTATTAATAGTATACATTATAACAGAATTATTGCTGCATAGTTTAATATAAAACTTTTAAATCTAAAACCGTTTTATTTCTGGCCAATATAAATGAACTATACTGTTAATATGCTGTTTCACTATTTGTTAAATAATCTATTCTATATATATATATAAAATACATATTTTGCAGGTTCATCCGTGTTAAAAACTTTTAATATCAATATACTGACGTTTCGACTTGGTCACACAAGCCATCCACAGAGTTATAAAAAGGTAGAAAGACGGTTGTAGAGGCGCTACAATCACTGGTTTGAATAAAACATTAAAAATCCCACCAATAGCAAAAATGTTAAATTTAAGAATGTTTTTTAAAGAAATCTTTCCAAATAGGAGGAAGTTTGCACGTATCATCTCGCTTATTGATACAATCTGGCCTTTTAAGTATCTCAATGGCTTCTCTGATTTTGCATTGGTAGAGATTATCACATCTGGATATGATCCTGGTACTAGAAAAATCTATTTTATGACCTGAATCTATAGTATCACTCCATACTATAGATTCAGGTCATAAAATAGATTTTTCTAGTACCAGGATCATATCCAGATGTGATAATCTCTACCAATGCAAAATCAGAGAAGCCATTGAGATACTTAAAAGGCCAGATTGTATCAATAAGCGAGATGATACGTGCAAACTTCCTCCTATTTGGAAAGATTTCTTTAAAAAACATTCTTAAATTTAACATTTTTGCTATTGGTGGGATTTTTAATGTTTTATTCAAACCAGTGATTGTAGCGCCTCTACAACCGTCTTTCTACCTTTTTATAACTCTGTGGATGGCTTGTGTGACCAAGTTGAAACGTCAGTATATTGATATTAAAAGTTTTTAACACGGATGAACCCGCAAAATATGTATTTTATATATTTAACCCGTGCAAATCTTCGTTTTAACATATATATATATATATTATATTTGTTGAATCTTCCCCTGCAATATATCGCAAGATAATTAAATATACAACAAACACTATTATAATGAAAGAAAGAATTACGGAGATTGTTGAATGTTATATTTTAAAACAAACGTTTAATAACAAGGAAAAAATAACAAACAAATCGTTTATAGCCTATTCATTTCTCACACCCATTTCATTGATTATTAACATGATCAAAGAAAATCAATATTATAAAATAGTAATCATAAGGCACGTAAATAGTATCATATTATAAAAATACAATACATGAATCAGACATACTTAAAGTTCTATAAAATATTTCATTAGCAAGTATCTGTTAAGTTCATTTTAAATTCGTATATTTCATCAAAAAAAAAAAAAAAAACAAATAAGAAGGTTTTTATAACTAGTTATTTTCAAATCTTACTGCGTATTTCTGTATATAGGGTATATGAGCACAGACTTTCACATGACCCACCACTTTCCATTCTATCTCATGACACTGGTACACTTGAACACATATATGTCGAAAAGATAAGTAAAAAACCAATATACGTATTACATACTAAACCAGCAATCATCAATTGGTTCAGATTAAGATCTCTACACATATATGCCTTAAATGCTCAGATATATATTAAGATAGCCAATCCTCATACTTTAATGGACAGGCTTCAATCAATTCCACACTCCAACTCTTCAACCATCCATCCAATTGATAATCTAATGATGACATGCTCAAAGGCCACCCTGGGGCTGAGATTATTGTCACACCCATGTTGACCTAAGGCCAATCTGACCCCTCATGTACAGGACATAATTCATTAAGGGATGGGCAGACATCTCTACTATTTCTAGGTAGAAAATTTGTAATGTAGCCATGACTACAGATTTTCATTACGACTTTCTCTGATTTTGTCCACGATTCGTTACTGACTCAGTAATCATCGCATTTTGTGAATTTTGTCTATCGGTTGTTTTGAGAACTGATCTGATATAGATATAGTGATTTGGTCTGAAACATCAAAGAGGATTATGCAAAAAGCATCAACAGATGTATGTATTAGTTCTAGACAAGTATATAGATCATTTCTCCAGTATATTTATGTGGTTCTGTGCTGTTAACTATGCTGGTCTTAATCAGTATGGCAACTGAAATGTCAGCAATTGGAGCATGAATTCACCATAAACAGTTTGACACTCCTTTATAGTTTCAGCTTTGCATGTCTCTTCTCAAAAATAATTTTTTTCTTCCCTCTATAAGTCTATGGTTCCCTTTATATACCTACATGTCTCCCTCCTCCATACATTTTTTTTATCACACCTTTTCTTTCTTCTTTTACATACATTTTAATTTCCATGAGTATCTAATCCCACATAATTGTTATTATCATTTATGTATTTTTGTTTTCAAATTAAATATACAATCAAACAGATATTTTTCATCTGTTTCATATATAGTACACATTTCTGGGTGCAAATTAAAATACTTTTGACTGCAAAATAAAATATGTATTTTTCAAAAAAATATGATTTAAAATAAGTTATTTATATATATATATTTACAAGATTAAAACTAATTTTTTTCTCTAATTAATTTTCATTATAATTGGACATTCCTGTCGACCATCTTTAATTAAAAAAAAAACTGTCTTTATAAGTAAGACATTCCGTTTATTATCAATTGCTTCTAATTAAATTGATTTTAACCCCGTTCTTAATTATATTCATACATTTATTTTTTGAGTGGTCAAAAAAATACATTATTAAAATACAATGTCGAATGTTAAATACACATTTTTCTATTACTTTATTATTTCGTTTATTTTATACCAATCTCTCTCTCCCTTTGCACGTGTTAGCATTTTGTACACGTGAATGATAATAATATCTTACATTATTCCTTGGAAATCTGAAACATTGCGATAATAAACAAATCATCTCTTCATATAATAAAAATATATATGAGAGATAGTAACCTGGGCGAACTGATGAGTGCTGGTTCAGCACGAAATGCATCTTGGGGGTCATTTGTCTTTTATTGTATCTATATTTACGTGAATTTGAAAAAAATGGGGAAGTATGGAGGTGTTTATTATATCTTTAAAGATATTATACATGAGAAAGAGAAAGGCGAATAACTCAGTGTGTGTAAAATAAAAATAAAATCAGATATACTAATCTTTAACTGAGGTTTAAAGTTTATATATGTCCTAGAGATAATCTCTAGTTTCGAAAATGATTAGTAATAATCATTATTTTATTTATCTGAAATGGATGGCATCAGAGTTGTGAGTGGAGGGAGTTTGACAATGGTAAATGAAAATGTCGCGACTTAAATAATCTCTATTTTCTTTTCCTCTTTTAGCTTCCTATTTTAATTTCCAAATATTTTTGCACACCTGCTGTAGATATAGAATCATTCTGTCATATATCTTTCTTAATGTTAAACTTCTCAGTATTACCATTTAATTTGATCACTACTACATTTTGATAAATATTATTTAAAACATGATAATATTGCAGATTTATGTTTTAATAGACCTAATCTTTAATCATCATAAAAGATTTAATAAAATCTAATATGTTTTTCTAATCTATAAAGCCTGCATAATGGCTAACTATATTTTTGATCCATTCTATAACATATCTTAATAATTGAATGCATTAAATTATGTTAAGACCACTTTCAAATTCTGTTTGTTCTTTTGATTAGGTGGAACCCAAAGTTTTTTGAAAATAATTTGCAATTATGTTTGTAAAGATTTTATATAGGATTGATAGATGATTGGTAAGTCTGTAATTTATAAGGTTTTTTTCCTATTTCTTAAATATCAGTATTCCAATGATGTGATATATATATATATGAAAAACAAAAAACACAAGTTAAAAACTTGCATACGCTTGTATTTATGACTATAGATGGCGTTATACCAAAAACACCTTCAAGCGTTTGTTTACACAAACGTCAGAGTGAGTATTTCACTATCTCCAACTTAATTTCATTCCTTCATATCATGATTTCAAGCTATTTGCTATCGTCAGTGAAGGACGATAGCAAATAGCTTGAAATCATGATATGAAGGAATGAAATTAAGTTAGAGATAGTGAAATACTCACTCTGACGTTTATGTAAACAAACGCTTGAAGGTGTTTTTGGTATAACGCCATCTATAGTCATATATATATATCATTTAGTGATTTAATATATATAGCTTTATCAGCAACTATCTATTATATCACCTGCATTTTGTATAACATCAATAATAATTCCATCACTTCATTGAGTTTTATCTTCTCCATTGATTTAATAGCATATTTCATCTCTTCCTTTAAAATACATCACAATGCATTACGTCATAATATTATAGAAGGTACTTTATTTTCTTGACCATTATTATTATATGCATAAATTTATTCAGATATTTCACAATGGTTTCTCTCTTTTTTGTAATACTTATATCTTTTGTTTTTATAGAGAAACAACTTTGCATTAAGATATCAATTTATACCTTAAATTTTTTATTCTCTTCTATAATATCGCTTGCCAGTTTATTGTGATAATTAGTTAACTCTTTTTCTACTATTTGATGACATATAAATAATGTTTTATTTTAATGGATCTTTTTTTTTCATTATCATATTTTCTAGTTCTCTCTTTTTTCTCTTATTTTCCCTTTCCAATTTACTACTTTTTTCTTATGTTCATGCTGATGATTATTATTTTCTCCATTAATCTTTTATTTTCCTTTTTTTAAATTATCTATCATTCTTAGACCGAATCAATCACACCTTCACTCATTAGTTTATTTATGTTAAACAACATATTTATTTGTTTTCATTTTATTTCTAAATTTCTTTCTCTTCTTTATTTCAATTTCCAATACACCATTCCATTTATTAATCTACATATCTTTTTATTTTTCTACACATCCATGCATCTATTTACCTATTACTGTATCCTTTATTCATTGAGTATATCATTTTTTGTGATTTTTTAAAAATAAAATAGAAAATATTTTTGTGCACTTAAATGTTATCACAGTAAAGATATAAAAAATAAAAATTAAAAGAGCAGGAAAAAAATTAAAGAATATGAGTTATAGAAATGATATTATTGCCAGAATATGAAAGATGACTAAAATATAATTTACATCAAAATTCAACAAGGTTTTTAATATTGTAAAAGGGATTCAGTATTTTAAATACGGACATAACCTTTATTTAATGATATTTTACAAGAATAAAAATGCACTTATATAAAAAGTGCATATTTTTGTCACAATGAATCCATTAATTGTAAGACTATCAACATACAGAGAATTGTGTGTAGAAAAATTAAGCTGAATTTCGAAAAAAAAAAAAGTGTGCCATACAATAACTATTATTAAAACACTAAATAACTTATGATCACCATTCTTTATGCCTACACAAGCTGTTAACACAGAATCTAAACTCTCCACACAGTAGTGCCACTCAGTGTAAGCCAGTGTAATCAATAAATGCAGGGATGTTTGTACATAAAATCCCTCATCCAATATCTCCAGACTAGTTAATACTTTGTGGCCTTTACCAGTGAGATGTTTTGGATCTGAGATCACTGCATCTAGTTTCAGGTTATTAATACTCTCAGGTCCAAGGCTCTTTATTGATGAAAGCCACAAGCTAGAAATTAGTCTGGGGATATTGAGTAAGTAGGCACTAGATAGGAATTTTACACACAAACCTTTCTGCATCCATTGATTACTCTGGCTTGCACTGAGTGGTGCTACTGTATGGAGAGTTTTGCCTCTGTAATAATTATTATTATTTGACTATCCTTGTACAAGATAATTAAATCTAAAATCTCCAATTTGTGATAACATACAAAGAAGAAACTAAAGTAAAAAACTGCCTAATAGGATTATGATGTCTATGGCTATTAAAAAACCAAAGACACCAAAATGTATGGGTACTGAACTGAGATTCAGACCCATATGACTATATAAGTTGGATTGAAAATATTATTGTGTTTTCAAATTAAGACTCATAGTTTTGTAGTTAAGTAGAGATAAAAGGTGGCTGCCAGAGGATCCTAACATCCAGATGCAGTGCTCTCAGATCCAAGGCTCCTCACTGATGAAGGCCACAAGCCAGAAACTGGTCTGGGGATATTGGATGAGTAGGCACTAGATGGGGATTTAATTCACAAGGCTTCTGGTATCCATTCATTACTCTGGCTTGCATTGAGTGGCAATACTGTATGGATAGTTTTGCTTGTTTTAATAACAGTTATAAGCATGCATAAGAAATGGTGATTATGTGATGTTTATTGGCTTATTGACCTTTATTTTTATTCACTAATGTTGCCCATCTAATTGATCTAACTCTTAATTCTTTATTCTCTGATATTCTGCATAAATCATCTCACTGAACCTCACTGGCCCTCAAATCATCAATATCTTCATAAGAAAACAATGGGATATTCTCCCATCATTTACTACCAAGTTTGTTTTCAGAAATATATATAATATTCAACATGCTAAAAACTTTATCCATTGATCCAATACAATAATATACTTTTTTCAATGTCAGGCACATAACATGACACCCCATCTATCCATCTCCTGTAATTGGTAAATGGCCTACACAAAAGTATAGTTATGTTAAAGCTCATGAGTCATAACCATCAATATATACATAACCTTACAAAAATATACAATCAAATTATGTCAGAAATTTAAAGAATATTTGACCATTGAAAAGAAAAGAATCTGTCTGGATCAGCAACCATACGTGGACCCAGGGATACTTACATTGGGCACTGTGATACCTTTCTAAGTTTAGAGTCTTCATGGCCATTAATACTGAAAGAATTAATTATGCTGGACATAGTATGATTCATCCAATTTACCAGCAATTTCAGCAAAAACTTAAGACACTTAATATATTCCCACCCAACCCAGAATACTTTGGGCTTCCTGAAGAGCATTATCCATATAAAATCAATCAATTTGTCAACAAATTAAAAGGTATTTACAAAGGATGACATCCTGGAGCACAAGGGATTCCAACATTTGTTTTTTAACATTTTAGTCAATTTACTACCTAAAACCCCTGTCACATTGCAAACTACTATGACTGAAATTATATCAAGTAAAGGTCTCTGTTCAATTGCCATGGTTTCTTTTATCAAGAAGCCAACACTCACATTTACTCTCTCCATCCTATGACTAACATCCATGAGCCCAACCATAACATAAAGCAACATGGGAAATGATTCAAAATAAATATGGACTATCCTGTTTATGAAAAATTAATGTCAATGTAACCTATGCAGTCATTTGCACATATGGAAAACATATAACTCTTTACAAATCAATAAAGTTCATTGTTGAATCATCATCATCATCATCATCATCATCATCATCATCATAATAATAATAATAATAATAATAATAATAATAATAATAATAATAATAATTATTATTATTATTATTATTATTATTATTATTATTATTATTATTATTTAATTTAGTGCATTGTATAGCTAATCTAATTTACAAAACATTTGCAGAGTTTTTTGCACAGTAATCCTAAATGTTTTATCTCTTGTTTCAAATATATTAACAGTTCTAAAATATTCATTATACAATCTAGGTAATCTTACTAATGCTGAATTTTTTAATGTTTCACTTTTAAACTTTGGAATGGTATACAATTTTTTTAATCTTATATCCATTATGTTAATCTTAAATGATAATGTTGTTTGACAACTTCTTGCATCTATTATGTCTGATGCAATTTTTGTAAGTATTCCATGTCTATACAGATTAATTTGTTATAAAGTGCATTGTCATAATATATTATTTCATATTTTAGTAGAAATTTTTATAAACTTTTTCCACTACTAATCTATTATTTAATTTACAATACTTCCAGATCATAGATCAATAATTTAAAATAGATAAACCAGTGTATGAAACAAATATCCATATGTAAACAATGAGAACTGACAATTCCTCAACAAGCTTTGTGTTAAATGCTTAGCCAGAGAAAGCATTTAAAATATCTCTGTAGGGAACCCCTCCCCAAACCCCTGACCATGGTTTCATGCTTTGGCACTCTTCAGAGAGGTGCTAGGGTAGGTTCAGACACTAGATCTAAAAATACCATATCCATATGTATTTCTCTTGAACATTTTACAATTTCCGAGAATCAAACCTATTATTTTACAATTCTTTGCAATAATATATTGAATATCATTAATAAATATTCTGTTGTTATTAAAAAATAATATTTAAATCTTTATGATATTTTTTTCTTGAAGTACTTTTTGAATTTAGTGTATAATTGAACATACTTATAGATGATTTGTTTAGAAAATGATAATAATAATGATAATTGCAACAACAACAACAACAATAATAATAATAGTATTAATAAGAATAAAAATGATGATTACCATGTCATGTAACCATTATTGACTCTAGAAGACCTACTTCAATGTTTCTTAAGTCTCTGTGTTTGAACCCAGAAAAATTCTCAAAATGCACTTTTATAAAGTAAGAATTGAATACACATAGATATTAACCCACTTATACTTCAAATGACACAGAAACATCTTTTGGCCAATTCATCTTCTGGTGAATTTTTCCGTAAGTTTTTTTTCCATAAGTATTATTACATGAAAATGCATGTAAAATGGTATATTTTATTATAATAAATTTTTTGCCTGAAATTTCTGCAAAAAAAGGGCGAAATTCAAAATTCCCACTCTAACAATAGACATAAGCCCCACCCTGACATGATGAGTCATTATGTGTTGCCAAGACTGAAAAACATTCAGTGTTTTATGGCATTGAAATTTCCAATCTTGCAAAAACATGTTTATTTGCAAATATATTACGGTTTTAGATATTTTTAAAAATAATTTACACTATAGTTATTAGATATCAACAAATATAAATTATTAATAACTTATTTTGATTTGAAATATTTTATTTTCAAAAATATAACATTATATTAGCAGCTATTGAAAATATGGCCTGAAGCAAATTTCAAGACTTGCTATGATGTAAACAAACAACTTTATTTACGAGTAAAGAAAATATCGTCATTTTGCTATAAGTATTCAACAAATTTAAACATTTAAAGCATAATTTGTTAGATATAAGAAAAATAAATAATTATATATTTCAAATGTTTAAAAATAAGAAATATTTCATTGATTTTATAAACTGAAAATAATCTTTCTAGAAACATGACGTATAATGTCTTTGTTTTGATTACAGACTCATTTTTTAAATATTTACAGAAACAAAATGTGAACATTTAAAATTTATTTCAGTAGTAAACAAGAATATCTACCAAATGAAGTGAAATTTGTTATTTTCTGATAAGGAATAATCATTATATCATGTATTTTATGTTGACATGTGAGGCAAAGAAAAACATCAGAAATAGGGAAATTCGGTAGGGTTAAGTACACTTCAACAAATGAAAATAATTTTTGTTTGCCAAAAAAATTAATCACCAAAATTTCTCAGAAAACAAATATTTTCTCACTGATAACATCTAAATAAAGTCGAACACCAAGTCATGTGACCTGCAGTAAATCCTCCAAGAGCTAGTTCAAAGTTTCATAAGTTTCTGTGTTTGAATCCAGAAAAAATCCCCATAATGCACTTTTTTCCAAGTAAGAATGGAGGTATAAATATTAAATACAACTCAACAAATTAAAATAAGTTTATTAAAAAAATATTATTACCCATGAAATGGATAATCAGCTGAAACTGTCATTCCCAACCTACACAATCCCCTCTAGCAAGAACATTTCACCAGCAAAAATATACCATGCATGAGGGACTCTAATAATCACTCCCAAACATGCTTTGTAAAAAAAATTTAATATGTGTCTACATATTATCAAAATCTTCATAGGTTTGTAACTGTTTAAAAACTTTGTAATCATCTGCACAAAACAGGAGTGATAACTTATTGCCTATTGAAAATCATACAGAAAAACATTGAATAATATAAATGATAAAATATTTACATGAGTAATTCATTGTTTTTAAATAAGAGGCTTCCTTCTTTCATATTTATAACAAAACCTTCTCTGTTGCTTGGATATTACTTTGTTATATGTACGGTATTCATTTTTGTTATTAGATTTCTCAATTTATTTATTAGAGAATTATGCTTTATATTGTCAGATGTTTAATGAGACAAAAACAAGCACCATCAAAACTCACACTATTTTAATTGAATGAGGACATAAAAAATTTGTAAAACTCTATCATTTGAAACAATTGAGATTGAATCCAACACTGGACTCATCTCATTCAAGTGTCATCCCAATATAACCTATTAATGAACAATTGAATTAATTGGAGAACTATACTCGTAGTTACAATTGTAACATTTGTTTCTTGATCTACCCTTTTTTCTTATTCTTTTTATTAATGTAACCACTTTTCTCAAGTGCAAATAAAGTTTGATTTGATATGTAATAATAACAACAACAGAAGCAACAACAACAAACAACAACGATAATAATAACAACAGCAACAACAACTACAACAACAACAATAATAACAATAGGCTATGATTACGGAGACTCAAGGTCTCTGAAAACACTAAGCCATATAACTTTTTAATAAGATTGAGACAAGCTTCACTTTTTGTGTAAAGCACAATCTAAATTACTTACTAATCAAAGGTGAAGTAGAAAACTAGTATTTTATTTCAACAACAACAACAACAATAACAACAACAACAACAACAACAACAACAATAATAATAATAATAATAATAATAATAATAATAATAATAATAATAATAAAAGAAGAAGAAGAAGAAGAAGAAGAAGAAGAAGAAGAAGAAGAAGAAGAAGAAGAAGAAGAAGAAGAAGAAGAAGAAGAAGAAGAAGAAGAAGAAGAAGAAGAAGAAGAAGAAGAAGAAGAAGAAGAAGAAGAAGAAGAAGAAGAAGAAGAAGAAGAAGAAGAAGAAGAAGAAGAAGAAGAAGAAGAAGAAGAAGAAGAAGAAGAAGAAGAAGAAGAAGAAGAAGAAGAAGAAAGAAGAAGAAGAAGAAGAAGAAGAAGAAGAAGAAGAAGAAGAAGAAGAAGAAGAAGAAGAAGAAGAAGAAGAAGAAGAAGAAGAAGAAGAAGAAGAAGAAGAAGAAGAAGAAGAAGAAGAAGAAGAAGAAGAAGAAGAAGAAGAAGAAGAAGAAGAAGAAGAAGAAGAAGAAGTAAAGAATAATAATAATAATAATAATAATAATAATAATAATAATAATAATAATAATAATAATAATAATAATAATAATAATCATCATCATCTCAGGGTGGCCTTCGAGCATTCCATCTTCAGATTTTCAATTGGATGGGCTGTTGAAGAGTTGGAGTGTGTAGTAGATTGGAGCATGTCCATTAAAGTATGAAGATTGTCTATCTTAATATATATCTGAGCACGTGGACAACATAGTAGTCAGTAAATTTTTTTTCCCGATGAATATCATTTTTTATTACTTAAAATACTTGCATGCTTCTAACATTAAAAATCCTGTAGCAGAATTACTTAATACAATTCTCTTGTATATGTGAAACTTTTGAAAAGTGGAAATGGTTTATTAACCTTCTTGTTTTTAAACAAAAGACGCATAAATTTAAAAGATTACTTAAATAATTTAATATGTAGGGTATATGAGCACAGACTTTCACACGTTCCGTCACTCTCCACTCCACACTATCTCATAATACTTATACACTTGAACACATATATGTTGAAAAATAAATAATCCCCAATATATGTATTTCATGCTAAACCAGTAATCATTAGTTGGCCCAGATTATCATCTCTACACATATATGCTATAAGTGCTCAGATATATATTAAGATAGCCAATCCTCATACTTTAACAGACAGGGTTCAATCTACTCCACCCTCCAACTCTTCAAGCGTCCATCCAATTGAAAACCTGATGATAGAATGCTCAAACAATTTATTACAAATAAAGTCATTGATTTTTTCTTTCATTAAAATAAAAAATAAACATTCGCACTTATTTCTGTTAATATATAGTAAAAAAATTTAAACTCTACCAACACATGTAATAAAAAGATAACCAAAGAATGGTTAAAAGCTGGAGATTACATGCTAATTAATTATTCAGAAATAACAAGTTAAGTTTCTAAAAGAAAATTTTACTTCTTGATTAATTTTTACGTTCCTTGATCCCATAGCTCCACAACCGCAGTAAAACTGGTAAGGTCACGTATAAAAAAATTTAAAAATGATTATTTCTTTTTTAAAATGTGTTATTTTAATTTATTAATGTAGGTCAATTTATTACGGTTGAACTTTTAATTTCTATTAATGAATTAATTTCTAAATGGCTATTAATAATTAATTTGCTTTTTAAAAACTTTGAATGAAAAAAAAGTATATATATTATTTTAAAATATTGAGAAGAGGAACAGCTGTTACAAAAATTATGTTCGATTTTCTTTAAATAAATTGCTGGATTTATTAAATACAATAAAATTGAAATGTTTATTTACATTTTACTATTTATAAAATTTGTTTAATTGATATTAATAATTATAAGTTATTTTAATTTTTTAAGTAATTGTTTTAAAAAATTTACGATCAATACTTATAATTTTTAGAGTAATTTTATTAAAATGATTTAAATAATAAAACTTTTGAAGTTACAAAGAATAAGATAATAATAAATTATGTCTTTTCTGTGTTACTCAGTTTTCTATGCATCGTAACTTAATGAGATAATTGAATATTACAAAGATAGCAGTATCTCTTGGTTATTTTTTTATTGTTTATATAAATTCATTTCTACATTTTTAACAATTTAATCTAGCTAGTTGTTTATATTTAGAACACCATTAGATTTAATGATTCTTATATTATTAAACTATTGTTAAATACATAATTTATAGCCACTGAAACAATGTTTTTTTCAATACCTTATAATATGTAGTTAAATTCAGTAATATTTCAGACTTGGATGTGAAAAATCAAAACTTCTTACGAATTCCCAAACAATACAGTTAGTCAGTCAATTTTTATTTAATGTTATACATGTTAACTACTTATATCTAATATTGTTTTATTTATACATTTAATAAAAGTTGTAATTTTTACAATAAAATTAAATTACATAAATATAAAGTATTACATGCTACATAAAATTAACATTCAATAAAAAACATTAAAGCTAATAATAAACATTTTGAAGTTATTTAATATTTATTCATAAATTATACATTTTTGTATACAAATTTTTAATTTCGTGTAAAATACATTGAATAATATTTATTGATCATTATTAATATTGGGTTCTGATTTAGTATGAGACTCATGGCCATTTCCAATTATAAGAACCACCCAAAACCCACACGGTCACATCCAACCGATAAATGACATTGATCAATCTACATGTTGCCACAATCCAACCATTCATTACAAAATCACATTTTCATCAACAACCCCCCCCCTAAAAAAATCCAATTTTTGTAGTTATAAGAAATGTAATCACATGAAAATATTAAAAAAAATCACCAGTTTCATAAAAAAAAAAACCTCTCAAAATCCAATTTTCATAGTTATAAAAAATATAATCATGTGATGAAAATATTAAAACACAAAATCACCATTTTCATAAAAAAAACCCAGTTTTTGTAGTTATAAGAAATTAAATCACATAATTAAAATATTAAAACACAAAATTCACCATTTTCATCGCGATCTGACCATTCATTAGTAGATATGAAAACATTTCATTATTTTAGTAGATTTAAGTCTAGGTGAAAGACATTTGTTTCAATAATTATTCTTTCTTAATAAAACCAATATTAGATTATGTAATATATAATTTTAAGTATTTATTAGATAATAACATTCATAAATAAATATAAAAAAGCTGCGTTTGTTATTAATTGAATTTTTCCAATTTATACAAAGATTATTTAAGTTGTAAATAGATATAATTGAAAATTTCTCTGTAGTAACGAACACCAAATTAGCAGTATTAATGATGTTATTAGTAGCTATACTCTTACTTGACATTTTTCTCTTAGAAATTCAAAGAAATTCCTATTT
The DNA here is from genome assembly GCA_028023455.1 of Epiperipatus broadwayi. Lineage (NCBI taxonomy): Eukaryota > Metazoa > Onychophora > Udeonychophora > Euonychophora > Peripatidae > Epiperipatus > Epiperipatus broadwayi. Next base: position 1,585,848 of record JAQFVV010012450.1, on the reverse strand, counting down.
GTTTGTATGTTTACAAACTTTATTATTTACATTATTTAATTAAATCTACAATTTCTTTTACTAAAGAGAACTCTTTTTTTTTTGAAGATATATAAATTTGAATTAAAGGCAATAATAATAACGACCTATAAAAATATTCAAGTTTTAAATTATATGCAATTTGTAAAATGTAATAATTTGATGTCTATGACATGGTAGTTTCATTTGTCATTTTGATTAAATTTAAAGTGCTATCATGTGGTTCTAAAATTAAGACCCTTATAATTTGTCATGGAACAGTTTCATATCACAGTAATTATATTCAATGTTTAAAAACTGGTTTTAATATAAAACATATCTGATTAGATAATTGTAGATGTTTTGTATTTATAAAGTAACAATGTTTATTAATTTTTCCAATGAAAATTTTCTATCACCATATATATTACATTTGATTAATTCACCATGAAAATGGAATGAGTTCTGAGAGTTTTATGAGTTCTTATTAACATTTGCTAAACAGACAAATGACAATATAAGAATAAAACTCCAAATTCATGCCGAGTCTGTTTCAGTATGGCATTTAAGTAAAATTTAAAAGCTGTTCTAGTCCATTAAACATACTATAGAGTACTAACAGAATATTATTAGCTCCTAAATTAATTATACATTGGCAACATTTAATTATAGTATCATAAAACAATATTTGCCTTTTTTAAAAATTATGTTTTCAAAATTGTAAACTATTTCAAGAATACTTTAAAACACTATTAATTAAAATAATCATTGATTCATTGGTTTGGTGAAATGTTCACATTCTTTCAAATTACGAATTTTTCTGTCATAGAACATTCAACAAACACTGTCATTATAAGTGTACATAGGGTATAATGTAAATTCTTATTTTTAACAGCGCTTCATATAGCTGAACGAGACCTCCAAATAAATTGTTTTTCTTCATACAAAGCTATATGAAAATTTTTGACAAAATGAATATATATATATATATATATCACATGAGAATATGTCGTTACTTTAATTTAAAATAAAAACTTAAAAGTTCGCAAATAAAAGTAAAAAAAACTAAACGCTAAAATTAAAATGTTTGTTAAACGTATATACATTTGCACAGATGCCAAACTTTAAAAATATTTTTTTTTAAAAAAACAAATAAGTATTTGAACGTACTTTTTTTATAAAAAAAAAGTACAAGATTTAAAAATAAAAACAGATATTAATTAATGTAATCTGTAAATGGAAATGATTGTTTATGAATTATCGAAAACCAAGCTAACCTTGGGCTCTTGTATGATTAAAATGATCTGATGAAAGATAGATAAAAAAATAAAGAGAAATTAGTTTGACCAATGGAAGCACTAAGCCTTGGCTCAGACCCTAATGAAAGTGATGGATTAGTGACGTTTTGTTGATTGAATCCGTGTGGATTAATATAAAAAGGGAAAGACAGTTTTTCGGCAGTTCCAGCGTTGTGTGTTTGAGAATTGTGGTAGGACGCACATACCACACTCTCTATTTAAAAGAAAAATGAAAAGACTGTGATACCTTGAACCAGCTATTGCCATCTCCAGGACATTATCTTCCAATGGAGGCGTCGTGGGAATTAAAAGCAGAAACCTGGACTCTTCTACCATAAGCTATATGAAATGAACAATTATTGAAATCAATTAAGAACTTTCGTCAAGTTTTACAAATTAATAAACAAGCCAACTTAAATGTTAAAACGGACTCTTATCTGACTTTTATAAGTTTTTAAATCAAATTAATAATGTTTAATTTTATATGTTTTCCGATTGATAAAAATCATTTCCATTTTTTTTCTTTCTTATTGTATAAATTGTTAAATTTTAAATGATGAAATTTAGGTTGGGTATAGACGTTGCATAGATTCGTTAGCGGTTGATAATGTTGTGGTTTTCACATTCGATTAGAATATATGTCAACGATATCACTGCAAGCATCTTACGATGAATGCTAATGGGATTTGTATATTCCCTATGCAAGTGACGTTTATCGATGACTTTGTATTTTGATCGGTTGTGTTTAATTTGGAATGTTTTTGACCATGGAATCTGTGCAGCTGATCTGTACTCAACATTTTAAAACAAATTTTATAAAATGCATTTGTGCAAACGTATTTAAATGTTAAATTTAAGTCGGGCGTGAATGGCTATATAGTTTTGTAAAGTTATATTAAGGGAGAGTAATCTTAGGTTATTCATTTCATAGTTGAATTGGTTCAATGGATTGGATATATTTGTGTAATTAGTAGATGTAGTATGAGGTCCGCTATGGGCAGGATTATAGATATACGCCACACACCCTCTGTTTGCCTATGGATGGGTTTGTAAGTTGGCAGAAGACCGCAGTCCATTCCTATGGAGTTTTTTGTTTATTGTTCTACTTGCCAACAGATGTCACATTCCTGTTGGTGGAGAGTCAATGTCTTCTCTATTTCTACTTATTGTTCAGATGTACGTTTCCTGACAGTATAGTATTTTGTGTTGTCGTATCATGCTACATTGAATACATGAATGTATCAGATGGATTGGCGCCAGTTTGGTTGCGAAATTTGTTGCCTAAGGTTAAATCAGGGAAGAATATTTTCTTTTCAAATGCAGATCTATGTAGTCTATTCATACTTGACTATCTAAATAAAATATTAAACTCATTGAAACTTAGTTAAATGTAAAATTAAAAGTTAATATAAAAATCTAAAATGTTAAACTTATTCTTCAAAATTTAAATGTTATTTTATATGTGCGTAAATAAATATTTTTATGTGTTAATTTCTGGCAGTGGCTTTTATTCTTTTATATTTAAGATATAAAATTTATAGATTTTTATCTCTGCGTCTCTGCTGAGCTAGTGACTTGGGCTAACGATCGGAATATTTAAATAAAGTGGAATCTTAACAGCGCGTATCTGCCTACTTTATAAATTTTTCTAGGCTCAAATGCCTAGATGACGCTCTGGTAGTTGCAGATATTGTTTTTGCGGTTAGATTTGATCTTCACTTTCATTTCGATCGTTATAATAGTGTATAATGTAAATTCTTATTTTTAACAGCACTTCATATAGCTGAACGAGACCTCCAAATAAATTGTTTTTCTTCTCTTTTTAATTAATACATACAAAGCTATATGAAAATTTTTGACAAAATGAATATATATATATATATATATATTTTCTCATATGATATAGATATATATATATATATATATATATATATATCTATATCACATGAGAAAATGAATGCAAAAAGACTATTAAATATCTCATATATGACAAAAACACATCAACATATAATTCAATAATTGATGTAATGAAAGGATATTCTGAAAACAATAGAGGTAGATATAAATGTTATTTATTGGAAAATAATTCCAAGCTTTCCCAAAAAGCAGATAAAATTTGCAGAAAAATCAATATAACATGATGAGATTTCACTGTTTTTTATGTTGTTTACTATTGTTTAAGCTTTAATAAATAACTTTTATAAAAGTCTTATTATATAGTGGCTAATTCATATCCTTGACATGTTTAGTATTGGTTAGTAATGGGGTATCTAGCTATATAGTAGAAGAATCATTTTTATATTTCAAATAAAAGTTGATCAGATGAATGCCATTGTATAAATTATAAAAAATAAAAGTAAGTATGACTAAAATAATGTAATATGTATTTTTCTATTGCTATGTGACATCTCCATATATTGTGAGAATTAAGTCTGTAATTTATCTTTAACTTGGTAAATAATGTTAAAGTATAATATTGGAGTAATTTTCTCTGATGCAGTTATATTTAAAAAAATGCAAGATAAGTTAATTCACAAATCTTGGGATTAAGCAAAGTCACGTAATTTAAGGTTATTAATAATCTTATTTTGTCAATTGATAAAATCCAAAATGATGGCCATTCTCGTAAACAATAAGACATGGTTTGTAACATTTGTTATTAAAATAAAAGAAAAATATACAAACATATCTAATGAGATAAATAGGGAGAAACATTTTTAGTTATTAATAAAAATGACAAAACAAAAGCAGCTCCTGAATATAGTATCAAGTAATGTAAACTAGAATAATCAATAGTTAACAGACGTATAAAAAGCATTTTCATTAGTATTTATTTTTTCATACATAGACTTGTTTCTGGCTTTTGTCTTTATCAATAAAGCTTGGAACTCAGAATTGGAAAAAGGGCAAAGATGCTACTGGTAATTATTTTTAACTCCTTACTTTTTCAACCAAAAACTTGAAATTTAAATTAGTGTAGGGTTTTGAATCCAAGTCAACTATCATAAACTTTTATTTATCTCTTAGTCCTGAACTGTAACCAGATATTTCAGTACCTTAATTTTAATTAACCAACTTTTGGCTAGTTACAGTTAAAAACTTGATGGCTTCCTGTTGTTTAAATCCCATCATTTTTAACATTATGGTAAATATTTTACCATCATTTGAAAGGTTATAAAAAATTCCATAAGATGCTGCCTTCTCTTGAATTATTTTGCAAGTAAAAATCAATAAAACTGATGTTGAAGGTCTAACAATAGAATAAAGCAGTCTTTTCTTGAATCTGATTGGCTGTTAAATTTCGACAACAAAGAAAATGATTCTCAACTGAAAAGTTATGATTTCTTTTCTTTCATTTCAAAAATGATAAACGAATGTTTTAGACCATTTTAAAAGTATTTTTTGACAAATTATAAATTATTTTGATAAAATATGCTAAAAATAAAATTATTTTAGAAAAATAGTTAAGACTTTAACAAAAATTTTATTTACTTTTCCACAAGATAAAATTGGAAAAGAAATCATTGACGTCAGCAAAACGTTTTGGTTGGTGAGTAATGTTCATTTTAGATTTGCAGCCATCGAATATTTTTATAATTATAAATAAAAATTTATTTTTGATAAAATGTTCGTTCACTTTCATAACTTGACAAATTATTAATATAATTAGAAATGAAACTAAAGTGAATATAATATTAAAAGATAAATATATTTTGACACTTGAGTTTGTTAATTGATGCTTGAGTTTGTAAATTGACCAATTAAAAGTTTAGACTTTTACTTCACTCAGCCAATAAAATAATCAGCAAAAAAGAGATTGATTAGGAAATTCTAATAATGAATTATCAAACTTCCAAGCTTAAACAATATGGTAAGATCAGATCATTTCAGCTCCATCTATGTCAAACTTGATTTCAAATGTGTATAAGAAATGTCTATTCTTGGTATTCAAAACTTTAAACTGATTTGGATTTTACTTTGCAATGCAAAATGAAGTTAAAATATGGATTCTGGATGATTATCTTGCATTCCTTCTGACTTTGAGTCCCAGAATCAGTAGTAAAGGCAAAAATCAGTAATCATTAATCAAAATATGGATTTAAATATTAATGATAAAAAATTTTCATATATATCTGGTGCTCAATAATAACTCAGAGTTGTGCTACGTGACGCTAAAGTAGAGAGTTACTCTTGCTTTATATTTAAATTAAGGAATTTTATTATTATTATAAACTTTGTAATAATGATAACGTTCAGCATTGCAAAAAAGAAAATATACTAAGTGCTATCGATTTAACTGAATTTAAAAAAAAAAAAAAACTATTTGTTAAATTATTTGCTTTTTTAATTTTTTTTTATGTTATTGTCTAAATAATATTAATATGCTGGGCTAAATTTAGATCTATATGTGATTATGAAAATATTTTCTTATTTTGCTTTTTTTAAAATCTGAATTACTTTTATTCTTTAATTACATTAAAATTTGATTTTCAAATTATTGTTAAGTTATAGAATATTTAATTTTTATAAATAATTTATCCAATTTAGTTATTCCTTCAAAGAAATGAGAACTAGGCAAACACCCTTTAAATAGCTACTGCTGAAAAAATAAAACGCTACTCATTAGTTTAGAATTAGTAGGTAGAAGAGCGTAAGTCTTTCCTTTCTTGTCTTAGCTGTTTAGTTTAGAAAAATTAAATATTCATTTAATTACTATTTGCAAGTTTTAATTAGATTTCCACACTAATTATTGGCCATGACTACTTGTAAAAAAAATGTATACTTGCCTAAAACCAAAATAAAATAAAAAACAAAAAACATTTCCCATCTTCAGGTAGATCTAATTCGAATTTATCTTTTTTTGGGGGATTTGATCTGTATCAAACTAGATCATTGATTTAAAAATAAAATAGTTTTGCAAAAACGTTTATATTCTAAGAAGGGAATAATTTTGTCTCTATTTTTGGGTAGTTATAATATATACATACATACATACAATAAATAGCAGCTCATAGATAACTATAATAAATAATGAAAGTTGGTCTACTAGTCATATTAATTTTTGTCTAATTACTGTGAAACACAAATCCACCCACATAGAAAACGTTAGTTCTTTATATTTAATTTATATTTTAGTATACAGTCTTTTAGCTCTTGCAGTAAACTTTTCTTTATAAAAACTTCAGCAGTATATCTAAATGTATTTTCCAATTTATTCTAAACTCTTCTATATTTTTTCCAAAGAAAATTATCAATGTTTTATTTCTGTAGAATGTCCTTCAGCAATCCTTATATCATAAATGAAGTTTAAAGTTTACCATAATGCTTTTTTTTTTTAAGACTTCAACTATTTCATATAAACAGCCCAATGAAGATGTGATTTTTCATGTCCACCAAGTTGAAGATCAATTTGATTGGTTTATGATCTCACCATTGTATTTTCAAAATTTTATAAAGCATTTGTATATGAATTTTTTTATGCTTCTATGCTAATTCAGTAGAGTGTCCAAGTCTAATGGTAAAGAATAAATAAAATAATAGCCCTACAAATATCAAATTTGACTGCAGTAATTATTTTATTAGGAAAAATACTGTTTTATCTTGTTAAAACCAGCAGTATATTGATGTCTGTGCAGTGCCTTAATATCCAAATGCACCTTTGGAATTAAAAAGTTCCAAAATATTTAAATTGACTTAAATTCTCAAGTTGATGATCATCCAATATAAAAACTATTGAAGATTTTTCTTCCATCAATGGCTGATAAAAATGTTTTTAAATATTAATTAATAAATCAAATCTTTTATATGCTACATTTCCAACATTAAGCATATTCTGTAGATAATCTTTTAGTAAAAAATAACCACAACTGTCAATATAGTATTTAAGAATTCAAGAAATGCTGGTCTTGCTTTGAATTTATTCAAGTTACAAAATTTCTTTGCCATTCCTGTCTTGCATCTTAATCTCTCATTTAACAAGCCATCTGTACAATATTAAATACAATGCTGAGCCAGATGCATTTTCTGTTTAACACCAATACTTATTTCAAATGCCTTAGTTTTTCTACCTATATTAATAATATTTCTTCTCATTTTAACCTATAAAAGTTGTATAATATAAAAAATCCTTGGATGACAATAACTTATTTTAAACAGTGCCATAGATATATTCTGTTGATTGGATTATATTCTTTGACTAAATCAATAAAAATAGTATATAAATCAATTTTTTATTTTTTCCCCCAATTTTTGTCTGCATTATTCTGATAATTAGTTTCTAATTCTTCAAAATTGCAAACATTCATCTCTACCTGGAAGCACTCTATTCAACAAATTCATAGAAAGGGTCTTTACTATAGTGAATAATAATAATACAATTCCCTGCAAATTAATACAATATTATCTATCTCCTTTATTTTCAAAAATTAAAACAAATAGAAGATACTGTGGAATAGGTGGCACCACTTTATGAGTACATATAATTCAAGGGAAAAATGGGATAGTCATGTTTTGGCATGAGAGATGAAAAAAAAACAAACAAACAAAAAAAAAACAACAAAATGAAAATATTCAATAGATTGCAGTTTATGGATAATAAGAAAATAGCCAAAATTGTATTTAATTGGGTTACGAGTAAATGGCAGGCAACAAAATGGTTTAGATTATGTAAAAAACTTGAATAAAGATTTTATGTCAGTACATTTATGCAAAAGGAAAGATAATTATGTTAGAAGAATTGTTGCATGTTATAGTGGTAAAGAATTGGATAGAAGAATAGATGCATTAATAAAGAATAGGAAGTCAGAGAGATGGAGAACTAGTATGGAGAGTAAAAGAGTTTAAATATTTATAGAAAAAAACAGAATATTGGATGCAAGTTAATTTATGATAATAGCAAGAAAAGTGATTTATTGTTTAAGGATTAAACAGGATATTTGGCAACAAATGAATATACATATAAATGGAAAAATATCTGCAAATTGTGTAAGGAAGGCATAGACATTATTAGGCATCTGTTAATTGAATACAAATGCCTGCAAGAAGAAAGGGTACAAGTAATCATGCTGTGGAAGAATAAATATGCACAAAGTGATTATAGAAAAAGTGGATTCTTGGTTTTTATGCTGAGTTTGGGAAAAGATAAGGGAAATTTAGATATAAAGGCCATGGAATTGACAAAGATTATGTTGTGGAAATGGATTGGAGCAGGAATAGAGAAGAATATGAGAAACTTGGAGTGGGGAATGGAAATGAAAGGTAAAGCAGCTAATATGTTTCTCTGGGCATAGTGGCTGAGAGATTCCTGATTCTGAATAAGGAAAAGTCATAGTGTATGACATCACAAGATTTGCCTGTACTTAAATGTTTGTGTTGAAAGAATAGGTGGATTGATTCTATTCCAAATTCCAATATTTTTTATAAACTAATAATCAGCATTAAGCTAATGCATATTCACTTTGTGGATTTTAACCATAAATGAATACTCTCATTTTTCAAATACAAGATAAAGTCTTTGTGAAAGAATAGAATGAATCCACCTATTCTTTCAATCCAAACATTTAAGTATGGGCGAATCTTAAGTATCTTGAAATGAGAGCATGGATATATTAAACAATCACTTTAAATTACTTTTACTATGTCTGAATAAATGATGCCTGTGAAATTTATTGTTAAAATCCACAAAGCGCATGTGCATTAGCTTAATGTTGATCATTAGTTATTACAGCTTAAAACATGCCATGTGTGCACTATATAAAATAAATATCTTATTTACATATGTTTAATTTCATTTAAGAATGACATATTATAAATTCTAGTAAATTTTGCAGGCGTCATTCATTCAGACATAATAAAAGTAATTTAAAGCGATTGTTTAATATTTCATGCTCTTATTTCCAGATACTTAAGATTTGCCCATACTTAAACTTTTGGGTTGAAAGAATAGGTGGATTCATTCTATTCTTTCACAAAGACTTTATCTTGTATTTGAAAAATGAGAGTATTCATTTATTGTTAAAATCCACAAAACGTATGTGCATTAGCTTAATGCTGATTATTAGTTTATTACAGTTTAAAACATCGCACTATATAAAATAAATATCTTATTTAAATATGTTTTATACTAACATACCATAATATATTAAAACTTTTTTAGATAACTTATCATGATTTACAGACTTTTATTTTGTTAAAATTACAAGAGCTATTTTGATTTATTAAGGTAAGTACCTTTGTTCTTACCTAAACGCTCAGATGGAATTAATAATACAACATCAGGCGTCATCTCGAGTCATGTGATAGTATTTAAAAGACAATCAAAATACCCTATCACGTCTTTGAAATATGACAGTTATTTAAAATTATATATATAAGAGCATAAATTATTACCAATATAAAAACGTAGAATTAAAAAAGAAGTTATTTGTAGCAAAAGAAAATTAATTTGTTAACTACATAATATATTTTAATCAAATATTTTACTTATACAATAAATTAAAATCATTTTAGTTCTTAAAAGCTTTTTTAAATCTGAAATCCTATTATAAATTATTAATATGTTTCTTAATTGAAATGAGAAAAGTTTAATCCAAAGATTATATTTTAATAATAATCGTAGCTTTTTGCAATATATATATAAATACTATGTCATTTTAATTTCGATTAATTAAAAAAAAACTACCTATAATAGCTTTAATGTATATTATATAAACCATTTCTTTCCAAAAGTCATTGGCGTATAAAATATACATATAATATTGTTTTCTAACAATAGCAAACTGTCCATACAGTAGTGCCACCAAGTGCAAGCCTTTGTAATCAATGGATACAGAAATGGTTGTGCATAAAATTCATATCTAGTGCCTAATTATCCAATATCCCCAGACTTGTTTCTAGCTTGGATTTAAAAGCACTGCACCTAGATCTTAGGATCTAATGCAACCCTCAAGTAGTCACCTTTTACCTATTTGGTTAATTGTAAAGCTAGGAACCCTACTTGAAAACACAATAATGTTTTCAATCCAAACTCATTTGCTGGTGTAGGCATATATAGATTTGAACTCAGTTCAGCACCTATACATTTTGGTGTGTTAGATTTTTCAAACTCCCCAGTCACTATTATTTATATTATTAACAGCCTGTGTAAGCATATCAAATGGTGATCATGTGATACAAGATTATTTTCTGATGATCATTTAAAATTCTGACTGAAAAATTTAAGTAAAAAGATATAAAATAATCACACTCTGTCAATATATTTAACAAAGTTTTTGAGTTATATGTGGGATCTTAATTCATAAATTTATATTTAATTATATCCAACTGGAAAACTTCCTTATCTAAATCATGATTCCTGAAACAATATCCAATTTCTCTAAACACTGCCAAAAATGCTATGGTCAAATCCTTGTAAGTAAATTTTTAATTTTGAAACTTTATAGAGTAGAGTAAAAGAATCTTGTAAATATTTAAATTTCCTCACTAATATTTTTAAAAATTGCTATAATTAAACATTTGCTTTAAAACTGTAAAATTAAAGTGAAATTGTTCTTGTTTATTATAAGATGACACTAAGATATTTTACATATATTTACAATAATATCATTAACAAAGCTTAATTTACAAGTACAAATTTATTAAAGGCTATTAAATGTCTTTAAAAAACTTTAATTTTATTTAAATATTCCAAATACATTCAACTATTAGTAATAGCACATCAAACAGTATATGCACAATGTTTTGTGAGGTATTATTCTTCCCTCTTGGATTTGAACCTGGATCCCTAAATTCTTAAGTTTTCAGCATCATCTGAAAAAGAGGGGAGAATAATATCTCTCCAAACGTTGTGCATACATTAACCTGTTTGATGTGATATTTCTAACAGTTGAATGTATTTGAAATATTTAAATAAAGTTAAATTTTTCTAAAGACATTCAATACTCCTATTAGATGGTGGAAATAGTCCAATATAAAAATACAAATGCTTAATATTGATGTAAAAAAAATAGAAACGTCTTGGTTAAATGATGGAAATGTAAGTGCTAACAATTTAGTAATTATTTTACTTTAAAAATTTTTTTTCTGTCTTTATCAGTACAATTTCTTGTTTAAAAATATTTTTGTAAGTAAATATAAAGTACTATAACTATTTTGGCCATAAAATCCATACTAGAAAAGTAATTAATATTGATGCCCCCCCCAAAAAAAAAAACAAAAAAAAACCATTCAAGATAAAATTTGAGAATAATGGTGAAACGGTTAATGTCTTATAAATTAATAATTAAATTAGTCTCCATAACTCTTTAATAATAATAATTTCTGCCAATTTTCCATCTAACACCCGTTTAATGGAGATGTCAGAAGAAAATCAAAATAAAATAATAGTATTGTAATGAAAAAGATAAATATCTCAATGCTAATCTAAAAATTACTAAATCAAAAAATACTATTGACTGAAATAAATGAAAGGTAAAAAGATATTCGGCCGATTGAATGATTAGTAATTAATTATATACACAAATTTTTTAAAATGTTTTATTTTTCAATTAAAATATCAGATATTATTATTATCAGAAACTTCTTTGTATTAATTATGAGAACACATTTTCCCCCGAATTTACTTTACAATGTTTGAATTTTTTATTCATTTCTTTTAAATTACTTTCATACAGATATTAGTTTTAGCCACGAGTCACAGAAATGGTCAAAAATTTGACTAACGTTGAAATAGAGAAAGAAATGATTGATTTTAGGTGTAAATATAGTCTGGCTAAGACAACTATTACATAATTATAAACAATAATGATGGATTAAATTAGCACAGATAGAGAGATTTTTTAATTGAACAGTTTACACTATAATGTCATGAATAATATGAAACCATTTTCCTAAATTGTATTAATGAGTTAATTAGGTGTGGAAAAGGTACGCAATTGTTACTTTTTTGCTACTTTTCCTTAATATATTGTCAGCAAAACAGGGTTTAGAAAAAAAAAAATGGGTTTTATATTATTATAATACAGCATAAAGTTACTGTGCTCCGAAATCCACAATTTATGAGGTTTTTTTTTAACATTAAATATGTACATTTATATTTAAAATTTAATTTTCAAAATATCCATTTTTGTTTTTATTAAAATATAATATCACATATAAACAACAATCAATTTTAATAGCATATATATATATATATATATATATATATAATTGAAAAGCATATATCTATAATTGAAACGAGGAACTAACTACATCCCACTGAGTTATATAATATCAATATAATATCAAAAAGGACGAAAACATAGATATTTAAAGCTATACTTGGAATTTAGAGGTAATATAGGGGATTTGAAAACAAACTTTCAAGGTCTCTTCATCTATCTACTCTATCTCGTAAATACACATAAACACACATATGCGGAAAAGATAAATGATCTCCAATATATATATTTCATGCTGAACAAAAGTATTCATCAGTTGGTCCAATTCATCATCTCTCTCACACATATAATCAGTGCTCAGTTTATATTAAGATAGCACATCTTCAAATTTTAATGGACAGACTTTACTCTACTTCATCTTTCAATTCTTCAGCCATCCATACCATTGAAAATCTGATGATGGAATGCCAAATTCTCTTCTTGGTGCCAATATTATTGTCATGCCCATGTTGATGTTTAAATCATCACTGTGACCCTTCATGAGTGGGACCTTCTCCATTTAAATGCATAACAGAGGGATGGTAAGGATACTGGCATCAAAACAGGATTTGTTCTAGCCATAATCAGATTTTCAATGATGTGGATGGCTGAAGAATTGAAGGGTGGAATAGATTGAAGCCTTGAAGATTTTCTATCTTAATATAAAATGAGCCTTGATTATATATATATATATATGTGTATATGTATATATGTGTGTGTGTGGGGGGGGTGATGATGATCTGGGCCAACTTATGATTGATGGCTCAACATGAAATATCAATATTGAATATCATTTATACTTCTCGCATGTGTGTGTTTATATGTATCTGTCATATGAGATAGTGTATATAGCTGCATGAAAAACTTTTCATTATATATATATATATATATATATATTATAGTGCACACTGAAGCTCGTACACATTTTATACAAACACCCATGTTTTACAATAGGGATTTCTCTTTATTGTCAGTAAATAAATTTTATTTTAATTAAATTAAAGGAAATAAGAATTCCCAAATAAAATAAATTTGAAATGGGAAAATATAGATTTATTTAATTAAATAAATAGAATTAACAAAAGGGATTTAATTAATTCTGAATATTTTGATGTTTCATTAAAATTTAATTAATTGTGCTAATTTTATATAATAGGATTAGTAAATATCTAAAGTATAATTAACAATGTTATTAAGAAAACAAAAAATAATTAAAAGTAAAAAACAACAACACATACGTCAAGAACTCATATGCTAGACAGATCTCATAATTAGGAAATATCTAATAAAACAGTGATGAAGAAAGGCATAAAGAAGTAAAATAAATTTGTACAGGTCTTTTTTATCTTCACTTTAAATCTTGACTTGAAGAATCTAAAAAAAATTGAAAAACTCGCATTTCTGATATTAAATTGAGCTGTGAAGATTTATTCAATAGGAAATAAATAAACAAAATATGGGAACTATGATATCAGAGACCCTTCTTTGATGATTAATATTATGTATTATATAACTACGTTTTCATGGTAGCTATACTTTCTGGTGTGTGTTTTTTTTACCCTTGCATGATGGAATAATCAAATAATAAGAGCGCACTAAAATTGCTTTACAATGTGATAAAATCTGAAAATGAGGCTGTTAATTTTGAGAGATATTTGATATTATTCATGACATCCATCTATATGATAAAAAGTATATTAACAGTGGATCTCCAACCAATTGACATTGAGGCTATACAAAATCAAGATGGTCTTAGTTATTCCATCTTTGAAAGAATATGAACTCAAAGTGGACCCAAAGCTGACCAAACTAAATAACTGAATTTTGAAGCTATGTGAATTCAAGGGCCCATCATAACTTTTCATTATCACATACTCAAGAACTAAAGTTACCAAAAGGTCTGGCCAATCTGAAAGATTTAATAAGTTTCAAGCCACATAAAAACAGGACTCTAAATATACAAGCTTAAAGTAAAAATCTTGAAGAACACAAATGTAATCATGAAATAATTAAGATATATAATGTAATTTGACTTTTGTTGTTTATAATATTGTATTGGGGTTTAGTTATACTATTTTATATTTTACGTTTAATAATAAATGAAATAAAGACATCCATTTTTTAAATATTTTGTGGTCACATTTGTGTTGTTCAAGATTCTTACTTTGAGCTCATGTATTTTAGAGTCCTGTTTTCATGTGCTCCAAATACATTATATGTTCACCAATTTTCTTAGTAACTTTAGTTCATGAGTATAAGATAATAATAATTAATAAGAATCTTGTCTTAAATAAAAATATACATTATGAGGCTTATAACATTCTTTCATCTTTTTTATTATAAATTACATAAAACACAAGTTTATAAAACCTGTTAAAGATAATTAAATAATTATTGCTTCTAAAACTATACAACTATAATTATTTATAACAATTAAGAATAATATTATAATCTATTAGCTGAAAATGTTAGTAAAAATTAAAATTCTATATTCAACTATCATTTTCAAAAATGTTATCGTTATTACAATAATATTTTGAAGTATTTGAAAAGATTAATGTCACAATATCCACCTTTTTCATGAGATATTTCTCTAAATTTATGAATAGGAAAAGGTTACTCTCTCAATTATGGATAACAAGATATTAATTAAGAAATTATCAATTGATAAATTTTATCATTTTTGTCAGTTAAGTTTTGATACAATTTACATGGCATAATTTACATAGGTTTATACCACCCTAATAATAGATATATAATTTGGGATTATATTAATAATTTTTATTACTCATTCATTTCTGTAGTATAATTTTTATTACACCATTTTCACATAAGGTAGGGACTGGTTTCTATTTGCCTTTCCACTTTTAATACTTTCTGGATGGATGTAAACATAAGAATATGGCAAAAGATATTTGTTGATGATTATGTCCCTCCACAAGATGTTAAAAGTTGACAGGAATCAGTAGCTACCTTGTGTGAGAGTGGTGTAGTGAATATTACTCTACAGAAATATTATTTATTATATAATTCTTGAGCTTTGTATTTTACATAAAGAAATATATTTAAAAATATGGTTATTAAATAATAAAATAGTATATATTGATGAAGTCAATAAAGCAGAAATCATTTGAATTCATTAATTTTATAGCTCAGACAGAGATTGCTAATGAAAGGATAAAATTGTAAACAATTTTTAATATTTTTATAAAAAATGAATGGCAATACTTATACCCATAATCACTGTTACTTTGTTTCTATTATTTCACATAAAAATTCAATTCTTACACATTCACACACTGTATGGTATGTGTTATATCTGTCTAAAACAATAGTGTATAAAGAACAATAAAATGGCATAAATCTATGCTTATAAAATTAGTCAAAGTTTCACTCTAGAAATAGTTAATATGCATACTAAGTGAAATTATGCAAATGTGGAAATAATGTAGAGATACCAATTTGCAAAAATTTCATATAGAAAACATTTACACAAATTACAATGCTCACTGTCTAGAGAAATGGAAAGGATAACCAAAGACATGTAGAAAGCAGTGCAGTGCATAATGTGAATGCAAGTAGTATGGTACCTGTAAACCAACAAGCCACTAGTTGAAATAATATCAATTTCTAATATTATATATTCTAAGTAATAAACCCATTGTTAAGTTAAAAACTTTTTTATGCATTATTTTAAAAATAATTTAATGAATATATAGCTGGCTTAGGTGTGTCTCTTTCTATCTCTCTCTATTTCCTCTCTCTATTTCTTTCTCTCTCTTTCTATCTCTCTTTATCTCTCTCTATCTCTATCTTTATTTCTCTATCTCTCTCTATCACTCTATCTCTATCTCTCTATCTCTCTCTATTTCTCTATCTATCTCACTATGGGTCTCTTTATCTATCTATCTATCTATCTATCTATCTATCTATCTATCTATCTATCTATCTATCTGTCTGTCTGTCTGTCTGTCTGTCTGTCTGTCTGTCTGTCTGTCTGTCTGTCTGTCTGTCTGTCTGTCTGTCTGTCTGTCTATCTATCTATCTATCTATCTATCTATCTATCTATCTATCTATCTATCTATCTATCTATCTATCTATCTATCTATCTCTATCTATCTATCTATCTATCTATCTATCTATCTATCTATCTATCTATCTATCTATCTATCTATCTATCTATCTATCTATTTATCTATCTATCTATCTATCTATTCATCTATCTATCTATCTATCTATCTATCTATCTATCTATCTATCTATCTATCTATCTATCTATCTATCTATCTATCTATCTATCTATCTATCTATCTATCTATCTATCTATCTATCTATCTATCTATCTATCTATCTATTTGTCTATCTATCTGTCTATCTGTCTATCAGCCTATCTGTCTATCAATCTATTCTTCTATCCATCCATCCATTTATCTATCTATTTTATTGTTATATTGAAAAGCTTTCTTTCACAATATGTCTGTCAAAATAAATAACCATCTATGAAGATTAAAGGGTTCCAACACATATTGTGCAAAAATAGTACTCACAAACTGCGTAATGAAAAATGCTTTCAACAAAAAATATTTAGATATCAGAACTCTTACATAAAATAAAAAATGAAATGATATCAAAATGAAACATTTGTTCTATTTTCTAATATTACCCATTCGAAAAGATTGATAAATGTTCAGAAGGATTATCAGAATATTAGAAGTGGAATCGATATGAGCACAACTGGTATCCCACTAATTTATAATATCTTATTATAGCATTTCATTTTCAAATGATCACTCAGAATATCAGAAAGTTTAAAAGTAAAAAAAAAAGAATATAAAATAATGAAATTACGAATTTGTGATCTGAATCTCCAGTAAATTAAGTCATGGATTGGCATTATAAACTGATTTAAAAAACAGTTTCTAAAATATATTAACTATAAATTAATATTTGATGTCAATGTACTCTACAAAAGAAGAATTGTCACAGATATGATGCACTTAAAAAAACTACATCAGATATAATAGATGTAATGTAACGTCAAACAAGATAAAAACAAAAGATAAGAAATCAACAGATTTGTATAACATTCTAAAATTTAAAAGTAAAATCTTAAAACATTCAACACTAGTAAGGCTACCTAAGCTATGTAATAAATGATTTATTACTGGTAATATAATTAAACTCAATGATGGAAAATTTAGGACTACTATACAAAAACTTTGCAAATGTTTTAGTGAATAATATTAACTGTAAATTTATGTTTGAAGTAAAATCTATTAAATGTACTAAATTAAATTAAATTAATTATTATTGTTGTTAAAACTTTAAATATTGGTTTTTAGAAACTAAAGGTTTGGATTTTATCATTCAAAATAGTGGTGAATTACTTTTTACTAATATTTTTTTTTATCGAGTACAACGAGTGTCTCACTCTGATGCCATATTTTCTTATATGGCCATGCAGAAAAAAACATTACTCATTTTTTCTTCGAAGGTCTGCATTGAACAAATACAGGAACAACATGACCACTTCTATTTGATGTAAACTCCATATTTACATGCATTAATAGACTCCACCACACTAAATTATTGTTTTCTATATTATTAATGAGATGCCAATCAGGGATCAAATTGTAAGTCTCTTCTTGTTTAATTGTTCAGATATTTACTTTCAGGGTCAGATAAATTTTAAATACTGTAATAATTGACTTTACTTAAGATTTATATGAAACATAATTGATAAGTGATTATAAAATACTATTTTAATTTTTAATTAATATTGTATCATGATTATGTAATCTGTCTTTCCTTTTTTTTGTTGAAAATTTAAAATCATAACATTTGGCCATTGTTTACACTTCTCCGTTTTTTCCTCATAGTGGAAAAAAAGATATTTAAAAGATGATTGATTATAATATAAATTAACATATTCATATGGAATATACTACTCAACTAAATGCATTTTATATCAAAACTAGTATTATTATATATGAACAAGCAATAACATCTTTAATATATTCATCTGGATAATCCAGGTTATGATGTATCTGTTTTTGGGTTTTATTTATTTATTTATTTATTTAGAATTGAATATAAATCAAACAATTTTATATTTAGATAAAATATTTTTTTTTGTTTTATTACAGGGTACAATTGCAACAAAAATATTTTTTAATAACCGATTTAAATAAAATATTGAACCTACATGTGCTTTGTGTAATAAATATCGTACAGAAATGCTACATTTTTTTCAAACCTGTTCACATTTCTCATCTCTATGCCTCTTCATGTTTCATAAATGCTCAATCATTGTCAAAAAATTACTAATATGTATAATATTTTGAGTCTTTAATGCATCTATAATTATTCATACACTAAGGACTATATGGTTCGCGAGTTGATCCATAATATTTGACAATAAAACATGTACTAGAAAAAAAATTGTTTAATTCATATCTTTATTATTTCAAATTTTTATCCCGAAACATCATTTCCAAAACTTGGCAATCAACAATTTATCTAAGTTGTGTTTATTTATAGTTTAAACTTTAATTTCCATCTGCTTTCTCCATCACATTTTCCTCTTAAAAATATATATCTAAATTCTTCTTCAGTTGAGTTATTATATATAATGGTGATAATCTATATTTTCAACATATATGTGTTCAAGTGTCTTAGTGTTATGAGATAGAGTGGAGAGTGGTGGGTCATGTGAAAGTCTGTGCTCATATACCTTATATATTATTATGATTATATAAATTTGAAAATACCACTCTTTAATTTTGGATCACTCTTTATTGGAGTTAAACAACTTATTTAAACGGGTATCATTGTTTTAGTTTCATCAAACTTTTGTCTATGTAACATAAATTTATTCTACTGTAAATATGTTAATATTTTATTTGTACAGTTTGTTGCTGAGATTTTTTTAGTTTACAACAAGGTTCTCAATGAACATAGAACAACTAGATACCTATTTATTAGCAATATTGGAGGATGATTTAGATGTAATTAATCATAAAATTAAACTTGGTTGGAGTGCTTTTGGTAGAAATAACTTGATACTAAAAAGAAATATGCCTATGTGTTTGAAAAGGAAGGTTTTTAATAAATGTGTTTTGCCAGTTCTTACTTATGGATCTGAGACTTGGTCACTTAATAGAAGAGCAGTACAGAGACTTCAGACCACTCAAAGAAGTATGAAGAGATGCATGTTGGGAGTAACAAGAAGGGATTGAAAACGCAATGTATGGGTAAGAGAACAAACAGGTGTTACTGATCTCATTGAAAAACTTAAAAGACTGAAGTGGAGTTGGGCTGGACATATTGTTAGAAGAGATGATAATAGATGGACAATTGAAATTTTAAACTGGATTCCAAGAGTTTGTGAGATGGATGGATGAAATAAGAAAGTGTGCAGGATGATGTGCAGAAGAGAAGCTAAATATAGGAAAAGATGAATTGAACTTGGCCATCCTGCAGTGGATTGATAATGGTTGATGATGATGATGATCTGATTGCATAGAAATCCTTTTAGTTTGAGAATTTTCAACTATTAAAAAAGTATTTCAAGCTCGATCCAGGTTTGAATCTCAAGGTATAAACATGAAAATGAATGCACTACCCACTACTAAATGACGAAAGAGGAGACATTGCTTTAAATTAATGTCGTGTACACTATTTAATATGTCATTTTTTAAATAGTATATAAGACTAATTTGTTGTAGAATTATGAAATAAATTATGACTTCCTAATGTTTTACAATATTATAAATTTTGTATATATTATTAATTTATATTATATTACTTTAATATTTTTTCTTTTATTTTGGTTGTGACGTTAATATATGTGATCGTACATCTTATTCTGAATTTGCCTATGGACATGAAAAATAATATAGAGCATAATTGAATTATCGCACACTCGTGAACTTCAATTATGATAATAATATGTTGTTTTAATAAAATATTATGATAAAAATTTATTTTAATAACAGATAATAACTGTTTTTAAAATTTATGAAACTTGAGAAGCCATTGTATTTTCATTTTTACTAACATTTACACAACTGTTTTTTTTTGTTTTGTTAATTCATTTGCAAATTTTAATATACTTAAATAATGTATAATATATAGGGTATATGAGCGCAGACTTTCACACGACCCCCCACTCTCCACACTATCTCATAACACTGATACACTTGAACACATATGTTGAAAAGATAAATAATCACCAATATACGTATTTCATGCTAAACCAGCAATCATCAGTTGGTCCAGATTACCATCTCTACACTTATATGCTATAAGTGCTCATATATATATATATATATATATTAAGATAGCCAATCCTCATACTTTAATGGACAGGCTTCAATCTACTTCACCCTCCAACTCTTCAACCATCCATCCAATTGAAAATCTGGTTTAGCATGAAATACGTATATAGGTGATTATTTATCTTTTCGACATATATGTGTTTAAGTGTATCAGTGTTATGAGATAGTGTGGAGAGTGGTGAGTCATGTGAAAGTCTGTGCTCATATACTCTATATATTACATATATAGACACAGGTATATAATAAGCCTGTATGTTTCAGTTATTAAATAATATATATATATATATATATATATAATTAAAAAATAAATTTTGCAAACTAAATACAAAGCAAATGGTTTTATTAGCAATAGCAAACTCTCCAGACAGTAGTAACACCCAGTGCAAGACTTAGTAATCAATGGATGCTGGAAAGTTTGTGCATAAAATTTCCCATCTAGTACCTACTCAACCAATATCCCTAGAATAGTTTCTAGCTTGTAACTTTCCTCAGCAGGGAGTTAAGTGCAGGGCTCTCAGATCCAAAACTCCTCACTGATAAAGGCCACAAGCTAGAAACTATTCTGGGAATATTGGATGGATATGGACTAAATGGGGATTTCATGCACAAACCTTCCTGCATCCATTGATTACTAAGACTTGCACTGGGTGTCACTACTGTTTGGAGAGTTTGTTACAGCTTGTGTAAGCATGGGAAATTGTGATCACGTGATCAAATGATTTTATATTTAGATAAAATATTTTAATTATATAGGATTTATTTTTCTAGATATGTAAGTGTTCTTATTTTAAATTTTGAATTTGAGACTTCACTGAAGAAGGCAAAAACTAGTCATTAATTTGAAAATAAAAATATAGCAATATACAATTTGGTATTTATTAATACTCAAACTTAAAATAGATGGCCTTACAGTAGAATGAAAATAAGCGATCTTGGAATTTTCTTACTAATAAAAATGACTATTAGTAAGGTTTTAACAGAATATATATTTTTTTAATTTTAAACTACAGTAATTTATTGCGTAACAATGCATTATTACTAATTTTAAATCTATTGCAATTTTTCTCTTTATTGCAGATTCATATTTTATAGATTTTATCTGTTTAATCATGCTGATTTTAAATAATTTGAAATTTTTATGATTTTGTCACAATAAATTCTATTTCATCGTTTTTGTCTGACTTTTTTTTTAAAAAAGTGTTTTTATATTGGGGTTTAACATTCCATTTTTATGATTATTCTGTTGCTGTCCCAGGTTTAAAATCAGATTTACGTTCTTCTAGTTGAATGACCTCCATTACAGCTAAATAGCTTCACCTGTCTCTTAAAAAACTGTGGGAATCACTGGAATTAACATACATTTGCTAGCCTTATTAATGCAATTATATGCAATAGTAAAATTTCAAATAATAAAAATCTAACCAAGGATCACAAACAAGAATGTTTCCATATACCTATATTGTGTAAATTCTAGAACAAGCTTTTAAAATATAGAAAAGAACATGGAATTGTCCGAGTATTGACTAATTTTAATATATATATATATATGTTGAAGCTGGAAATATAGTACATATTTCTGCTTCACCTAGAGCCAATGTCATCAGTACTAGTCTGGGTTTGAACCCAATCTTATATTAACTGACACCCACCTCATAATAGGTGGTAGTATATTTTGATCAATATTATAATCTTTTATATTTCATTAATCTTATTTTATAATTAAAACTAACTTTTTTATATTAGTTTATTTATTTTATATTTGTAAAAATGTATATTGTGTTTCTTTTATTAAATTGAATTGAATCCTAGATATCTATAAAATGTGACAAATATTTCAAATTCTTTATTAAAGTTCATTTTTTTTCAATTAATCAGTTGGTAACATTTTATATTTATCTTTAATCAATGTACATTTGAGAATCAATTATTTAAACAATGTAATATTTGTAAAAAATATTTTGAAAATTTCTATTTACGTTTATGTCAAATATCAGTTTGAAAGTCATTGTAACAAATTCCTAAAATTTTTCTGAATAAAATCTACATTTTTGTTAATCTAAACCTTAATTAAATAGGTTTTATTAATACAATGACTTATAAACTTAATATGCTTGTTGTTGTTTTTTTTAATTAGCAAATCAACCCTTGGGGCATGTTCATGCAGAATTATAGATTTCCCTTCAAAGCAGGCACCAACCCCAGAGAAACAGTTAGAGCGATTGCAATTGGCAGTTGTCACTGTAGATTCAATCCTGTAGATAAAGATCAGAACACATAAATAGTGAAAAATTTGATAAGGATTTGATTTGAAGAGTTCACTGAAGAGAGTAGTTTAGATTTAGTACATTGTGATTAAAGAATGACTGGCTAAAAAGATCGACCATTGCTTTCTGGAGCTCTGTCCCACCAGCCCATCCATGCCTTTCCAGTGCTTTAGTTTGTCTGTGTCAAGGAAGCCTGCAAATGATCTGACTGTATAAATGCCTATTTCAAGCCATGGAATGCCTACTGATTGATTCTGAGGTAATGTCCAATTCACTGCAAGCCATTGATTGTATTTTACTTGTTTTCCAAATCAATACTAATATATATTTTATATATCTGTGTGATGTTTATACGACTTGGTTTAAAATGCTCTTTTAATTTTTTCCTAAATTTAAAATATCAATTCTTCTAAAAATCTCATATAATTTTGATGTGGCAAAATTAAATTAATTTTGGTTTATTTAGAATATTTGACTTACTGAAATTTCCTAGTACAAAATTCAACGAGCTATTAACTTTAAATTCTCTCCCTCTTATTTTTCCAGTCAAAATCATTACAGGAGACTTACTTCCTGTAAATTAATTAATAGAAAGCTCATTTAGTTTTGTACATCATATATACATTTATTTTGAATGATTGAAATTATTTTAAAAGTATCTTACTATTACCTCCAATTTAAAATAGCCCTGTAATTATTTCTGAAAGAAAAAAGAATTTTAGTGAATCAATTAAGTAAAATATATTATAGCGTTTTGTCAGTATATGTTTCATACATATATATTTTATTTGTCAAAATAGTAAAAAATTCGATGTATAATTTATTATGCTTTATATTGTCAAACTTCATCAGAAGTGAGTTTGATATTCAATGCCCCATCTATGTTAATTAAAAGACAGTCCTATTTTGTAATCTTTGATAAACTATTTAATAACTTATTAATAAAAGTGTGGAAAACAATTTATATTTTAGTTTTAATTCATGCCTTTCTGTTTTATAATATAATTTATAATTCATTCATTGATGGGGTAAGGTTTTGGGGACTTCCTTTCATGTCAGGGAGTCAATTATTTTAATCAGGATTTAAGTTATAATTTTGTTAGTGATACATTATCTACCTATATACGTCTAAGGTATTATGTATTTATAGCTACAACCATTCATTTATTATTATTTTGCTTTGTTATTTACTCCTCAGGACCTTTGGAAATTTAACTATGACCAGTCCAATCTTTCACACTCCCTCAAAGTAGACATAGTTCATACCAAGGGATTCTTTTCGGGCTTTGCCATTAAGATGTGTATGGGAAGTCCAGCACATCAAAAATATTTTATTATTATTCAGAGACATGCTTTGGCTGGGGGGGCCAACATTTCTCTTATCTCCCTGTACATATCAGGAATTACTTTTAGTAAAGCCACCCAGAGGTTCATAACAGACCTCATTTATTTTTGCTGTAATTTATAATAGCATACTGCCTTCTTCATCATTTTATATCTTTATTTAGCAAACCTGAAATGCTCTCTGCCATGATGGCACATCCTTCACAAACAAATTTTGTAATTAATTAAATCTGACTGTATAATTGTCAATTATTTATTTAAAAATTATTTTGCTTCCCATACTCATTATATACAAATGATTTTAAATGTAATAGTGTTTTAAATGCCCATATTTCATGTCTTTTAATATCTATCTATATCTATCTATCTATCTATCTATCTATCTATCTATCTATCTATCTATCTATCTATCTATCTATCTATCTATCTATCTATCTATCTATCTATCTATCTATCTATCTATCTATCTATCTATCTATCTATCTATCTATCTATCTATCTATCTATCTATCTATCTATCTATCTATCTATCTATCTATCTATCTATCTATCTATCTATCTATCTATCTATCTATCTATCTATCTATCTATCTATCTATCTATCTATCTATCTATCTATCTATCTATCTATCTATCTATCTATCTATCTATCTATCTATCTATCTATCTATCTATCTATCTATCTATCTATCTATCTATCTATCTATCTATCTATCTATCTATCTATCTATCTATCTATCTATCTATCTATCTATCTATCTATCTATCTATCTATCTATCTATCTATCTATCTATCTATCTATCTATCTATCTATCTATCTATCTATCTATCTATCTATCTATCTATATATATATATAACAGATTTATTTGTAATATCTTGAAGAGGGCTAATATTTTATTGCTGATTGGTTTTTGGCCGACCAATTAACAAACTTTTACATTGTTTGTCAAAGCTGCATCAAAACAAATTAAAGAAAATAACCAAGTTGTAAAAAAAAAAACTTATTTTGTACCAAATTCCTTAATAAATTCCTATAATATTGTTATTTTAAATAAGCTTGGTTTGTCATCACTCCCAATCTCTAAGGTTAATTACTCTATTTAAATATTTCTTTGATTTAAATTCACTTCTTTGTAATGTTGCCATAAAGAATTATCATTATTACGGTTCAAACCATTAGTAATCGATCAAATTATATCTGTACCATTCTGCAATCATCAGAATCCATTAAATCATTGATTTTTTATATAAATCCTTTATTATTTTGAGTCTCTATGTGAACCAAGATGTCCAGCTGGGACAGAATAAAACCAAGCAATGCTAGTGTCATCACAAACGTTATCCATTAGTCAGAGAGGCAATAGTTTAGGCAAATAGGTTAGGATTCATCCTTATCCTGACATATGTATCTTGTGCATATTTGGATTCAAGGTACTTTTGCTTGGATTATTGGTCTTGTTGAATGAATACACGATTTTGACTGGCACAATATATATACGAAGATTTTCACGAGTTTTTTTAATTTTTTTATTAAGGAAATATTTATTGGAAAACAGATTCTACAGATTACATTAGATTACAACTCTATTCATTTACATTCATTTTAGTCATTGTTTACATTGATTGAATTCAACTTGAATTTGCATCTCTCTTTTATCTTGTGTAGATTTATGTCACATCTTGGTCTTTGGTTACACTGCATCAAATCAAGCAGCCATTTTTCATTTGGTGGCAGGTTTTATCTGTTTTGTGTTATCTTTGTTCTTTCCCTTTTTCATCAGTCTTTCTGTCATCACTTTCTTTATCTTCATACCTTCTTCTTTCTTGTCTCTTGTAGTTTCAGTTGACAGATCATTTTATAACTTAGATGTCAGTTTGAGAGGTTTGATTATCGGCTCATCCAGAGTGATCTGTTCCCATGTATCTACATACAGTCTGTGGGATGTTATAAGATAGTCTCTGGTTTTCAGACCACAAAGGTGTTTCTTGAAGACCTGCCATGGGTTTGCCGAGTTGTCTCGAAAAACATTGTGACACCTGGTCAGCCACTTTGCAAAGAGAATCATAATTGCCATTTGGATTATAGCAAAATCTCCAGTTCTCAGTGCCCCACTGATGTCCAGTGTCTGAGAGCATCCTGGCCTAATACTAGATATCAATCTCATCTTGATAACTCTGAATTTTGAGCAACGGGAGATAAGATGTTCAATATTGTCCTCCTCATGGTTGCATAATGGGCAGATGGGAGAAATGCTCTTCAATCCCCTATGATCTACCAAGAACTGATTTGTTGGAAGAGCATCCAGACTGAATTTCATAATAAAATTACTAGCCTGACAACCAGTGGTTGGACTTTTTTTATCAATGATTTTAAGGTTAATTCTAGCCTGACTGGGTTACTCTGCTGACTAGTTGCATTTATAAAAGACATATTTTGTGGTATAACCTAGTGGATGACTTGTATGATCAAGTCGAAATGTGTCAGTATATAAATATTTAACATTTTTTAACATGGATGAACCTGCAAAATATGTGTTTTATATATAAGTGTAATAATGCTCAAAGTTAAATGGATTTGCAAATCATCATTAAAATAAATCAACACTTAGACAATCCAAATATCAATAAAAATCAACAATCTCAACCTGTTGTTAAAACAACTTTCCTTTAACAATAAAGGTAATATCCCACCTTTATTTATGCCCAATATATTTATACAGACTCTAAAGATTGTGACTTGATCACAGAGATTGAAATTATTGATACAAAGAAGTTAAAATAAATCTTCTTAAATATGCAAATATAACCTGTTCTGAATGCAGATTAACAAATAGTCAATTATAACATTACAAACTGCAAGTATAATTTTCAAATTGCACTCAAAGTATTAATTAAATAATAAATGTAATAACCCTCAAGACTGAATGGGTGAATTCAGAAACAGGTTATATTTGCCTGTTTAAGGAAGTTTATTTAAACTTCTTTGTATCAATAATTTCTATGTCTGTGGTCAAGTTACAATTTTTAGTGTCTATATCAATATAATGGGCTATAAATAAATGTGGGTTTCCACCTTTATTGTTAAAAAGAGGTTGCCTTGACAACAATTTGGAATTGTTAAATAATATTGATATAAGCATTGTCTAAGTGTTAACTGATTTTAATAATTCTATATATTATATTTAAAATATATTTAAATATTATATTATTATTATTATTATTATTATTATTATTATTATTATTATTATTATTATTATTATTATTATTATTATTATTATTATTATTATTATTATTATTATTATTATTATTATTATTATTATTATTATTATTATTATTATTATTTTATTTTATAGATAATAATAAAACATTTTAAATATTGTGCCATATATATATTTAAAAATATTTTTAATTCTAACATTCTCAGGAATAAATGATGAATTCATAGTATTATTTCTGAAAGCTTCCATGTAGTTAAAATATAATAGCTAAATATTAATGAAAAATATTTATATATATTTTGGTTCAGGATATGATGTTTTGAGTGATATATCTAGAAAATTACTACAAGAATATTGAAAATGCAGCATAAAAAGAAAAATGTGTATTGGGGGAATATAAAAGGATATGATATTGAA
The DNA here is from genome assembly GCA_028023455.1 of Epiperipatus broadwayi. Lineage (NCBI taxonomy): Eukaryota > Metazoa > Onychophora > Udeonychophora > Euonychophora > Peripatidae > Epiperipatus > Epiperipatus broadwayi. Next base: position 1,557,774 of record JAQFVV010012450.1, on the reverse strand, counting down.
ATATGAACAACAAATTGGAAAATGTGAGGAAATATCTTGGCATGAAGATCACCCAAAACAAACAACAGATGAAGTTATAACATAATAAAATACACTGGTTAAAAATGCAAGGAGTTGTAATCTATATATTGTTCAATCAGAATATATTAAATATCAATAAACCTATGAACAAATGTAACAATAGTAAAAATATCATTACATATGGGAGTATTATTTGACAGATAAAGATTATAATAGAAAGGGAAATGATGAATACAAAAGTGGATTAAAGATCTCAGAAAGTTAAAGAAGAAAATGCATAAGCAACAGAAAGATTTTGGAAAATGAAAAATAATAAATATTGAGCACACTCTAGAAAATAGCATCACAGCAAGATATTTGGAATGGTATGGATATGTAAGGAGAATATTTTAGGAAAGATGGTATGGACATGTATAAATGAGATCTCAGGAAAGATTACTAAAACAAATATTAAACTGGATACCAGCAGTAAAATAATATTCAAAAACGAAAATGAAGAGCAGTAAACATAGAGAAATTAAGGATAGAAATTTTTAGCAAGATTTATAGATGGAGAGTTGGTGATTGGGCATCAGAAGATATCATATATAGACTCTTATAGATCGATAAGAAAAATAATGATTATGAAAAATTTAATAAATACAATTTCCGTAAACAGATTTGATAAATTAATAACATACAACCAGTAAGTCTTATATTCAAACTCACATTCAAAATACACTATTTTAGATAATGACTATGATGTTTGAAACTGAGAACACATTGTGTAACTAAAATCAAACCCATTTTGCTTCCACTGTGTTAATTTTGACAGTTTTATATTATTAGTAACTAACATCTTATATAATTAAAGAAAGTTTCAGCTAAGACATTATACTATTAATATATTAATCTTATAAAGACGTCCACACTTATATATGTTGAATTAGTTTGCTTCAAGGCCTTACGAGTAACGACAGAAAGTTAACCATAGGGAGGTATAAATAGAAACAAGATTACTAATAATAATGATGATGATGATGGCGGTGATCATCGTGATTAAAATTATTTGGTTAAAGTTAGTAATAAAATGTATATTTTTAATTAAACTTTATTTTGTCAGATTATTTGTACATTACATTAAAATATAATTACTTAACATTTGATTTAAAGTAATCAACATGTATAAGAGAGAAATATATAGTTGTGAATTGCATGAAAAGTTTGTGAATATTTTATATATCAATTTTTAAATAAGTATTTACTAATTTTAACGTTTTAAAATAAAGTTTTAGTTAAAGCAGAAAATCAATAAGCCAAAACAATAATAACAAAGTCAGATGAAAATTTGTATTATGTAATAAAAATTTCCGTCAATTGGGTATAAAAAAATGAAGGTAAAGGTTGTGAAAATAATATTATATGTTAAAGAATTAGAGAGTGAGAGATATAAAAAAAATATTGTAATTGTTATTTTGATTCAGCATTGGTGGTCGAGAGGTCAGCGACAGCTGCTTTACAAGCAGTTATCCCGGGTTCGCGGGTTCGCTTCCCGGCTGATGCTATGACACATGAGAAAAAAACAAAACTTTTGTTCCAAAGCTCATTTTTATAAACTGCCAGAATTAATTTTAAAAAATATACACTCATAATTAAATGCAAAAAAAAAAAATATTGATTATACTAGATGAAAAATAATTAAAAGAGATTTGAACACAGACCTTCAAGCTTTCTTTGGCTATCCACTCTATTTTATATAACCAATAAACATGACCACATACATGTGGAAAAGATAAATGATTTCCAATATAAGTATTTCATGCTGAACCAGTACTTGTCAGTTGGGTCAGGTCATCATCCCCCACACAAATATATAATCAATACTCAGTTTATATTAAGAATCTTTAAACTTTAATGAACAGATGTCAATACTCTCCACTCTCAAACTCTTCAGCCATCCACATTATAGAAAATCTGATGGTGGAATGTTCAAACCCTTGTTGATGCAAATATGGTTGTCATAACCATATTGACCTTAAGTCACTTTGACCCCATATATAAAGTTCGGTATTTACAATTTAGTAGTATTGATTTATTAAATGAACAAAAAATATTACCCAAAACACGAGGGATATTTATTATTTAGGTAAAAATAAAATGAAGTCATACATCCCTGGAAAGAATGTTTATATGTTTATTCAATTACAAGATTGACAATTCTCTGTTATATATAACCACTTTATAAAAAATGTGAATAATTTAATTTCTAAAATAAACTATATTGATATTAGGTATTTTTTATTAGAAAAACAACGGAACATGGAAATATCAATTGTATATAAGTATTTAGGAATTTTCAAGACAGTTTTTAAGGTCAATCTTGTTAATCAGAATAAAATACAGATCACGGATAGAATAATTTTTTGCCTGGAATTGGAAGACAAAAGTGAAAAATCTATATATGGATTGGGAGTTCCAAATTATCTCCTCTACCCCTGCATTCAACTATGAGAGCATTGGCCCATTGTGAAGGATGCAATATAAATTTAGAAAATTTCTTTTGACATTTATTAGAACTGTATAACAAAGTTAATACATTAATAAAATTACACTAAACTAAAGAAAAAAAACAAAACAAACTTCTTGATTAGGGTAAATTAATGTTTAAAACCAGAGGAATTATTACCATTTGACAAATATTTCAAGCTAGTAAATTATCGGTATGAAAAAAAATTCTGGAAAAGTCATTTGTAAGATTGTTAACTTAAATTTTAAAATAGTTATAATTCTAGCCAAGAGAATTACAAAAAAGAGTGATTTCAGAGTGAAAAAAATTGTTTTTAATTTAAATTTAATAGGATTACTTTGCTTGCAATTATTTGTAAGTTCATGTAAAATGCTATGTGACTATTTATAAATTGTTTAATCAGTAAAATAAATAAATTTAAATTAATATAATATATATTATTTGGAATAAAAACTCCGTTTATCTGGTCTATTAAGCAATTATTAACAAGTTGTATATATTTATAGGCTGTTGTTCTCTTATAGTAGTATTAAATCTAGCTTTTTATTTAATCATTTATATATATTATTTCATAAATTAAATATTTCTGAATAAAATCAAATAAATTATATTTTAAAGATATATCACTGAAATAAAGATTTATACAAGTAACTAAAAAAAAAAGTAAATTAAAGTAAAATTAAAATTTTGACTATAAGAAATTCTAAGACCAGTGCGCAAGCGTATGAATAACTTCTAAATCGAATGTTATGGTTTATATGCCTACAATTCTAATAAATCATGATTCCTTTTCATAAAATGCTTATTACAGTTATTTTATTTTAAAAACAAGTTTACTTTACTATATATCATAATTTTTATATATCAATTAAGTAAAAAAGTCATATTTAAAATCACATTACATTTAGAAAAGGCATTGAGGTATTGATAGTGAATATATCTGAAATGATTTCTAATTTAAAAAGATGCATGACTTTTATATATTTCTATATGCTTATATATTAATATTAGTCTAAGATAAATATAAAATTAGAACGTATAATTAACGTGTTAGACGCTTTGAGTAGTTCATAAAAGTTATTTATTAAAGTCGTTATGGAGATTTTAAGCTTATTAAAATAAACAATATGGACATTATTCTTGTAACTTTAGTAATACTAATAATGGTCTAAAAAACGAAGACATCCATTAATTTTTTTTATAGTAAACAATCGATCCAAAACTTTATTGAGTGAATTTATTTATAAAATATTTATTTTTTGAATGTTATCAAAAACCATATGTTTTTGGTGATTTTGAAACTTGTATGTTTCTATATTAAATATTTTATGCCAGAGAAAATGTTCTCAAATAATATAATGATTATTTTACTGCTCAGTTATATGCAAAATACAATTGTAAAATTCTATAAGTGAATAATTTTTGCAGAGAAAATTAAAATATGTTAATACTTAAATTAACAAATAGTGCTTAGTTTTAATTTGCCATAACAATAATTAGTAAAAATTCTCAAAAGTAAAATGGTTCATTGATTGAAGTTTATTCGTTCTAATTAAGTTGGGAAAATTAAGAATTGCACTCTGATGCATGAAAGAACGCATACTACTGATAAATAAAAGCTTTAACCTTAATCGAGAAATAGATTTGTAAATAAATAAAAATACAAAACGTGTAATAATTAAAACCAATATATATTAAAATGAATATTTTCATGGGTCCACAGATACCAAAAAATTTGTAATATTCTATTGAAGCCTAAAAACTTAATCCCATTTGAATCCCTTGGAATTATGAAATTTCATGTGGCATCTCTAGAGTTTTTTTATATAGACATGAGTAATCTTAGCATCAGCTTTAGAAGAAATGAACATGTTAATCCAGTAAAGCACTTTTCATCATCAGATCTCTCCATGATATGAATACATGTTATAATCCTGATTTGTCTAATACCAAAATTCTATTCAGGTAAGGTATCTCCAAAAATGTAAGATAAGAGAAGCCATTGAGATTCTTAAAAGCCAGAATGTATCAAAAAGCTTGTTGATACTTGTAATATATCTTCTCACTACAAGATCACCATTATTTATGCTCACACAAACTGGTTTTCACAGAATCAAAACTCTCATATAGTAGCACCTCTCAATGTAAACCAAAGTAATCAATGGATGCAGGAATTTTCAATGCTCTCAGATCCAAGGCTCCTCACTGATGAAAGTCACAAGCTAGAAACTAGTCTGGGAATATTGGATGAGTAGGCACTAGATAGAGATTTTATGTCCAAAATTTCCTGCATCCATTGATTATTTTGGCTTGCACTGAATGACACTTATGTATGGAGAGTTTTGCTTATATGAAAAACATACTTTCTCTTTGGAATAACTTTTTGAAAACCATTAATCTCAATAGTTTCTGATTTGTATTATTTCTGTCCATTTTCTATTGGTAAAATATTATTATATGCAAATGTTTGCAGTCTCCACAACATTTTTATAACATTAATTACCTGGTTGATGGACTCAGCCAAAAGATTGCACTTTTTTCTATTTTTTTCTACAATAAATTATACACAGATTAACCCAGATAATGATTCACATGAATATATTTATTTAGCTTATAATATTAAGAATATTTATTGGATTAAATAACTTAAGTAAGAATTTATGAGCATTTAAATAATAGACCATGATATTTAACATAGAATATTTATATTAAGATTTGAATCCAAAACAAAATCTATTAGAATCAGATGAGTTTTATAATAAGGCAGAATTCAAATGTAATTTTATATTGCAATTAAGTTTTATTGGGTGTTTATATAGTTATAATTCTTATAATAGGTGTTTATTGTTAACAAAGTTTTTATCTGATAAGTATTCAACTGTTTTAAAAAACTAATAAGTGAATCTTAATTATTCAAAGAACCTAAGTGATATAATTCAAAATTTTCTAAAAAGTTTATATGAGCTTTGGATAGAAAAAATGAAAAACATAATTAAAATAAACATTTAAAGAAAGATAAAAAAGATGAAGTTAATTAAAAATTTAAAATGTTTTAATTATTTGCTAAATATTAAATTATTCATAATGAAGAATTTAACATTTTATTATTAATACATTTTTTTTATTTATTAAGGAAATATTTATTGGAAAACAGATTCTACAGATTACATTATATTACAGCTCTATTCATTTACATTCATCTTAGTCTTTGTTTACATTGATTGAATTCAACTTGAATTTGCATCTCTTTTTTATCTTGTGTAGATTTATGTCACATCTTGGTCTTTGGTTACACTGCATCAAATCAAGCAGCCATTTTTCATTTGGTGGCAGGTTTTATCTGTTTTGTGTTATCTTTGTTCTTTTCCCTTTTTATCAGTCTTCCTGTCATCACTTTCTCTATCTTCATACCTTCTTCTTTCTTGTAGTTTCAGTTGACAGATCATTTTATAACTTAGATGTCAATTTGAGAGGTTTGATTGTAGGCTCATCCAGAGTGATCTGTTCCCACACATCTGCATATAGTCTGTGGGATATTATAAGATAGTTTCTGGTTTTCAGACCACAAAGGTGTTTCTTGAAGACTTGTAAAAACACTGTGACACCTGGTCAGCCACTTTGCAAAGAGAATCATGATTGCCATTCGGATTATAGCAAATTCTCCAGTTCTCAGTGCCCCACTGATGTCCAGTGTCTGAGAGCATCCCGACCTAATACTAGATATTAATCTCATCTCCATATCTCTGAATTTTGAGCAATGGGAGATAAGATGATCAATATCCTCCTCCTCCTGGCTGCATAATGGGAAGATGGGAGAAATACTCTTAAATCCCCTATGATCCACCAAGAATTGATTTGTTGAAAGAGCGTCCAGACTGAAATTTGATAATAAAATTTACTAGCCTGACGTCCAATGACCAGTGTTTGGACTTTTTTTATCAATGATTTTAAGGTTAATTCTAGCCTGACTGGGTTACTCTGCTGAAAAAGATGCATAAGTTTGTAAGCATCCCAGTACCTAATCTTTCTATCAAAAAGATCTTCTTTGGCAGATATGAGCCCTGCCACATGATCCTCCATTTCCGCTACCCACCTGTTCTTGTTAGGCGGTGGGGTGTTGGTGGGTTCAACTGAAGGGGAATGTTGGTTTTTACCTTCTAGATCTTTAGATACCCTCAGAATAGTTATCATACTCTGCATAAACAGCACCTGAATGTCATGCAGACCAAGATCATTTAAGTCCTTGGGTTTTCTCATTCTATTGAGGCCTATATAAACAATTCTACCAGGTGATGATTTCCATAACACTTTTATACACTGTGACCCTATTTTATTTTGGAAGGTCTTGGTTGGCCTGATAAACAGTAGATAATATGCATTTTTGAAGAACTTTTCTCTCTAATCATCAGTATACAATATATATTTTACTACGACTGCTATTCCACGTTAAAATATTGATAAATCGCATCTGCAATATGCATACATTTAAAGATATGTTTTTATTTGTTAGTTACTTTGGTGTTCTTTGAACAATCCATAAAATTATATCAACTTAATATCCACTGGTTTACATTAATATCATCAATAACCATTTTTATGAGCATTTAAATATTTATTACTTTATCTATTAATGAAAGAAGAACTACTTTTATTTATATTTATAAGACATTGATAAATGACTTATACATGTGTTGAGTTCATTATTTAATATGGTTCCAAATTCACTATGTTTTTATAGAAGTTAGGTAAGAATGGACATAATGTTTCCTTTCATATATTATTACTATAAATTTGTATAATGTACATTTAAATAAAACCATATATTTCTAATTTATATAAGAAATATCATTGAATCTATGTCATAAAAGACACCAATCTTATATTATCAGGGACTTCTGAATAAAAAATTAGTTATATATCAAAAATACATGATGCTGTGATCATGGATTATGTATAATCATGCTTTTGGATAGCAATATTGTTAACTGCTTTATATCTAATTATGTAGATCTAGAAGATAGTTTACACAGATGTAGAATATATTGTTTTTATCTATTATTATTTTTATAACTTACATATAACAATCATATTATATGTATATTGGTACAATAATTTTCATGGGTTACAGATAACAAGGGTATACTTTGTGGGTTCATGCATGTATATATCACTGTTTTAGTTTGATTACACAAGACTTAAACTGGGTGGTGAATAGAATATTATAAAGATGGTTGTAGAGGTGTGTAAACACTAGTTTATAATGATGTTAAAGTTCCACCAATAGAACTACAGGCATATAAAACTGAAAAATAGGAACAAAAAATCTTCAGGCTAATGTGTTTTTTAAAAAAAGACTTCCAAATAGAATGAAGTTTGCATGCACTATCACATTTATTGATGCAATTTGTCTTTTTAGCATCTCAATGGCTTCTCTGAGCTTACAGTGGTAGACAGTGTCAAATCTGAACATGATCTTAGTATCAGAGAAATCAATATTTTGACTTGAATTCATACTATGGAGTGAGTGTACTGGTGATGATGAGTGATTCTTAACTGCATTACCATGTTCATATCTTCTAGTACTGATGCAATATTCTTTACAAATACCACCTGAAATTTTATAAAATCCAAAAGTTTAAGAAGGCATTGAATCTTTAGGCTTGATTATAATATTATTTTGATAAATAGTATATGCTGTTTTTATATTGTAGTGTTATAGTATATGTCCAATATTGTTTGTAGTTCCTTTTATATAAAGAACACACATTCTAATAGGTGTTTCTTCTTTTGATTATTTTGGAATTGGAATTAAGACTTGGTGAATAATTTTAATATTATAACCATTAGCTAATAAATCACAATTTATATGATTTATTCCTTCTTTCAATTATGATTTATCTGAAAAGTAAATTGTTTTAGTGAAAAAAGAGTTTTGGTTACAGAAAAACATCTGAATTGTTTGATAATGTGATGAAAATTGTAAGTATCTGTCTCTGTGTGTATTTTTTCTGAAAACTAATCGATTAATTTATTTTCTGTTGATAGGTACATAAAGAAAGGAAAGGTTTTCAGCAGATTATGCATCTTTTGTAAATTTAATATGAGGATGGTTGTTATTTAGATATGAGAAAAAATATATATAACTTATTTTTACCATGCTGCCATATAATAAATGTGTCATCAGTGTATCTTAGCCAAATAAGAAGTTTAGATTGCTGATTCTAAAGCAAAAGTTTTTATATAGTTTTTTAATAAATCATCTATCACTCCTAAGAAAGGTGAGTCCATAGGATTACTAAAAGTTCATAATGTAGAATACATATTTGAAAGGCAATATTTAACTAAAGGAATAATATCGCTGGTAAATTATAAAAAAAATATAAACAAAGAAGCAACACTATATTAATTAAAATATTTTTAATGTATACATTAACCTTTTGAACGATGATTATATAATTGGCCGAATGAGTTAAAAATCAAAACTTGTAATTGGCCAACTCACAACTTTAACAAAATCTATTGTTAAAATAGATCACTTTTAATAATATAAATACGTTAGTTTCGTTTGTAAAAAGTATATTACTGAATTGGCAGATTACAAAAGCAAATGAAAATCTTTTCAAAAATAAAATTTGATTTATAATTTAAAAAATATTCAATTGTGGTGAAATAAAAGTAACCGCTATTCAACCAACCAAAAAAGATTGCGTTAATTGCGTTAGCAATCTTTTTTTTTTCACTTTAACGTTACGATCAATATGTAGCAATAAATAAATAATTCTTGGTAATATCTTAACTATTTTTCTAAAATAATTTGATTTTTAGTATTATTTTATCAATAATAATTTGTAATTCAATTCAAATATTGTTTAAAATGTTGTAAACATTCGTTTATCATTTTCGTAATAAAAATCAAAACGAACGTAACTTTTTACTTTTTGGCAGCCATTTCCCTTTGTGACAGAAGTGGGACAGCCAATAAGATTCAAGAAAAGTTGGTGAGGAGGCGGTGCTTTGGTTTTGTTTGACATATATGGTCATTTTTATTGATTTTTTACTTGTAAATTTATTCTGAAGAGGGCACCATCTTACAGAACTTTTGATTTTCTTTCTAATGACGTATCATATGTATACATGGGATAAAAAGTAGCCGATTTAGAGTGATGTCAAATCTTCTCGTTTTTAGACGAGTCATGCATTATAAGAGTTAAAACATTTTTTAAATTAAAAACAACTCTAAAATTGTACCTAAATATAATATATTATTTAATAATTCAACCAGGATCAGGAATTCATCAGAAATTACAACTAAATGTCAGAAAGTCCCAATTCCCAATATTTAAAATATTTGATTTCAACATTTTTGGGAGTTTTATTGATTAGCAAAACAATTTATTATTAGGTTGGGACAATTACCTTTTAATCTAAGTTTAGTATTAAATCATTATTATTCATTAGAATATAATACATTTGACTTCACATCACAGATGTTTTTATTTAGAAATAAAATGAATTCTAAAAAATCAAATTTGATTTGTGAAAATATTGAAAAGATTACATTGTAATCAAAACAATAAATGTTTTTCATCATCAAAGGTTAGAAAGAGCAGTTTTATTTAAAAAAACAAACAAAATCTTTTTTATTTGCCATTTATTTTTTTAAAAAATTGAATTAATAAATATCAATATCTAATAAATATATCAAATTATATTTTAAAAGTTTAACATTTTAAAATATTTTTATAGTATTACAATAAATTATTAGAGGCTTTTGGGGATAATATAATAGAAAACAGCTTTAATTATAAATTGCATTGGTAACAATATAGTAAAATATATAATATAGGAGGTTCTCAATTTTTATATCTAATTGATTCTTGAAACATGTATAAAAGTTGAAATGTATTAGAGAAATATAAAAACATATCAAAAATTATTTTTAAAATATTTATTTTTTTAGTAATGTGTATTAACATATACACAAATAACACTTTATTGATTAGTATACTCTTTTTTCCCATTCTTAATAAAAAATTCTGTAACCAGGTATGTCTTTTTCTATTGCCCTTGTATGAAATAGCAAATTGTACTAAAGAAGAAAGTTGAGGGCCATCTGTATTCTATTTGTTAAAATAAAATAACTTGCTTACAACATAAACAAGTAATAATTTATTTTCTTGATTTTAATAAATATTAGACAATTATTATAAAAAAATTATCATGAATATTAATAAACTTAAAAAGGATCAAGTTTTTAGTCATTCATATTATTTTCTTGAAATAATATCACAAAATGTGAGACGTCCAAGAAAAAATAGAAGGTCATCAAGGCAGAGTTTAAGAGTCTTTCAAGGTGTGAATGTGATGCACTATGACTTCTCCTTTATTGGAATCAGGAACCTCTCAGTCACTATGCCCAGAGAAACCTGTTAGACCACCTTCCTTTCCCTTTCCACTTTTCATCCTAAGATTTTTCTATATTCTTTTCTATCCTGCTCATTCCATTTCCATGACACTATCTTTGTTCACTCTATGGCCTTTATATTTAAATATCCCTTATCTTTTCCCAAACACACCATAAAAACCAAGAACCCACTTTCTGTAAAATTACTTTTATATTTATTCTGTAACAACTTCATTATTTGTACCCTTTCTGCTTGCTGCCATTTGCATTCAATTAATAGATGCTTAATATTTTCCACACCTTCCTTACACAATTTTCAGATTAAATCATTCACAATTTTCCATTTATGTGTATATTCTCTTGTTGCTAACAGACCTGTTTGAGCATTAAACAGTAAACTACTTTCCTTTCTATTATCATAAATTAACTCACACAATATTCTGTTTACTTATATATATATATATATATATATATGAAAAACAAAAACAAGTTATTCACGTAACTTGCTATCACTTGTTACTTATGTTCAACAGATGGCGTTTTACCAAAACCACCGAACAAGTGAAATATTTGTTTACATAAATGAAAAAAGAGTCAGAATTAACTACCTCTTTCATTGGCTCACCCCCAGATCAGCTGATTTCAACCTGGTTTGCTCTCATCAGTGAGGGATAGAGTATAGAAACTAGATCTAAACACTGACTCTCAAGTGTTTATGCAAAACGTTTCTATCAGTTTGAAATCAGCTGATCTGGGGGTGAGCAAATGAAAGAGGTAGTTAATTCTGACTCTTTTTTCATTTATGTAAACAAATTTTACACTTGTTCGGTGGTTTTGGTAAAACACCATCTGTTGAACATAAATAACAAGTGATAGCAAGTTACGTGAATAACTTGTTTTTGTTTTTCATAAATGTACCTTTAAAGTTTTCTTGCAATGATATATATTGCAGAGACTTTGATTATGTGGTGATACTGAACTGAGATCAGACCCATATAAATATCTGGCTTGCTAGGCTGAGTTTGAAGACTTTACCGGTCTGAAAAATTCACGCTTGCAAACTGATAGAAACGTTTTGCATAAACACTTGAGAGTCAGTGTTTAGATCTAGTTTTTATACTCTATCCCTTACTGATGAGAGCAAACCAGCTTGAAATCAGCTGATCTGGGGGTGAGCAAATGAAAGAGGTAGTTAATTCTGACTCTTTTTTCGTTTATGTAAACAAATTTTACACTTGTTCGGTGGTTTTGGTAAAACGCCATCTGTTGAACACACACACACACACACATATATATATATATAAGCTCTTTATTCTCCATACTATTTATCCATCTTTTCAACTCCCTATTTTCATTAATGCATCTATTCTTTTATCCCATTCTTTGCCACTATAACACTCAACAATTCTCCTAATATAATCATCCCATCTTTTGTACAAGTGTACTAATAAAGTTACCATACTTTCTATTATCCTGTTATCAATAATTTTTTTTGTAATTAAAATATTAGAAATTAAATATACATAATTTTAACAGTAATCAAAATAAAAGTTAATTTCTCTCAACAGGTGAGAAATAGAATTTTGTAATTTTTCATATGAAATGTCTCATCAAGAACATTAAGGAAATTAATACTCATAGTCATTGTTTATTAGTGAGTAAAGGAAGTATTGCTAGCCTTAATATACTATATAAATAAGAAAATTAGTCATAAAAACTTGGGAAAATAAATTTATTTGTCTTTCAAATACAATAATAATGTAATTTTGGCTTTATATTATATTGCAAGGTGGAGCATCTAACTACTCCTTCAAATTAATCTTAAATCAGCATACTTTTACAGATTTTATATTTGGAAAAAAACCTATTACATTATATAGTAGGATCTTCAAAAACAAAACAAATATGGTAAAATAATCCAAGTAATACCCAAATCATTATTTATTAGTCAACAATGAAAGTTCTCTAATTGTACCTATTAGTCATTATGTATATAACAAATTCTCGCATCCACAAAGGGTCAGATTAAAATGACATATATTCCCTATGGAAAATATAATAATTCCAATGTTATGTTAATAGTGTGAAAAAATGAACTTTGTTCTAGTAAATAGTTAATATCTGGATTTATTATATATATATATATATATATATATATATATATATATATTTATACACATATATATGTTATCTAATGAGCTTTCCAATAGCTCAACAAGCTTTTCAGAATATCTGCAACCCAAGACCATTTCTCATTCTGGCATCCCCAGTGAGGTGCTAGAATATTCAAGTATTATATTTAAAATACCAGGTCAAGTCCAGCACCTTATCTAATAGTTAACTATTAAATAGAAAATCTGACAATTTTCAGAGATCCATATGCCTTCAAATCAAGCTATTTAACTTAAATAGCCATATGGGTCTGAACTAAATTCAGTTACACCATATATTAATACCTTTAGTAATATAAAATTTCCAAAGTCTTAATAGCAAAATATATAAGTGCAAAGAAATCAAGTCATATATCACATGACCTAATTTTACATGCTTGTATTACAATGTTATCTAATTAGCTTGCCAGTAGCTCTTAATAAGTTTTTCAGAATATCTCCAACCTTAGACCGGTTTCTGCTTCTGGCTTCCTCAGTGATTTCTTTGCAATTATATTTTTTGCTATTAAGGCTTTGGTGATTTTATATTGCTAAACCTATTAATATATGGTGTATCTGAACTTTGTTCAGTCCCATATGGCTATTTAAGTTAAATAGCTGGATTTGAAGACATATGGATATCTGATAATTTCAGATTTTCTACTTAATAATTAACCATTAAATAAAGTCCTGGGCTTGAAGTGGTATTTTAAAGCTAATACTTGAATATTGTAGCATCTCACAGGGAAAGGGAGAAGCAGAAACCCATCTGCGGTTGGAGATATTCTGAAAAACGTGGTAAGAGCTATTGGCAAGCTTATTAGATAACATTTGTAATACAAGCTTGTTAAATTAGGTCATGTGATATATGACTTGATTTCTTTGCTATTTATATATATTTGATTTAATTAATAAAAAAATAGATCATTAGTAATGATAATTACTAATGATTTGGATATTACAAGTTGAGAGATTTTATCATTCTGTTTTTATGTAATATTTTATCATGTGATATAATAATACTTTCAATTGTTTTCAGCCATAAATGATTTGTTTTAATAAGTCTTGAACGCACATACCATAATAATAATTCACCACTTAGTCTTATAAAAGTCACTTCAAAAACTTTCAAAAAAATGTCCTCTTTTAGATATTTGTTAATTAATCAATTACACAAAAAACAATCCACTTTTTCCCATTTGTTACATGGGCAATAAATCAATCGATATTGTGTGAAATGGTATTTTTTTATTATTATTAAAGATGATTCTTCAACTTTAAATAATAATTAAGTTATAAATTCTAATAATTTTTCAAATAAATAACGTCTATTAATTATGTAGCATTATGAATATATGCTAATATTTTATAAATATTTGCCCTCAAGCGCTATCCTAAGAAAAATTATTAACGAATGTGTATTTACTCAAGTTTAGCGCTTTTTAGTACGGAGATGCATATATACGTAGGCAGTAAATTTATTTAAATATATGAAATTATTCTGCTTATATATTTATATATGCATTCAATCACGCAAATCTAAATGCCATGAATATGAGGACATACTTCGCTCTCGAAAACGCTTAGCTTCAAGAAATATGCATTCGTTAATAACATTTCTTCAGAAAGCTCTTAAGCGCAGAAATTTATAAATTACAACAGTATAAGGAAAGTACTTATATTTTAAATAATATTTTATAGAGAATTAAATTCGTAAAGCATATGTCATAATAATTATTTATAAATCAATCTTACTAATATCATTTTAGACAACTTGTAGAGAAACCCCACTCTCAATAATAATTTATTAATTAAAGAAACAAATGATTCATTTTTATCTAAACTTCATTGTGTTATATAACTAACAAATCAATCGCATTCTTAAAGTGCGATAAAACGTTATATTAGCATGAATCTTTATAAAGTTCTAATCAAATCTATTCAGTTTCATATAACAATGAAGGGGTAAATTCTAATAACAGTGTAAATAGACATCAGCTATTAAACATGCAATATTGTAAATATATAATAATATTTTATAAAGAAATTAATTTCCAACGCACTTACCATAATAATCAATCACAAGTTATAAAGCCATTTTAGCAATCTCACAAACAATGACGTGTCTTAAATAAATTTGAGGATAAATATATACGCAAGTGAAGTAATTTGTAGCCAATTTTAAAGATGATATTGTAAGGATGCTAATTTAGAATTAAATTATTAAATTTGAATTTAGGAAACTTTACTTATGATTTCTTCTTTTTTTTTTTAAAAAAATATTGTGTACTATGTCCACGCTTTAACTTTCGCTAGTGTGATCTGATGAACTGGTAACCTTTTAGACAGTTGTTTATTTTCATTTTTTCTAAAACAACATATCTATGATTAATTATCCAAAAAAGTTGATAATTTATTGATTGACAAATATAATTAGCATAAATATAAAGAAGAAACAGTATTTTTCAGGATACCTGAAGCACAATTTATGACTATTAGTAGACATATTGCACACAAAAAAATTCTTCTACAGAAAATGAAAGAACAAAAAAACAAAAACATTTTATTTATTTATTTTCAAATTTATTATTTTATATCCATAAGAAATAAATGTAAATATTGACACAAACAGAAACTTACAATTCCTGACTTTACGATGGTTAATAACGAGATCACATCCCTATATATATTTGCATTCAAATATATATGTAAATGCACATGCAATATACTGAAACAGACATCTTTAGTCTAATACATTAGTGAAGAAAATAAATAATTATTAGCAAAAAAAGTATAAAATAAAAACCACTAATAAAAAAAATCATTCATAGTTCATTAATCTGTTTAGTGAGAGCAGCTTAACAGAATCCAAAGCAAACATGATTATAAAATAATAAGGGTTTAACATTATTCCTCAACAGCAGAATAAGAATGATTGTGGAATAGATGTAAGTATATGTGGTAGTATATCAATGCAAGCATACACACATACCAAACAATTTTATATATTTATTTATAACAGCAATTTCATACATTTATTATTATAATTATTATAATAATAATAATAATAATAATAATAATAATAATAATAATAATAATAATAATAATAATAATAATAATAATAATAATAATAATATAGTTAACTAATGAAGTAAATATGAAAAAGTAATAATGATTAATAATTATAATAATCTTTTGTCATTCAACAATAAATGATTTCTTTCTTTTCTGAGTTGATGTAATATCCGACTGTTAATTAAATCATACAGAGAATGCTTTTAATCTAACATGTACATCATATTCATGGATTACAGTAATATTACTTAATAGTCATATTACTATAAGCCATAAATATGATATCCATGTTATATTGAAAGCATGTTAGGCAGTAATAAATCTGAATATTTTTTTTTTTAAAAACTACCTTTTCTGTGGATGTTTTTATTAATAGTTGGATAACAATAATAATCATAAATCTAGTTCATTATTATTATTTTAATATTTTATACTGTTTAAAAATAACGTATTAAATAATATGAAACAATTATTTATTTTTTAAAAATCAGTTGCGATTTGTCGACATGCAAGATAAAATGATAAAGAAAAAATAATAATAGTGAATTTGGATTTTTTTTTTTACTTGTAAGAGATTTAAAATATTTATTTATTTGGTCATCACCAACCTCATAGCATGTTAAAAAACAGCAATGGGAGTTGAGAGGAGTTTCTTGTCTTTATCATGGACAGCGTTTCTGAAAAATTGAAGGGTAATTAACAATTTTTATGGGTTGCTCTCTCATTTAGCTGGATTAGAAATGTCTAATCTTCAATATATGCAAAGAACAATTGAAAGTTTGAATATGAAATCAACTTATTAATTAATAATTTGGATACCTCATTTGAAGATTATCTTTAGAATATAGAAAATCAATAAAAAAGAGGCATAATATAAAAACGTAAAATTAAGAGCAATCATATAAATAGTCAGAATAAAAGTCATAGATCAATTCATAGATCACATGACCCTATCTCTTAAGCTTGTAAGTTATAAACAGTGAGGATTGCCAATTCCTCTACAAACTTTATGATAAATGCTTAGCCAGAGCCAGCACTTAAAATATCTCTGTCAGGAACCCCTCCCCAAACCCCTGACCATGGTTTCATGCTTTGGCACTCCTCAGAGAGGTGTCAGGGTAGGTTCAGGGTGGGTAGGTATTTTTAGATCTAGTGTCTGAACCTGCCTTGACACCTCTCTGAGGAGTGCCAAAGCACGAAACCATGGTCAGGGGTTTGGGGAGGAGTTCCTGACAGAGATATTTTAAGTGCTGGCTCTGGCTAAGCATTTATCATAAAGCTTGTAGAGAAATTGGCAATCCTCACTGTTTATAAGAGCAATCATATTTTAATAATTCTATTACTTTAAAAATATTTTTGATCATATATAAGTTAATCAAATAGTTGATTTGAAAAAAAAATTAAAATAAGAGACACAATTTTACAAATACTGAATTTCATCGATGTATATTTTAATTATATTAAATAATAACTGAAAATTAATTTAAATGGGATAGATATTTTTATTAACAAACAGTAAAAAGCTTTTACCTGGAATCATAATCTAATGTTGATATTAAATAATGATTATTTTACGAAATTTATTATACATAGAAAAATAGTTTGGATATTTAATTTATTTGCATTTCTCACATAAATTAAGACAGTAGGGAGAATGTTTTAATTTGCAATGTAAATGTTAAAAAAATACTTAGACAATATATATTTCAAAGCTTATAATAATTTCTCTTCCCAATTTTATAAATAATTTTTCTACAATTAATATATCATACACTGGACAGGATGAGTGAAGAGTGATTAAAAAGTATGAATCAATATGTATATCCTCATCATGAAGTGAATATATATATATATGATTTTCACGGATAAATGATGATTTCATATTATTATTATTTTCAGGATATTCCGAGTGGTAAAATAGCTTAGCTGACGTTTCGGTACAATAACAAGTATCTTTTTCAGAGCTTTCTCAGTCTCAATTCATATGAATGTGTGTGAGAGTTAAAATCATTTTTATCTTTTTGTTTCTCCTCGTACTTAAATTCTATTGGTTGAAAAGTTTTAAATTCTATTTTATCCTCCAATAACTTCTTCAAAATGTTGTTAAGCTTCTTTAATTCACACCTTTCATTTAAGCTTTTGGGCCTTTTAAAAATCTCTATAGCTTCTCTTAGCAATCTCTGGTCATATTGTTCAATTTTTGCTAGAATATTTGTTTTATCAAAATTAATATCATGATTAGTTAATTTTATGTGAGAATAAATCTGCTGATGAATTGAATTTTTCTCTGACTGCCAACATGTGTTCTTCCTTTTTAATATTTATTCTATGATTAGTCTGTCCAATATATATATATGTGAACTGACCCTACATGGAATTTTATATACACCATGACACTCCAAAGAAATTTTGTCTTTAGGAAGTGGAAATATTTCATTATTTTTTTTAAAAGTAGTGTAAACTGTGTGAATATTATTATTCTTTAAAAAATTTACCAATTTTACCAGTTACTCCTTTTATATATGGCAAAATTGCCTTAATTTCTGATGTATCAAAATCTTTTTTCTTTTTATATGTAGAAGCCCTATTAATAATGCTGTAATTAAAACCATTATCAAGAAGCATTTTTTTTAGTAACAGAAATATCCTGGAGAAAATGGCTATCATAAGAAAGTATCTTAGTTCTATCCAACAATGTCTTTGCCACTGAAAATAGTTGTGCAGGATGGTGATGAGAAGAAAAATGTAGATATCTCCCAGTGTGTGTTGGTTTTTTATATATACCATGAGATAAAGAATCATCTTTCCTTCTTTCAATTAAAACATCTAAAAAAGGTAATTGGGTATTATTTTCTATTTTCATAGTAAATCTGATATTGTTGTGTAAAAAGTTTAAAAAATTGAAAAAGTTATCAAGATCATGCTTACGATGAGGCCAAACAACAAAGGTATCATCAACATACCTCAGCCATATAGATGGTTTTTAACTGCTGAAGTCAAAATTTAATTTTCCAAATCCTCCATAAAAATAGAAGCTAATATAATGCTGGAGAAATTGGTAAACCCATAGCTAGACCTGATCTTTGTTTATGCATCTGCCCATCAAAAACAAAAAAATGTATTAGATAAACAGTGTTCAATCAAAACCACAACAAAATTATGTAATTGAATATTTTTTAAAACTTGAATAGCTTCATTTCCAGGTACAGTAGTAAAAAGTGAATCAATATCAAAACTTACTAAAATATCATTCTTAGTCAATTTAATATCCCGGATAAGTTCAAGAAAATGATTGGCATTTTTAACATATGATGATATTTCTGTTAAATGTGGCTGTAAAAAAGAAGTCAAACAATGAGCTAATGTTTATGTTGGTGAACTAACTGCACTTACAAAAATTCATAAACAAGACATTCCATTGAGACCGATTGAATCAGTTTGTTAGAGCATTACCTTAAAATTCAATATTCAAAATTTTAAAGAATCAGATTCAATTCCCATGTTGGTACTGTAACTGGTCAGGACAGCAACACCTGAAGAAAAGGTAAGAATAATACATATTGAAACACTGTGCCAATAGTAACCTGTGTGCTATTACTAACATGCTATTACTAACAGTTGAATGTACTTTGAAAATTTAAATAAAGTTAAATTTCAGAACTATATAATAGTTGATGGAAATAGGCCAATATATAAATACAATTAAAGAGTTATTTAATAATGTATTTATTGTTATTATTTAATAATTCTATATTATGTTAAGTACATTTTTGTAAATAAATTTATTATTTTTCTTACAACTAGTTTTCATTTCAGTTAATTTATTCATCTAATTACATATATTAATTTATAGTTTATATGATATGAGAAGTAACTATTATTTTTAAGATCAAGTATTTTATAATAGATGCATATTAATTCTGCTAAAATAGTAATTAAGCTCCATTTTTGTATTTATATTTCTGATGTGTTGACCATCATGGGCCTATGTGTCACAGATATATAGCATATTGCATATGACTTAGATGCCATGCTTATACGGCATTCATGAATTAAACATATTTGTAAGTCTAGATAAAGAAAACAAATTATTTTTAAATCCCTTTCTCATGCTCCACATTTTATGAGTTGTTTTATTGATTTATGGTTTACCATGCTTCATAAAATATATTCATTTTTATGTTAAAAGTTATTTATATATAATTAACTTGTCCAAAGTATGGCATATCTTTGTTTTTGATTTTGTCTATTACTATATATTAACATATAATGAATATGTTTATGATCATAAACATATAATGAAATAAAATTTTTTTATTAATCTATTTCACATTAATAATTTACTTTGAAATAATTAGGAAATATTTATTCAAGAAATAAATATTCTTTTCATGTTTGGGAATATAATTGTAATAATTTTCAAGGAAAAATGGGTTTATAAGTAACCATTAGAAACCAGTCAATACTTAGACAATTGCAATATAGCTAACAATCAACAATCTCAAACTGTTGATGTTATCTATATTGGGATTGTCCAAGTGTCAACTGGTTTCTATTGGTTATATATATATATATATATATATATATATATATATATATATATATATATATATATATATTGTAATGGTTTTTTTATAATACAATTTGAATCTAGTTGACAATGACTACATAGGTAGTTGAAAGTACTTCTATTAAATTGTGATATACTGTATTAATTATTGTATTGTTTTGAATAATTATATATATTTTATTATAATTGGAATACAGACTTGATTAATAATTTACACACATATATATATATGTCAACAGATGGCGTTCTACCAAAAACACTGTCAAGCGTATTTCGTTTACATAAACGTCAGAGAATGCATTCACTACCTCTAACTTTAATTCCACTTTCAGGTCATGATTTCAAGCTATTTGCTATCATCAGTGAAAGACAGGAATAAGAACTAGATCTAAACACAAACTCTGAGTGTTTATGAAACAGTTTATATTCAGCTTGCAAGCGTGAATTTTTTAGACACGTTAATGTCTTCGAACTCAGCATAGCAAGCCAGATAGCTACATGGGTCTGATATCAGTTCAGCATCACCACATAGTAGAAGCCTCTGCAATATATATCATTGCAAGAAAGACCTCAAAGGTACATTTATGAAAAACAAAATCAAGTTAAAAACTTGCTAACACTTGTATTTATGTCAATAGATGGCGTTCTACCAAAAACACTGTCAAGCGTATATAAACGTCAGAGAATGCATTCACTATTTCTAACTTTAATTACACTTTCAGATCATGATTTCAAGCTATTTGCTATCGTCAGTGAAAGAGAGGAATAAGAACTAGATCTAAACACAAACTCTGAGCGTTTATGAAACAGTTTCTATTCAGCTTGCCAGCGTGAATTTTTTAGACACGTTAATGTCTTCGAACTCAGCATAGCAAGCCAGATAGCTACATGGGTCTGATATCAGTTCAGCATCACCACATAGTAGAAGCCTCTGCAATATATATCATTGCAAGAAAGACCTCAAAGGTACATTTATGAAAAACAAAATCAAGTTGAAAACTTGTTAACGCTTGTATTTATGTCAACAGATGGTGTTCTACCAAAAACACCGTCACGCATATTTCGTTTACATAAATGTCAGACCCATGTAGCTATCTGGCTTGCTATACTGAGTTCGAAGACATTAACATGTCTAAAAAATTTACGCTTGCAAGCTGAATAGAAATTGTTTCATAAACGCTCAGAGTTTGTGTTTAGATCTAGTTCTTATTCTTGTCTTTCACTGACAATAGCAAATAGCTTGAAATCATGATCTGAAAGTGGAATTAAAGTTAGAGATAGTGAATGCATTCTCTGATGTTTATGTAAATGAAATACGCTTGATGGTGTTTTTGGTAGAACGCCATCTGCTGACATAAATACAAGCGTTAACAAGTTTTTTTACTTGATTTTGTTTTTCATAAATGTACCTTTGAGGTCTTTCTTGCAATGATATATATTGCAGAGGCTTCTACTATGTGGTGATGCTGAACTGATATCAGACCCATGTAGCTATCTGGCTTGCTATGCTGAGTTCGAAGACATTAACATGTCTAAAAAATTCACGCTGGCAAGGTGAATAAAAACTGTTTCATAAACACTCAGAGTTTGTGTTTAGATCTAGTTCTTATTCCTGTCTTTCACTGACAATAGCAAATAGCTTGAAATCATGATCTGAAAGTGGAATTAAAGTTAGAGATAGTGAATGCATTCTCTGACATTTATGTAAACGAAATATGCTTGATGGTGTTTTTGGTAGAACGCCATCTGTTGACATAAATACAAGCGTTAACAAGTTTTTAACTTGATTTTGTTTTCATGAATGTACCTTTGAGGTCTTTCTTGCTATGATATATAACGTGTCTTAAAAATTCACGCTTGCAAGCTGAATAGAAACTGTTTCATAAACGCTCAGAGTTTGTGTTTAGATCTAGTTCTTATTCCTGTATTTCATTGACAATAGCAAATAGCTTAAAATCATGATCTGAAAGTGGAATTAAAGTTAGAGATAGTGAATGCATTCTCTGACATTTATGTAAATGAAATACGCTTGATGGTGTTTTTGGTAGAATGCCATCTGTTGACATAAATACAAGCGTTAACAAGTTTTTAATTTGATTTTGTTTTTCATAAATGTACCTTTGAGGCCTTTCTTGCAATTATATATATTGCAGAGGCTTCTACTATGTAATGATGCTGAACTGATATCAGACCCATGTAGCTATCTGGCTTGCTATGCTGAGTTCGAAGACATTAACGTGTCTAAAAAATTCACACTTGCAAGCTGAATAGAAACTGTTTCATAAATGCTCAGAGTTTGAGTTTAGATCTAGTTCTTATTCCTGTCTTTTACTGACAATAGCAAATAGCTTGAAATCATGGTCTGAAAGTGGAATTAAAGTTAGAGATAGTGAATGCATTCTCTGACATTTATGTAAACGAAATACACTTGACAGTGTTTTTGGTAGAATGCCATCTGTTGACATAAATATTAGCATTAACAAGTTTTAAACTTGATTTTGTTTTTCATAAATGTACCTTTGAGGTCTTTCTTGCAATGATATATATTGCAGAGGCTTCTACTATGTGGTGATGCTGAACTGATATCAGACTCATGTAGCTATTTGGCTTGCTATGCTGAGTTCGAAGACATTAACGTGTCTAAAAAATTCACACTTGCAAGCTGAATAGAAACTGTTTCATAAATGCTCAGAGTTTGTGTTTAGATCTAGTTCTTATTCCTGTCTTTCACTGACAATAGCAAATAGCTTGAAATCATGATCTGAAAGTGGAATTAAAGTTAGAGATAGTGAATGCATTCTCTGACGTTTATGTAAACGAAATACACTTGACGGTGTTTTTGGTAGAATGCCATCTGTTGACATAAATACAAGCATTAACAAATTTTTATCTTGATTTTGTTTTTCATATATATATATATAACAATTTTTATGTTTATATATGAATAAAAATAATTGGATTAATTTAATAATAAAGTTTTTTATGGTAGTCAATAAAAGCTTATTTTTTTCTAATGAAAACCCTCTAGGGTTGGAATATTAAAAGTATATAGCATTTAAATATGTTTGTATTGTAGCCATGTAGCATACATTTCTGTATTTTAAATAACTGGATAATGCAGAAATAATAATATTTTATGCTCCTTAGAGTTAGAATTAGATAAATGCATGAGGAAATTGTATTCAATCTTCCAATATGTTTATAGTGAATAAGAGATAATTATTTATATATTTTTTTCTCATGACATGAAAATATGTGAATTTTTAGATATGTTTAACATAAGAGTAATATTTAAAATGTGTTATAAGTTATAAAGGGTTGTAAAAAATAAAGAAAAGTATAAAGTAAACAATTTTTTATTCTCTTTCTTCATTAATTTAATATCATTTTTGATTTTAATTTTGATGTTAAAATACTAAGTGAAAAACGTTTTTTCCTCCCTAACTTATAAGAAAGGTAAGTAAATAAAGTTTAAAAAAAGACAAAAAATAAAGTTTTAACATTTGTTTTAAATGACTACAATTGTTTTACTTTTCTCTTTATCTCTCCTGAATACAACAAACAGTGTTAACAAAATAAATATAATTAACTGATTTTTGTGTTTTTCTTTTGGAAATAAAAAAATTTTAATTAAAAAGGAGTAAAAAGAATTGTAATTTTAATTTGAGTTTTGACTTATTTTCCAAAGACAGAGATGAAAGAGAGAAATAGCAGAACAATGGGTTTTGTTAAAATTAATCTAATTGGTTATTACATTTTATCATGTAGGACATATGATTATGATTTGTTGATGACAGGATTGTTCCAAAATTAGGAGCATGGATTAATCAGAAGACTTAAACATTTTGTAAGAGGCAGTCATTTCTGACCCAGCTGTTGAAGAGAATAGTCAATTCCTGATGCAGCTGTTGAAGAGGACAGTACATTTCTGATCCAGAAGTTGAAAAAGATAGTCAATTTTGAGCCAATTGATAAGAAAGAAAAGTAGAAATCTTCACAATGCATTTGAAGAGCACAGCAGACATCTTAACGAAGTTATTAGAGAACATAGTAATTTTAATTTAGATATGTAAAGCACACTATGAGTTTAGTTATAAAATATTTTCAACAATAAAAACCACATGCTAAGTATAGCTATAAGATGAACATCAACCACCTCCGAGTAATCTGCATCACTAGAAAAATATATAAAAAAAACCTGAAGTAATCTGCAACAAAACCATGTCTCTAACCAAGAGCATGCATGTCTCTATGTTAGCCTGATCTTTATTATAAAGAAAATGGATAGGTTCTTGCTATTAGTTATCTTGAAATATCCTATTGCAAAGTAAAGAAAATGGAAATAACTATAGATAATTAACTTGATAGTAAGATTTTAAAAAAAATCATCTATTTGAAAAACCTGTAAATTACAAATGCAAATAACTCCAAAAAATGTTAAACTATAGTATAATGCATTTTATCTTTTTTGGTGTGCAGATGAAATTTACAAAGAAGTTTTTAAAATTAAGTAGCAATAGGTATTAATTAATAATTTTATTAGTAGTCTTTTTAGTTGAACATGTTTTTTTAAACTTATGTATTTTTTTTTCCACAATTGTAAAAAGAGTATTTTTAAGTAACTTCATTTTATAAAAGTTGGTATGTTTTTTTTTGTTTTGTTTTATATCATTCATGCCCCCTCCCCATTTTTTATACAAAAGGGCTAAGGTAATTTAAAATGCTCTTATCTCTGATTGAAAAACTAATCTCCTACTATTGTTATTTAAATAAATAACATAATGAAAGCAAAAGTTAATTAATTTAAGAAATAAAAATAACTAATTAATTAATTTTTTAATAAAACTATACCTTTTGATAAAAATGTATAAATCTGTAATATCATATTATTATGTTATTTTTTATTTTATTTTATTTTTATTATTAATAAGTCAGTTTATTAAAAAATTGTTTAAATATTTCTAGTGTTATTTTATTATTCCTCCATCTATCTTTTACATGAATTGGCAGTGTGTCACTTGATTTCAATACAGCTTATAGTTTGATGGACTGTTTTCAAATTATCCCAGTAAAGGTATTTTAAAATGAATTAAAAAAGCTATTATAATTATTTATCTCTTGTTAACAGTAATAGTTCATATGATTTTTGCTTCATGAGTTAGATTAGAGAACAATTGTTAGTTATATAGATGTAGGGGTTATGTTGGTGTTTGAACTTATATATGATAAGACTAGATGGTGCAAAGATATCACCTTTAGATTCCATTCACTGCATTTTTATATATTTTTTATTATTAGAAATTAAGCTTATAGTTGGCCAGTACATTAATAGTACTATGTGGCCAGAGTATTGATGATTATCAGCATGTTTAAGTATCACATCATTATTTGATTTTTATATTGTGATACAAAAGCATTTAGGTATTTTCACATAGATAATTATGCTATTTTGGCTCTAAATTTGGCAATAGCTAAATAATTAGCAGGTCTATTGTGAACCCCTTTCAAATCTACAAGGCCAACTGTTGATTTTGGAGTGTTTTTGTTGATTGTTGATGATTAATGATTTATTACCTTTTTGTAAGGTTGGATATTCACTTTATGATCTTGTTCATGTGGATTCTCATGTTCTTAGTTAATTCTTATTCACCACATTCATGTTATATTTAATTTGATTAGATATTTTAAGGGGATGATGATGGGTTTCCCATCTCCCCATAATACCCCCATGCACTTCTTTACTCATCGGATACTGTTATATATATATATATTTAAATTTATTGTTTATTTTTCAAAAAAGCATTTGATTATTAAATGTTTTCATATCTATATATTTAGTGATGCTGATATTAAATTAATAATTGAAACTTGATTGAGAGTCCAATTGTTAGTATCTTTTCTTTGTGTTGATACGGGTGGCAGTCTATGTCATTTTAAGTTTAATTTGCCATAAAAAGTAAATATCTGTATATGTGCATTTTCATAAAATTTAATAATTTATATCTAAGAGTATGCAAAACAGGCAAAACTCTTCGTACAGTATTGCCATTCAGTGTAATCCAGAGTAATCAATGCATGCCAGAAGATTGGTGCATAAAATTCCCATCTAGGGCATACACATCCAATATACCCAGACTAGTTTCTCGCTTGTAGCCTTCGTCAGTCAAGAAACTTAGATCTGAGAGCACTGCATCTAGATCTTGGGATCTATAAGACATGGTGATCATGTGATGTTTATTGGCTTGAGTATGTACCATAAATGATACATAGGCACAGTTTTAGTTAATTATCAAAGTCAAGCAGAGGAAAGGGTAGGGAGTAGTGTATGGCTGGTTAGAAAAGAAGCAATATGGAGCATATCTTATTTGATTATTAATATAATTTGAATTAATCTTAATGATAATAATTTAGATTCAATTTATAACATATTTAATTATGTGTACACATAAACACATTAAATTATTTGTGAGCATGTTTAAAAGTTTGCAAAATTAAATTTTTACTTTTCAACATTAAATTAATAAAAAAAAAATGAAATTCAGTTATAATATATTCTTTTAAATAATT
The DNA here is from genome assembly GCA_028023455.1 of Epiperipatus broadwayi. Lineage (NCBI taxonomy): Eukaryota > Metazoa > Onychophora > Udeonychophora > Euonychophora > Peripatidae > Epiperipatus > Epiperipatus broadwayi. The sequence goes on along the minus strand of JAQFVV010012450.1, from coordinate 1,530,481 downwards.
CAATTAAAATATTATTATTTGAATAAAAGTTGTTTTTAGTTATCAGAATGGCTTTAATTAAATGTGTTTTTTACAAAACAAAGGAAAACAAGATAATAAATTAATTAGATCTGAGACTAGTTGGAATGTGGAGGTGCTAAAACAAAAGGCTTGCTTTTCATTTCCATGAAAGGTAAAATAAGTAGAATAATATTGTTAGAAGATATCTCTTAGTATATAAAGACGATAAACATTTTTGTAATTCATTCACTCAGTTTCCAGCTGTAGGAGATAGGGTTATTGTGTTTAAATATATTATTTCCTCTGTACTTCTCTCTAAAATTGAGATAACTATTGAAACTCTTAATACAGCCCCTATGAAACACTAGCAAAACCTTAATATTAATTAAAATATATAGTAAATGGGAAAAAAACTATAAGTAAACAAGATTCTCAGTCTCAGTTCTTAATATCCTCATCAATGGTTATCATGTTTATCTACTATTAATCTTCCTCCAATCAACTATAAAAATTTGACGGAGTTGGAAAATTTATTGTTATGCAACTGTTTTTGTATATGGTACATTACACAAGAAATATTAAGGATCAACGACAAATTAAAATTCAGACATTCAGAGATAATATATATATATATATTTCAGGATTGTCCGGAGACTGTTCACACACAATAAAGTCACATAGCAAGATTGTAGGTTATTTTTTAAAATCTTTTATACAAACCTTTACTAAAACTTAAAAAAAACAGAAAACTCATTCATTTAAGCTTTTACTGATAAATTATAGGTGCGATTTGTTTTTAACTTTCATTATTAGTTTAATTTTATTAAGGAGAATATATATATATATATATATAACCTTATAATTATTTATATTATGCAATAATATTTCAGCAAAAATTTCTTTTGTTATGGTAAAAATACATTTTAAAATATTAAAGATGTACTAAGGGAGTGAAAAATTATTTCTCACGCATTGCTTGTTTATAATTAGTTAAATGTGACCGAGAGAAAATCAATTATAATAAAAAATAGGATTTTTGAATTATGCTTCTCTAAGATTGTATGTTATTTAATCCATTGTTTTTATAAATCTTTATGTAAAAATGTATGGACTTAAATGAGTTTTATTTCATATGTATAAAAAAAATATAGTTTAATAAATTGAGTTTGAGGAATAGATGATATAATAAATAATTTACCATTATATGTATATTAAAAATTAGTTAGCACTACATACGTCTTAATTATTAGATTAAAACTTATTTAATCTTAGTATGGGAACATATATGTGTGGGTATATGTTTATAATGAAAATTTGAAAAGTGCTTGCTTTAAGAAATAAATTATTCTATTATTAGAATTGAATTTAAGTATTATAAGTGATTAATGTATAAATGTTGAAGAGATATTTGTAATCTATAAATCTTATAATCTCATCTTAAGTAAAAACAATACTGTGTAAAAAATGGTATTCATTAATATTCTCAGACAAAATGCAATTTGGATTAATGGTAGTTGAATATGAGCAGAATAATTTAATAATTAAATGCACACAGAGTCACACAAGCATTTATATTATGAAATAACATAAATATAATATAACCATTTATCATTTGTTATCATTGAATGTATTTAGTGTTAACCATTTCCAGATGTATGATAAAGGAGAACAAAGGATATGTGATTTATTTGTAGTTACTTACCATGAACACTTAACATATATCTCTACCATGAGTCTTATTTAGATATTGGATTTAATAAAGTATATATATATATATATATATATATATATATATATATATATATATATATATATATATATATATATATATATATAAGCATCACATGATCACCATTTCTTATGCTTGCTTATAATTGTTGTTAAAAACAAGCAAAACTCGCTGAACATATTGCCACTCAGTGCAAATCAGAGTAATCAATGGAAGCCAGAAGGCTTGTGCATAAAATCCCCATCAAGTGCCTACTGATCCAATATTCCCAAACTAGTTTCATGTCTAATGAATGGCAAGAAATATAGAGTTTTGCTTGTTTTAACAACAGTTGTAAGCAAGCATAAGAAATGGTGATCATGTGATGTTTATTGGCTTAAAACCAATCCTGCATAATATAATAGTGGTGGCTATGATTATTCAAAAACCAAAGACACCAAAATATAGTACAGAACTGCATTCAGACCTATATGACTATATAAGCTAATAACTTTGGATTGAAAATATTAGAGTGTTTTCAAATTTAAGACTCATAGTTTTGTAGTTAAGTAGAGATAAAAGGTGGCTGCTGGAGGGTTGCATTAGATCCTAAGATCTAGGTGCAGTGCTCTCAAATCTAAGACTTCTCACTGACAAAGACCACCCACCAGAAACTAGTCTGCAGATATTGGATGAGTAGGTAATAGATAGGGATTTTAAGCACAAGCCTTCTGGCATCCATAGAATACTCACAGTTGCACTGAGTGGCAATATGTTTAGAGAGTTTTGTCTGTTATATATATATATATATATATATATATATATATGAAAACATATATATATATATATATATATATATATATATATAATGTTTTCACAGTTGTATGATATAGATAAATTATTTTTTGAGTTAAACTATGTATTATTTTCTATTACATACCGATAATTTGATGAAATACCATCCGCCATTGTCAAGGTTAACTTTTGAAAGAAAAATCAATAGATCTCAAACTGTAATGTGAGTGAGGATGAGATGAAAAATGAGATTTAGCTTGACATAGTTTAGCATTCAGAGTATAAGTCTTATCAAGATATTTATTTCCCTCAGTAGTTACACCTATTAATTTAAAGTTAGTATTAGAAGACATAGATAAAATGAGAGGTTTCCATATAACTGGAATACATTGTGCTTCATCAACCTTATTTAAATCAGTAGGTCTTTTTAATATCTCAATTGACTCTCTCATGGTCCTTAAATCATACGTTTCTAAATTATCAAGTATTTTCACACTGTCCAAATCAGGTTTTTGACCAATTTCTAAAGTGGTCCTGTTATATGTGCCATTGAAAATGTTATTATTTTTTGTTTTATGTAACTAATGGTCATTTTATTATATCCGATGAATGTTGTTAAAAAAATGAGCATATCTACTTCTTAGTAATTTTATTAATTCTGTATATAAATTGTTTCAACTCTGATATTTTTCAATTGTAATAAACAGTAGGGGCAATATCCTTAAGATAATGCTAAGAAATGATTTATTATTAGGAACAAGATAAATAAAAAATATGATCAATAAATTATGATAGCAACATGGGAATTTGAAAAAACATCAGAGAAAAAAATCATTTTTAAACTGTATCATTAATGTTTGAACACATAAATCAAATTTTGATAATGTGTTCACCAAATTGTTAGAGTTATATTAGATACAACAAGATAATTAATGTTATATTAAATGAACTAAATATTTAAACTTGAAAATGTAATTATTTAAGGAAAATAAACCATTTATGCAATATTCAAATTTATTCAAACCTTTGTAAAAGTCATAAATGAAAAGTAACTCTTTTGGAGAGTTGATATATTTTCTATATGAATGTGAAATATTAGGCATTGCATTATTAACCAATAGTGTCATTGTGTATAGTTTATATATAAGCAAACTTATTGGAATATTTGTTAAATTAATATATTTTATAAGGATTTTTCTAATAGTGACCCTAGTCAATGTACACATCAATGATATTCATAATACCCTGGCATAATCTAGAAATAATTATATGATGTGATAGTTATTAAATGAATTGGAGAAGATGCATATAGAAAAATAAAGAAAAGGTAAGATTTTCATATTAATGCTTTAATAACTTTTTTCTAATATGGATAAATAATCATATTTCTTTTATTTTAAGAAACATTTCACTAAAACTTGAGATAGAAGGGAACATTTTCAAAAAAGATTGGAATTTGAATCCAATTTATCTAGTTTAAATCTTCTATCAGGCAAAGGAAAACTTGATGATATCCATCCAAACTAAAAGTAATTTTTGACAAATTGTGCATGATATTTAACAAGGCAAAACTTTCCATACAGTAGTGCCATCCTGTGCCAACCAGAGTAATCAATGGATGCCAGAAGGCTTGTACATAAAATCCCTATCTAGTGCCTACTCATCCAATATATCCAGACTAGTTTCTGGCTTGTGGCCTTCGTCAGTGAGGATCTTTGGATCTGAGAGCACTGCACCTAGATCTTAGGATCTACTGTAACCCTCCAGCACCCACCTTTTAACTCTATTTAACTACACAACTATGAGAATGAAATTGAAAAACACGATAATATTTTCAATATAAGATCAATAGCTTATATAGTCATATGGGTCTGAACTCAGTTCAGCACCCATACATTTTGGTGTTTTTGGCTCTTTAATAACCATAGCCATCACTATCCTATTAGGCAGGATTGGTGTTAAACCACTAAACATCACATGATCACTATCTCATACTAGCACATAATTGTTATTAAACAAGGCAAAACTCTCTATACAGTAGTGCCATATTGTGCCAACCAGAATAATCAATGGATGTCAGAAGGCTTGTGCATAAAATCTATATCTAGTGCCTATTCATCCAATATCACCAGACAAGTTTCTGTTAAAATATATGATAAGTAGGAAATATTCAAATGTCACAAAAACACAAAGAAAAAATTCTTTCTATGCCATTCATGATAATCAAGCCTATTGTCCCTATCTAGTCTATAATTATAATGGCTCACATTTAATAGCTTTCTATAATGATGAAGATATCTATAACATTGACTCCTCATAATCTGGTGGTTATGAATATATGTACAGTTGTGTAAGTTATTATCATTCCGGGAGTATATAATCACAGTAAGAGATTGTCATCGCTATTTCCTTTTTGTATCAAGAAACTTTCTTTGGTACAGAAAAAATAAACGTGTTGTTCCATATTGTCAGGATAAGGGTAATGCAATTACTGACTTATTTAATAGACATCTAGTTAAGCTAAAATATCAACACTCACATACAGACAATCTGTGTTGGGCACTCTATAGAAAATGCTTATGCTGTTAAGATTCTAGTAGGTATAAAGGGATTTAAAGGGATTATGTAATTCAAGAATTTCAAGATCTATAATTTCATCATGAATTGGACAAATAAAAGGGTATATCTATGGATGTGCATAATATTATTCGGCCTACTTATAGTTAGGATTATGAATAAGTAGATCTTTTTTATTACTTTGTTTTTATTCGGAAAGCCACGAATACATATTAAGAACTCGTTTAGTTTTAATTGATAACTGTTATTATTTTGTGAATGTCGATACTAATAAATTTAGAAAAAAACAGATCTGTATTTTGTTTCAAAAAACTTTTAAGTAGTCTTTTGTAAAGTTTAATTCTTAATGAAAACAATTAAAATCAGTTATATATATATAATGAAAGAAGTAGGAGGATATTGTGAATATAGATTAGCAGTTTATATTTATATAAATAAAAATGTATTTATCTTAAATTTAAAATATATATATATAGGAGTTTTTACCTTAAAATCGCCTAGTTTAAATATGTGGCAAATTATAGTTTAAATCCAGAGATTAAAATGATTTAACTTGCTAAGTTTATTTTTAATGATATACCAACATTTTTGCTGCCCTAAAGGAGAAGTTACAGATTGCTAAAAGTCTATCTATTTTTTTCATATGTCATAGCATCGGCCGGGATGCGAACCCACAACCGTCTGCAACCAACTACTTGCTTGCAAGGCTGCTGCGATAACATCTCGGCTAACAACGCTTTCTGATGAAAACCAGTCTATCTATTTGCTTATTATAAATGCATATTTTGCTTACATGTACATACGTGGGACTGAAAAAGTATGTGTATACAAACGTTTAATTAGCTAAGCGAATATTTAGAATGAAATTTAAGAGCTATGAAATAATAATATAAAAAAATAGCGGTCTGTACAGAGTTATTCCGTTATTCTTAAACTCTAAGTTTATTTTCGATCAAAATTTTTAAAGTAAATAGTATTGTATGAATAAAAATTGTTAAGGGGGAGGGGGTAATATATTGTGGTTAATGGAAGTTTTGCATATATGTGATATAATGTCCTGGTTTATAGTTTAAAAGATGTCTGTATAATTTAAAAAAAAATTTGAATAATAATTATAAAAAAAGTAAAATAAAAAAAAAACCCAGCCAATATATATACTCATTATACTTTATATTAATCTTTTTAAAATATATATATATACAGAGATGTGATATATATATAAACACACAGATTTTAAAATTAAAAGATACAAAGTATTTTGAATTATAAATTCTAATTTCTACTTAATATATATTTCACAGAATAATAAATATTAAATTGTTTTTAATTTACAATTTTTAACAGCTTTTATATATTATTATCTATCTGCATATACATTTATTTCTTCAGTTATTTTGAAAACTGTGGATTGATATTTCATTACACTTTTAAAAAGTAAAAGTTTTTTAAAACACTTTTGGAAATCTGTTTTTTTTTTTTTAAGACGGGGAAAGCGAAAAAATGTAAATTTAGCTCTTGATTAGAGGCGTATTTAAGTTACTTCATTTAGATTATGTATATTTAAAATAGAGGAAATAATTTTTTTCCCCATATGTAAAAACATCGGCAGGAATCGAAGCCGCGACAACCGTCTGCAAGCAACTGCTTGCTTAGCAAGGCGGTTGCGCTGACCTCTCGGCTACCAACGCTTGACATAGAGGAAATAATTTATATAAATATTAGGCCAATAATAACAATACAAATATATATATACATTTTTTTCAACAAACACATACATATATTTAATTATATCTAAAAAAGATTTTATGCATGAAAAAAAAGCGAAATTAAGTTTAGCTATTCCATGTGATTATTTAATTAAAGATAGATATATGCAACTTTAACTGGTTTATTGTTTGTATCTGGACAAGAAATAAGCTTCGGCATAATAAATTAGTAGTAATATTTAATCGTGTGTTTACATTAAGTGTATAATGTCAAAGTGTGAGGGTAGAAAGTTCAACAATTATAAATTAAATAAAAGTATAACTATAAATTCCTTACAATTATTAAATTTGCAAATAAAAACTGCCATCTTAAAAATATTCTGGTAAATAGCAAATGTGTAGTTATGTCAAAATAATATTTAAAAATAAATGAGAAAAATATGGGGTAACAAATATATAATAATAATTAAAAAAATCAAATAAAAATGAATAAATAATTTTTTTAATTTATATAGAATTAGTCAATCTTATAAACAACCAATATATTTTTAGAAAAACAAGCAAGAATAATATAGGTGGCTAGACACCAAAAAATAAAAATATACTATTGAAAAACCAAACAGTAAAATACAAATAAAAAAACACATTACAAATTAATGATCGATCATATCTGATGACTAATGGGTTTGTGGTGACTGTTTTGTTCTTATTGATTATCATCTATACAGTTTACACTATTATCCACTCTGAGATTTTTGAATGGATAATATAAAATTTACTAATATATAATTAAACACAGCCAATTTGAAATTGTACCAGACTTAGATATGTATATGTAATATATTTTGTTAGAAAGCCTTTTTTTTTCATGTTAAATAAAAAGTAGAAATATATAGATACAAAATGCTTAAGGACGTTATTATTTTTCTATTTTTTAAATCATTTATTTATATTAGTTAAAAAAAGTCAAACGCTCTCATTAAATTAATTTCAAAGAACAGATAATTTATAACGTCAACTAAATCTTGTTGAGGCTTCAAAGTTAAACTTAATTACAATCCCAGAGCAAAACATTGACGTTTAGGTCAATCTTTTGTTTAAATTGTTCTTTCTAAGAGATTTAAAACACTTTTTCTTTCTTACAAGTAATTAAAATTCGTTTTTTTAATGCTGCGATTAATTAATAAAATACATAATTAGTTTAATAATTAATATATAGGAATTACTTCTTTTTTTTTTTTCATTTTATATAATATATGTACAATTTTTGGTAATTATTTATTAGTTACTCAGGGATATATATTTGTTGACTTAAAAGAGCCACGAACAAATATTATGCAGTAAATTTGATGTCTACTTTAGAAAGATGTTCAGAAGGAAATTGATCATCTCTTCTTAATAAATTTAAAGTGTAATTTTGAAATTAAAACTTTATTTTGGAGATTTGGGTGAAATAACAATTAGAAAGAAATAGATCCCCCCCCCCATGCTGACATCTTACAAAATAGTCCTTACTATTTGTTCATTGTCCACAAAAACTACACTCAACCCCATTACTTATTTTTCTTTAGGTTCCTTTATAGAATAAGAAAAGACATTTGACACTTTAAATCCATCTCTCTTATGTAGGATTGTTTTGACTGAAATACACACAGAAATTTTGATTAAAAAAGAAATTGTTCATTTCCTTTGCTTTTATTTTATTTTGTCACTGCAACACCACAAAAATCTTCATGTATCAATTTTCAATACTAGTCGTAAGTGTAAACAGATGAAAAAAACTAGTCAACCCTTGTCATGAAAGTGATGCTAAACCCTCAAAAAAGTCTTGTACACACTAACAAAATCTAGTTTCACCAAAAAGTGGTGACAAATCTGAAAAATTAGACGTTACTCTTCAATGTCATGGGCTTTTAATGTCATGCCAAAACCTTAAATGTATATACTTAAAAAATACTTTCAACAACTCATTTCTTATTATTTTCTTCTTCCTTATTTGTTTAATTATTATATATAACTAAACTAATGTTTCTTTTGTTCATTTGTAACTTTACTGTTTTTAAAAAAATACTTTGTAGAAGTAAATTGGAATTTGTACAGAATTTGTATTCTTGTTGTTCTTAATTTATTTATTTAATTAAATTTCTCAAATTTTAGCTACCTATTATAATATTATTTCTAAAAAAATACATATTATGTATTTTATTTAATATTGTTTACATAACACACTAATCTTTTATTTATTTTTGTTTGTAAATAAAAAATAATCATATTTCTACTATTTTTTTATATGTTATAGCATCGGCCGGAAGCGAACCCACAACCGTCTGCAACCAAGTACTTGCTTGCAAGGCTGCTGCGATGACCTCTCAGCTACCAACGCTTGAAATATTTCTACTATTTAATCTACTTATCACTTAATTTATTTATTAGTGGTTTGGTGGTTTCCCCACATGTCAATAAATGTCCCTAAGCACCTATTAAATGTTTATTCAACTTTTGACAACGTCTATATTTTTTGGTAGTAAAACATATAATGATTGATGTTTATTTGAATGTTTGTGCTGATGACATTTTAATTATAGTTATATGTTATACTTACTATTTCCATTAGCTAATTTAATTTTTAAATGTTTTTAGAAAGTTTCAAATTTTATTTACACTTCTCATAAGCATATTCAACTGTTGTAATGATGAATAGTTAGTATATACTATACCATGCCTTATATACTAAATATAAAATATATTTGAAGAAATGTAAATGAAATTTGAATATTAAAAAAACACATTAAAAATAAATTAGATGATGGAATAGTGCAACATAAAAGTAAAAATAATGAAAAAATAAATTACTGTAATTTTAATTTTATTTTGAGATCTCCAAATAGAAAATAGAAAACACTATTTTTAATGGAATAAACTTTTGCATTAGTCTATACAGAAGGCTGATTGGAGAAATTGAATATAGAAAGAAAAACTAGATCATCATATATTGAGAATGTAAAAAAAATTTGTTTAATGAGAATTGTTTTTATAATGTGAACATTAATACATTAAAGATCTGCCTTTCAAGCTATTGTGCATATTTTACGAGTGTTAATAATAAATGAATACTTTCACTCCCAACACAAGATATAGTATTAAGAAAGAATAAAATGAATCTACTTATTCTTTCCAACCCAAATGCTTATATATGGGCAAATCTTAAGTACTGGAAGTGAAAGCATGAGAATCTTTAATGTATTACAATTTATAAACATGTACTATATAAAATAAATGCTTATTTACAAATGTGAACATTAAGAAAAGTGAAAAAATGAAGACATTGATCTTATTGGATGATGTAAGAATAAAATGAGTGATAGAAAATTAAAGATTTAGACAATGAACAGAATAGAGAAACTATCAAATTGGTTAAGGACTCAGACAAAGAGTACAGAAAAAGAGGATTAATTGAGTTGGTTATGTGACTCTTTTTAGATATTCTAATAATAAAAACTATACAATAATCAGAAACTTCTATGCAAATACCCACCTTTTAATATGAAGTTAAGAATCTCTCTTTCTGTTCATTTATAATTCAAAAACTAATGGGAAAATGTTTTAAAAACTGAGAAAATGTTTTAGGATGTTTAACTTTCTCACATTACAAGTAAAATTATGATACGGCCGAAATACTGCATATCTTATATAAAATAAAGACAATTAGCACACCTTGTGCAAGATCCATACAGTCTTTATTGCAAGAAAAAAGTAAAAAGAAAAAAAAGAATTGTTAATGGTCAGGAGTTAGACCAACCAATGAGTGTTTGTTTAACCATAAATTAAACTTGGGGTTCATTTGTTTATGCTGTTATTCATATATTTAAAGTGGTTGTGGTTAAACAAAAAATTTAAATATATATAAAAAATGAGCTAATTTGAATTCATTTATTTATTTTATTTTATTTTTTGTTTTATAATAAATGAGCATAACTTATTTACAGTATGGATTTTTCTTAGTGCTCTTAAGGTTAAAATATATATACCAAAAGAATAATGTGAAAAAAAACTGTACTTATAATGATAGTATAATTAAAAAAATATATACATCTATATCATTAATAATTTTGATATAGAAAATTATGATAAATATTAATTCCTAGTTTCTTAATTTCATTTAAATTCATAAACATGGAATTTTAGACAAATTTCTTTCTATTTATTTTTGTGCATTTTCTCATTAAATTTACATTACTTTCTAATTTTTATGTCATTATAATTGTATAGTTTTATCTTCTCATTGCTATAATACCTACTTTTCATTTTGTTGTTGTTTTTGAACTATTATACTATCAATTTTGTAGAAGACTATTGGAATGTGTAAAAAGGTATATATTTCCATTGATAATTGATGTAATAATTTTGAATTTTTTCTCCATGTTTCTACTCAATTTTGTCAAAATTTAATGTATTTATATGCTGACAACTTTTATTTTTTAACTTTGATTTCATTACAAAATTAAAGAGGATTTGAACATGGGCTTTTAAGCTTCCATCAGCTATCCTCTCCATATTCTAGTTCACACACATCACAAGATAAATAATCTCCAATATATGTATTTCATGCTAAACTAGTACTCATCAGTTGGTCCAGATCATCATCTCCCCCACACACATATAATCAACGTTCATTACAAAAATTGTTTTTACATTAGCACAAGCACAAATATTCTGTGATAATATTTGTTTAAATCTATTTTTGCTGAATTATGAATAAATTTGCTTTAATTAGAGAAAATGTTGATCATGAAAAAAAAATTGACTTAAAATAAGGTTTTATTATTATTACTACAATTGTTAAATGTAAATTAAAATATATGAACCAAGTATATTTGTATATTGCCATTTAAATCGTAAACAACTGAAATACAATTTGCTCTAAATATTTTGGCTGATTTAATGTTATCTTCTTCTATTGTTATGTATCAGATTGACTTCTTATAAGATGTATTGGACATAAACAAAGAAACTCTTTTTTTTTTTTTTCAATAAAATGTTGCTTAAATTTACAGCAATTTTTATTCTTAATGCTCAGAGATGTCTCTCTAGTTGTTTCATATTTAATTATAACATTATAATATTTTATCCTTATGAAATTGGTACATGCTAGTTTAATTGCATAATATTGAAATGAATAAAAATGGATCACATCAATAAATTTAAATATCAATCGATTAAAATTTAAATTATCTTAAATATCATGGCTGATTAAATGTGTGACTCTCATGCTATTGTTATTGGCCAACTTGCACGTGATAGGTTAACTCCACAAAAATAAAAAAAATATTCATTTTCTTTCTGTAGTTTAGTTGTCTAATGTGACAAAACTTGGAGGCTCTCCCTGGATAATGATTTATTCAAACATGCTTGTATATATAGTAGACAAATGGTTTGTTTTAATAGATATGTAGATATAAGGGTAAATGTATCGGTGGAAAGGTTGTTAAATATATAGACAGATGTAAGCCTGACAGAGAGAATCAAATAATTTTGTCTTTTTAAAAGCTTTTTTGTTTTATCGTTTGTAATCAATTATATGATCACCAATAATTTATATTTAATATTTTAGTATTTTATTCCACAGAGAGGCAGAAACTCTGTAAAATATGCAATTTTAAAGAGAATTGATAAAAATAATGTAAAACATTGAAACACTTTTATATTTCATATTAATCTCTTAAATTTTAAATGTCTTTATAGTATTTAGATTTGATTATAATTCTTCAATTTTCTTTAAAGTGCAAAATATAAAATGCTCTAAAACGCACAAGCATACAAAGCTGAAGACAAAATAAAGAAATGTATATATATATATAATTTTAATACGTATATTTAATTAAGTGGCTAAGTGCTTTCAAAGGTCAGAGCCCTCATACTCATAGCCATTTTGTAAATTAGACAAGAAATTGATTAGGAGTGATGTAAATTTATGCAAATGCGATAGTTACGTATTCCATTTCCTGGATATTTTGTAGCAAGAGTCTTTTCTATTTATGGCGTCGCTATCTCTAGTGATAAAAGTAAGCCTCTCTTATTTTCCTTTTGAGATCGTGTCACTCTCTGCAAACTACAACTGTATCTCTAGATTGGCAATCATGATCGGCTGACATATAGTGCTGTGCAATAATTGAACTACAAGAAGTGTCCACCAATGCTTTATTATAGGAGTATGTGTGTTGGGATAGCCTAGTGGACAGAGAGACCTGGGTCTCACCATAATATGATGGTTTACAGTATTTAATTTCTTATCTATTTACAAAATGGCTATGAATATGAGGGCTCTGATCCTTGAAAGCGCTTAGCCACTTAATTATATATATATATATATTGTAATGATATATAAATATGTCGTTACATTAATTTAAAATAAAAACTTAAAAGTTCGCAAATAAAAGTAAAAAAACTAAACGCTAAAATTAAAATGTTTGTTAAATGTATATACATTCGCACAGATGCCAAACTTTAAAAATATTTTTTTTTAAAAAAAAAAAAAACAAATAAATAAGTATTTGAACGTATTTTTTTATAAAAAAAAAGTACAAGATTTAAAAATAAAAACAGGTATTAATTAATTCTCGTAATCTGTAAATGGAAATGATTGTTTATGAATTATCAAAAACCAAACTGGCCCTTGGGCTCTTGTATAATTAAAATGATCTGATGAAAGATAGATAAGAAAGTAAAAAGAAATTAGCTTGACCAATGGAAGCACTAAGCCTTGGCTCGGACCCTAATGAATGTGATGGATTAGTGACATTTTGTTGATTGAATCCGTGTGGGTAATATAAAAAGAGAAATACAGTTTTTTCTGACAGTTCCAGCGTTGTGTGTTTGAGAGTTGTGGTAGGATGCACATACCACACTCTCTATTTAAAAAAGAAAAAGGAAAAGACTGTGATACCTTGAACCAGCTATTGCCATCTCCAGAACATTATCTTCCAATGGAGGCGTCACGGGAATTAAAAGCAGAAACCTGGACTCTTCTACCGTAAGCTATATTGACATGAACTCTAAATTTAAAAATAATTAAGAACTTTTGTTCAAGCTTATGAACTTCCATCTGACTCTTTTAAGTTTAAAATCAAATTACTAATGTTTAATTTTATATGTTTTCCGATTGATAAAAATCATTTCCATTTTTTTTTCTTATTGTATAAATTGTTATTGTTTAAATTTTAAATGATGAAATTTAGGTTGGGTATAGACGTTGCATAGATTCGTTAGCGGTTGATTATGTTGAAGTTTTCACATTTGATTAGAATATATAGGTCAATGATGTTAATGCGGGTATCTTATGATGAATGCCATGGGGCCTTGTGTATTCCCTTTGCAATTGACGTGATCGATGATTTTGTATTTTGATCGATTGTATTTAATTTGGATGTTTTTGACCATGTAATCTGTGCAGCTGATCAATACTCAGCATTTTAAAAACAAATTTATAAAAATAATCTGTGCGAACATATTTAAATGTTAAATTTAAGTCGGGCATGAATGGCTATATAGTTTTGTAAAGTTATATTAAGGGAGGGTAATCTTAGGTTATTCATTTCATAGTTGAATTGGTTCAATGTTTCACAGTTGAATTGGTTCAATGGATTGGATATATTTGTGAAATTGTAGATGTAATATGAGATCCGCTACAGGCAGGATTATATATATATACGCCACCCACCTTCTGTTTGCCTATGGATGGGTTTGTAAGATGGCAAAGGACTGCAGTCCATTTCTATGGAGCTTTATGTTTATTGTTCTACTCGCCAACAGATGTGACATTCCTGTTGGTGGAGAGACAATGTCTTCTCTAATTCTACTTGCTGTTCAGATGTACATTCCTGACAGTATAGTATTTTGTGTCATAGTATTTTTATGCTACATTGAATACATAAATGTATCAGATGGATTGGCACCGGTTTGATTGTGAAATATAATTGCCTAAGGTTAAATCAGGGAAGAATATTTTCTTTTCAAATGCAGATCTATGTAGTCTATTCATACTCGACTCCCTAAATGAATATTAAACTCATGGTTGTAATTTACATAAATGTAAAACTAAAGATTAATAGAAAAATCTAAAATGGTGAATTTATTCCTCAAAATTTAAATGTTATTTTATATGTGCATAAATAAATATTTTTATGTGTTAATTTCTGGCAGTGGCTTTTATTTATTTATATTTAAGATATAAATTAAGATATAGATTTTTATCTCTGCGTCTCCACAGAGCTAGTGACTTGGGCTAACCATCTGAATATTTAAATAAAGTGGAATCTTAACAGCGCATATCTGCCTACTCTATAAATTTTTCTAGGTTTAAATGCCTAGATGGCGCCTTGTAGAGCAGATATCGTAGTTTGCAGTTAGATTCGATCTCCACTTTCATTTCGATCGTTATAATATATATGTATATTAAAATAAAATATATATGTAAAAGGAACTACAGACAGTATCGGATGTATATTAAAATGCTATAATATAGATACAGCATTTTCTACTCATCAAAAGATCAGCAATATAATAACCAAGCCTAAGGATTCAATCCCTCTTGAATCTCATGATGTCTATCAAATCTCATGTAAAAATTGTAAAGCTTCTTACATAGGTATGAGTAATCATCGCATCAGTGTTAGGAGAGATGAGCATGCTAATGCAGTTAAACAACACTCATCATCATCAGCACTCTCACTCCATACTATAGATTCAGGTCATAAAATTGATTTTTCTAGTACCAGGATCATATCCAGATGTGATAATCTCTACCAATGCAAAATTAGAGAAGCCATTGAGATACTTAAAAGGCCAGATTGTATCAATAACGAGATGAAACATGTAAACTTCCTCCTATTTGGAAAGATTTTTTTTTATAAAACATTCCCAAATTTAACATTTTTTTCTATTGGTGGAATTTTAACATTTTATTCAAATCAGTGATTGTAGCGCCTCTACAACCGTCTTTCTACCTTTTATAACTCTGTGGATGGCTTGTGTGACCAAGTCAAAATGTCAGTATATTAATATTAAAAGTTTTTAACACGGATGAACCCGCAAAATATGTATTATATATATATATTTCTTTATTTTGTCTTCAGCTTTGTGTGTTTGCGTGTTTTATCTTGCATTTTAGAACAATTAGCCACGAAGTTTAAACTGTTTGCTCATTTCAATTTTCTTTATGTAAAATTACTATTTTATTTAATTGTTTTCTTTTTTACTTTTAAAAAATATTCATATAATAATATAATGATTGTTTCAATTTTTACAGGTATCATCTAACATTAAAATAATTTTATTTCATAATTTGCAGCAATTACATAATTTACAATTGAATAAACTTCAGTAATTATGTATATATGCACATGCATAGAAAACAATGTACTGTAACTACTTTCTTAAGGACATTTACTATATTACACAGCAAATTTATTAAACATATATGCCACAATATTAGCCTTTGAATCAGTTAACAACATTTAATCTTTCACCAAATAATTAGGGAATTCTATTGACATTTTGTGTTTTTGATTGTCCTCATCATAAATATATCAAATCAAATTTCTATAAGTAAATGTTTTTGCTGTAATAAATATATTCAATGTTTTGGAATAATACAAAAAATTATTGAAAAAAGTATTTTCATGCTATGCAAATTATCAGAATATAATATTCTACACAGACATGATAAAATTAGGAGATGTCTAATAATTAAAAATAAAAAATCAGTTGTAAATTGGGAAGTATATGTTATAGAAATGTATGTATGTTGTGCGAAACAATTTCTACTGAGACTAGAGAATTTATGAAAAAAAGAAGAAATATGAAGATATACAAAAATGATGCATTAAAAAGGATTGAATACCTCAAATTTTGTAAAATGGTGCAGAAAAGAATTGAAAATCATATAAAAAAGTAAAACTGTGAACTAGCAAGGAAAGAATAAAAGTCTCAAGAGTGCAAAACAACATTTTGGTATTGGTAGGAAATTTATACCTGCCATAAGAAAAAAAGATGGAATTATTATTAAAAAGAGAGATGATATCATGAAATGGGTAGAAGACTTTTATCAAGAATTATATAGTTGTAAAGAACAAGTAACTCCTATATTTATTATATGATAAATTGCTCAGAATTTTAAATGAAGAGGTGAGACATGCAATTAAATTTATAAAGAAAGGAAAGGCTCCAGATAATGATCGAATTATAATTATTATATTAAAAGAAGCAGATGAAAAAATAGAATTTTTTTAGTAAAGTTATTTACCAAATGTCTAAATGATAAAGATGTACCAGATGATTGGAAGAATGAAGTATTAATATTAATATTTAAGATAGGTGATAAAGAAAATATTAGAAATTACAGACCTATCAGCCTTTTATCAGTTTTATACAAAATTTTTACCAAGATAATTACAACTCATCAACAGAGAACATCAGATTTCCACAAACCAAAAAAAAAAAAAACAAGCTGGATTTGAAAGTGGGTTTTAGTACAGTAGATCATATCCAAATATTGAGAGAAGTTAAAGGAATGATAAATGAATATGAGTTGCCAGTTCATTGAGTTGCTATTATGCTTTGGATTTGTAGATTATGAAAAGGCATTTGATTCTATAAACATTTTTGCAGTGATTAAAGTCTTGGATCATGAAGGTATAGCCCCAGGATATTGTCATATTCTGAAAATATTTATAAAAATGCAACAGCAACAATTAGATTACATAACGATACTAGGAAAATCAACATTGAGAAGGATATAATACAGAGTGACTCCATACCCCCAAAACTTTTTACAGCAGTGCTGCAAGAAGTATTTTGTGGATTAAAATGGTCATTTAGATTTTGCAGATGATGTAATTGTTTTTGCAAATAATGCTTTTGAGCTGCAGGAAATGTTGCAGGAGTTATCAGATAAAAGTAGGAAAGTAGGATTAAAGATAAATATTAAAAAGATTAAAGTAATGTTCAATGGATTAGAATATTTATAAAAGGAATAGTTGGTTATCATCTAATAATTAAAATGCCCACTGAATTCTACACCTGAGTTTGTCATCATGGGGATATTGAAGAAGACATCCTGGAATAATGTTATTATGATCTGAAATAAATGATGAATTTAGTAATGAATACCAATAAATAAATCTTTTAAAAAATACCTTTCAATTAACATTAATAATCAAAGAAATAATAGTAAATCACTGATAGATATCTATCAAAATTTTATTTTTTCTTAATGAATTAAATTAATTAATTCAGTGTACCTTATTATTTGATACCATCTAAGTAATAAAATCAAGTAAGTAAGAATTAAGTTGATTATTGATGTATTTTTAGAAAACAAATCAAAATTAAAACAGCTAATATTTAAGATTTCATTTAAATTTATAAAATGGCATTACTTCATTTAAAAAACAGAAAATATTTTTTAAAAAATAATAATAATAATATAAATTTGTTTTATATTTTATGAAAGATTATGTATTTCACTCTTTTATGACCATACATGTTAACAATTTTTAGATACAGATGATATCTAATAATTGCAATCTGACAGTGATTGGTTATACATATATACTGTATGGAGAGAGTTTTGCCCTGTTTTATAATGAATTATGTTACATTGCAATTGTTAAAATTAAAGTTGTGTTATTTAACTTTACTATCTCAAAGAAATGATATTTATCTTAATAAATGTATATTTTTTATTATTAATCTAGGTATCATTTGATTTCCCTATTATACAAATTATTTTACTACATAATTTATTTTATTTTTAACATATTTAATCATACTACACCTCATTAGCAAAGAACCTATTTACTTATTCAACTTTGTTTTCTTTGCCAAGCAAAATACTTTTCTTTGGACTTATATCCATCTTACAAATTCATGAATCTGTTATAATGTAGATCTAAATTATTATTAATCCACTTGTAAATCAGCTTATTTAATCATCTGTTTAGCAGTTATATTCTTGGACTGTTAAATTTAAGTGCATTTATTATCCATTACATTTTTAGCTGTCCAGATCTGTGAATCATTTGTGAGTTAGTCAATTTTTCTCAGTTGAGGAGAGTTAAGGAATTAACTGAAAGTACTTCTGTTGATTAAAAGATTGTATATAATAATTAATTACTAATTATATTTATTAGTTTTATTGTTACTACAATTTTTTTAATTAATGGTCATTTTATTTGTATACTAGTACTTATGTAATATGCCTGCCTGAAGCTTGTCATCTATTTTATTTTAAATAATTCATTTACAGGGGCTAAGGGGCTTAACACATTGTATAAACAATATGACTAAGTCTAAGTTATTGTATTCAATTTTACATTTTTTTTTATTTATTAAGATGATAAAGAAACATAAAAGTACAGAGTATTATAATTAAAAACTTTTTAAATATAAATGCAGTAAAGAATTAAAAATAAAACATGCTTAAACAAAGCATATAATAACTTTGAGGAAAAATCACTTTTGGGGCAAACACTATCCCATAATTTTGAAAATATTCCACTGAAACACACAAAAAAACAAAAGAATTGTAATTAAAATTACTTTTAATGTAAATTCACTACACCAGCTGTAAACTAATTTCAATGTACCCACAAATGATGTTTTGGAGCCTACTAATTACATTTTTCCCCAAACAGATAGGTGCTTAGAACAGGTTCTACCATGCTGTGACCATTGTGTCTCCATTCACATATAAAACTTAATATCAGGCCCATCATCACATACATTTAGGCACTATCCTGTACTTTTAAAAATATTCCACTGCTTCTTGTTCTGTTAATGAAAAATTCTAAATTTTAATTATATTTCCAAAAATGATAATTTAAAAAAGAAATATTGCAAAAAATTACCTTGTGTCACTGATAGTACAAAAAATAATGAAAATTTTAGTCATATCTGTTCACCACATTTGGATATTATGATATGAATGGAATTTATTTTAAAATGTATTCAAAATTATATAAAACATTCAATTTAAAATACATATATTAATATTTTTTTCATGTTAACAAGCTACCCATGTTTGAAAAAATAATTTTGAGAAAAAAAATGTAAACAAATATTTTGATCCTGATAATTGTATATATTCCCCCCCCTCAAACATGAATAACTCGTTAACTTTAAAACATATTAACAATTGTATTCTAAATTAAATGTTAATTTTTAAAAAAATTGAACTCATTTTTAAATAAATTCCATTCACAACATGGATAAACATACGGTTAAATTTATCATTATTTTTTTAACAATCATTGACGTGTTTATTATTTTAACATTTCTTTTTTTGTTTATCATTTTTGGAAATATGATTGAAATTTGGAATCGTTCATAACTGGAACAACATGCAGGGGAATATTTCCAAAATTACAAGATAGTCCCTGCCTGAAAAGCATGTAATAATGGGAATGATAATACACTTTATATGTGAATGGAGATGCAATAGCAGCTGTTCTGGGGGCGTATGTTCTAAGCACCTCACTGTTTGAGGAAAGTGATTAGAAGGCTCCAAAACATCATTTGAATGCACTGAGATTAGTTTACAGCTGGAATAGTTGAAGTTGCATTTAAAAACAAATAAATTATATCCCTTTGGATTTTTGTGTGTTTTAATGGAATATTTTTAAAATTATGAAATAGTTTTTTTTTTTTTTTTAAAGTGTCATAGCATCGGCCGGGACGCGAACCCGCAACCCGGCAACTGCCTGCAAGCGCAAGGCTGTCGCGCTGACCTCTCGACCATCAGTGCAAGACAAATTATGAGATAGTTCTCACCTGAAAAGTGATGTTTCTCCATACGTTTGTTAGTTTGCTTATTGGCTTATTAATATTACAGTTTATAAAACATCGTGCTATATAAAATAAATGTCTTAATTATATTTTATTTTTATTTTTTTTTACTACACTTACATTAAATAGTTTTAATTACAACCTTTGAACTTTTATGTTTCTTTATCATTTTAACAAATAAAAAAACCTAAATATTGAATACCATAATTTAGATTCCGCCATATTGTTTATAACATATGTTAAATCCCGCTGCAAATGTATTATTTAAAATAAAACAAATGGAAAGCTTTTGGCAGACACAAATAAGTAATATATATCTGTA
This sequence comes from Epiperipatus broadwayi, assembly GCA_028023455.1. Classification (NCBI taxonomy): domain Eukaryota; kingdom Metazoa; phylum Onychophora; class Udeonychophora; order Euonychophora; family Peripatidae; genus Epiperipatus; species Epiperipatus broadwayi. The sequence goes on along the minus strand of JAQFVV010012450.1, from coordinate 1,509,531 downwards.
TACATGTATGTATTTCAACAGTTAGTTGTAATTATTTCAGTGCATTTTTCACCTATATATATATAAATTTTAAATTTTATTTGAATTTTTCAAACACAAACAATTGTTAATAATACTCCTCAAAAACAATACAGGTTAATAAATTACGCAATGTTTTGAGTAGAATTTGTCTCCACTATTCTTCAGCGTTGCTGGACTGGCCAATAACAATGCCAGCTTAGGAATCACATTTACACCCTTAGATTTTTGAATATCAGTTTTTTATACAAACTTTAAATATTAATATGTAACAATTATTAGTATAATTGTTTACTGCAAAATATAATACAATGTGTAAGAGGTTTTATAAACTAAAATTAACCTAGTTTTCCCTCCAATGTCAAAAGTGTTATTTATAATACACATTACACACTTATTAATAACAATGTTTTGTATTGTTTTTTTTTTTTTTTTAAATACTAACTCTAAATGATTAAAGACAAAAAATACACATATAGTGTTATTTTTAATAATTTTCTTGTAAAATTATATTTATAATAAAATGTTTTAATTGTTTTTTATTCTTTTAGCTAAATAACAAGAAGTTAATCAAACTGTCACAAAAGGATTTATTATTCAAATGATCACCATTTCTTATGCTTGCACACAACTGCTATTAACACAGAAAAACTCTTTATACAATAGTGCCACCCAGTGCCAGCCAGAGTAATCAATAGATGGCAGAATAGGGATATTGAATGAGTAGGCACTAGATGGGAATTTTATGCACAAGCCTTCTGGCATCTATTGACTATTCTTGCTGGCACTACTGTATGGAGAGTTTTGCCTGTGTTAAGACTTATTATTATATATAATTAGTAAAACTATGTCTTATTTGAGAATAAAAGAGCTACAAATTATAAGTGTGTAAACTATAAGGCCAATAATTTAAAAAAAATTATAAAACCCTTTTGAGCACCCAATTTTTCACTTGGTTATTACTCAATATAATTAAATTAAGATCTTCCTTTTGTGACTATTATAGTCATTTTATCATGAAAACTGATCAAAAACAATACTGATACTTAAATTCAAAATGATGTCTGAAGATGTTAGCATTTTACAGATAAATTTTTACTAAAAATAAATCCACTTTTCATCCCAAAATTTTTTCAAGGTTGATTCTCTATCCATATGTTTCTAATTATTTTCACAAGGGAGCACCTTGTGTTAGATTTTAAAAATGATAGAGTATTTTCCATAAATATTTATATATTTTTAAATATGTTTCACAATATAGTTATTTAAAATATATTTTTCTAAGGATACAGTCCTTATATTTAGATTTTTATTTAAAAATTATTTGAACAATGGTTTGTAAGTCAAGTGAAGTCAATGACATTTGGTGATTTCGATTTGTAATTAACTGAATAAATTCTTTTATATTTACTGCAGGAAATTTATTTATTTTTTTAATAATGTTTTAAATTTAAAAAATAATTTTGTTAACTTTAAGTAATCTGAACAATAATTTAAATATTTTTTTAAATGAAATTTATATGTTACTGGATATAGCCATAATTGATATTAAAAAATAATTATTTAATGCAATCTATCAACAATTGATGAATGAAAAAAAAAGGACCATCAGTGAATTAACTATCATATTTGACATACAGCATACATATATATTTCAAATGCATTTTCTTTTGAGAATTTTGTTATAAGTCATTGATATAGTATATGATAGAAAGAAACTTGGATATAATGTTTCATGTGTATAACAACAAGCAATATAATTGGTTCTAGAAAATGTTAAGAAACACTTTTTAAATATATTAGACTTCTAATTTATTATAACAAAATAACAAAAACAAAGTAATAGTAGTAGTAGTAATATTAGTAATAGTAGTAGTAGTACTAGTAGTAATAGTAGTAGTAGTAGTAGTAGTAGTAGTAGTAGTAGTAGTAGTAGTAGTGGTAATAGTAGTGGTAGTAGTAGTGGTAATAGTAGTGGTAGTAGTAGTGGTAATAGTAGTGGTAGTAGTACTGGTAGTAGTAATAGTAGTAGTAGTAGTGGTGGTAGTAGTAGTGGTAATAGTAGTGGTAGTAATAGTGGTAGGAGTAGTAGGAATAGTAGTAGTAGGAGTAATAGGAGTAGTAGTAGTACTAGTAGTATTTGTAGTAGTGTTAGTACTACTAGTAGTAGTACCAGTAGTCATGGTAGTAGTAGTAGTAGTAGTAGTAGTAGTAGTAGTAGTAGTAGTAGTAGTAGTAGTAGTAGTAGCAGCAGTAGAAGCAGCAGTAGCAAGTCCTTCAAAACTTTAAAAATATATAATTTTTATGCACTTGAAAACATTGTATAATACAAAAAAAATTAAATGAAGGATTTTAAATAATAGTAATAATAATAAAAAAATGAAAATATAAAATAATGAAAATTATTTAATTAAACTATAATTATATATGTAAAACAACAACTTTTTTAACAAATAATACGTTGAAATTATTTATTTATTCTTTTCAATTTTTTTCATTTCAAGACTAAAAAAAAAACAGCCACAAAAAAAACTTATATAAGTCGTCATTGATTAAGGTAATATATTAATGGAAAAGAATTAATATAATTATCAATTTACATTAGATTTTATAAAATTCCACATTGAAAAGCAAAAAAAAGTGTTATAAAATAATATTTAAAAAAAGACTATGATAAATTAATTAACAATTTAAAATGTTTTATAATTTTTCTTTTCTTATTTCTGATATTCCAGAATACTGGTATACAAATTTCATAAGGCCTTTTTTGCCGCATTCATATATACATAATCGGTTGGACAGAAGAATATCTGTCAATTTGAAATTTCTTATACGATAAAGGGAAAAGAAATAAAACGGCTTCTATAATATTTAAATTTTAAAATGTTTTTTCTTTAAAAATAATAATAATAAACTCGTAACTGCATTTAAATAATGATATATATTTTCATCATTAATTTTGTATTTTGTTTAAAAGTTGAGATATTTTACAATATCTAATACTAATTGCTATTTTTATTAACAAAGTTGTAATTAAAAAGGAAGTATTAGAAATAGCTAAAAAAAATTTACGGCTTTGATTTATAACTGAAACAGACAGGCTTATATATACCTGTGTCTGTATATGTAATATATAGAGTATATGAGCACAGACTTTCACATGACCCAACATTCTCCACACTATCTAATAACATTGATACACTTCAACACATATATGTTGAAAAGATAAATAATCACCAATACGAGTATTTCATGCTAAACCAGCAATCATCAGTTGGTCCAGATTATCATCACCACACATATATGCCATGTCTTTGATTTATATTAACTGTTGACTAAAGAATTGATTATTTATATAAATGGTTATCAAATGTTGTCATTATTCGTGTAATCTAAATATTGAATTTATAAACTTTGTATTTATATTTTAAATTACAATATAAATGCATCTATCAATTGTAAATTTATTATTTACTTAAAAAAAGCTTTATTAGATTCATTATATTAAATACATTAAACATTTGTGACACAGTAAATGTAGACCTTCAGAGAGGTTGGTATTACAACTATTATAAATTATTGTTTATATTACACCTGGTGGTAACTATCAGCATTTAAAAGTAATTTTATCAATTAAAAAGAATATATCAAAAAGATTACTCACAATTTTTATGGAAATCGCAATAATTATTGGAGCCGACATAAATAACGATACTGATAAAATATACTTTATAAACGGGTCCCATATTTTTCTAATAGTTCTGGCTTGTGTTTTAGAATTTAGAGTCCCATGTGATGCCATTATTCCATCTGATTGGCTGTCACGTAAGCATTTTTTAAAGCGTATCTGTTTGAAGGTGTTTAGCTTTCACGTTATTATTAATACTCTATATAGGGGAATATTTATCTTTTGTATATGTATGTGGTCAAGTGTTTCAGTAGTAGGAGATAGTGTGGAGAGTTGAGGGTTGTGTGAAAGTCTGAACTCAAAGTATTCCTATATATTAATACTCTGTGTAGTAGGATGAATATTTTCATTATTATTAACTGTCCACATACTTATTTACTATTGCTTGCAAATATTTCAGGACTTGTCATGAGAGAAATTTTTCCATGTAAAATAATTGAATAGGAATAATTTATTATGAGCGATTTCTTTAGCACAAAATATTTGAAGCAACACGATTTTTCAAAGTCATGGTTTTAAAATGATGACTGGAAATTAACATAAAATTGTAAAGATATAAAAGTATTTCTGAACTTAAAGGCCATGGTGTATTCTAACTGGAATTTGTTTACAATCTATGCACTTGTCATACACTGGGCAGGAGGAATACTATTGCAATTATTGGACTTTCTTTTGCTTTAATTTATTATGATATTTTATCATCATCATCAGTAATAATTGAGTCTCCTAATTTATCATAGTTGGTGATCTCTTTAGAAAAGATCTGAGAACTGTTCTCACCTTTGAAATCTTATATTTCCAACAGATACTGAATAGATAGTTTAATCAGTGTTAGACTGTATTATTAAATATTATTAAATACAAAATTTTACAACAGTTATAATTTTATATATCACTCATAAATATTATTCCCTTCTGATTTTTTAAATAATAATTCAAATCCTAAAAAAATATTTGAGAATAAAAAAGAAAAATTTAAATTGTCCTCCATATTTTTTTTAGAAAATGAAAACGAAACCCTACTATTTTAAACTAGAAATTTTTTTAAGAACAAAACAATAAAAAATGTTAGCATTAATTTTTATTTTGTTTAATGCTCCTTCTGTTTTTTTGTAAATCTTGAAGATAGAAGTTTTGAATGTATTTTGGTTCCAGAATTTTTTATGGTATTTTCCATAGTTATATTGATTTAGTTGTTTTTATTATTTTTTGTTGCTTTCTTTCTTCATCCTTTTGTAGCTTCAGTATTTGGTTCAATAATTATTTTCAGTTCAGTTTTCCATTTATATAGTCCTTCTATAACTCTGAGTTTCAGTTTCACAACTATTTTTTTTCAGGTTAATGCAGAATGAGGCTGTAATGACTTTGAATGGATCAATACATAAGGCTTGTTGAAGGTGACTCTCAAGGACCTTCTTTTACATTCTTTTTAGTAAAATTGTAGGCTCATAATGCTCTGGTTTTGCAAGAGCATAGTACCTAATTTTTGTAAATTCTGTGCTGTTGTGAATAGTAGCAAAATATCATTTCTCTTATGATCAGATTCTGAACTGGTCATTCAGCATTACTGAATTGCTATTGAAATCTATTTTTGAACACTATCTTTCACTTTTTAAAAAGCAATCCTGAAATCAGTGTTCTATATAGTGCATTAAATCTTGAGTAGTTGATTTTATTTTTACAAGGTAGATTATCTTTTTATCTTAAAAACATTTATATTTATATATTATTTTGGAAAACAATTCTTTAGCCCAATACCTTGTTGTTATGTTTTTAATTACAACTTTATCCTGCTTAAGAAGAATTATTGCTTCTCCAAAATTCATCATAAAGCTATAATATCATATAAAAAATAAGCAGTTATTATTCTTTTCTATGGGTAAAAATTTGGCTACTTATTCAAAACAAAAATTACACTATAAACTTTGAATGTCATATTAACAAGCAATTTAACCCTAGTAGACATAGTAATTAAAAGAAACAAATCTACATTATAGGATTGGGTAAACTGCAATACATGTGTATTGTGCAAATATAAACTTAAAATAATGTAATCTAAATCTATGTAAAAAGAAAACAAACACTTAGTTTAAAGTTTTCTTCTATGATTCATACATCAATCATTGTCAACACAGATTCTGAGTCATTTTATTAGCTGCTCATTCTATTATCCATTAGAGTATTTTAAAGGCTTTGATGATCATTGGTGTTTTAGAGGGGACACTCTAAATAACAATGACTGAGGATATCTGGGAAAGAGGTTAAATGGATGATTTGTGTATCTTTATGATGTTTTTTTCATGCAATGTCTTATATGTTATTGTTATTTGACTTATGATATTTTTAAATTTGATTCTGGGTTCTAAGTCAGATTCAAATTAATCCAAAATGCTGTTCATGGTCATGTGATGTAAAACATATTCCTTCAGTTTTATTATTCCAGATTCTTTTTTATGGGCTTGTTAATTAGCATTTCTTTATGAATTTCTTTTCTTCATTAATTACATTAATTACTTCATAGGTAATTCTTGTGTGTGTGTTTCCAAATACTGTTCAGTATTGTTTTTCACTCTATAAATGCTGCTTTATTGCTTAGATTAAGCATTGTTTCCATATGATGTGAGTACCTGTAATGAGTTGTGGGCAGATATTCTTTCATGTAAAGTTAAGAATTGTGTTAATGATGATGATCATCATAATCTTAAATATCAACGGCTGCTCTTATAGTGAAGTCCATCCAGAATTATGCAAGTGTCTTATTGACATTCTTATTCAAAGCATTGTTGGGATGTTGCATTAATTATTGTAAGTTGCGATGATACCTTAATCCTTGTATTAAGGAAATAATGTGATGGTCATCGCTCATGTGCTTCTAGCTGAAAACTTATGTAACTTTGAATTTAAATATCTGTTAAAACAAATTAATATAGCTAAAAAATTGGCTTTTTTCTTAATTTGTAATACAGTATTATATTACATGTGTGAAATTATTTAAAATTAAAACAATGTTTCATAACTTATTTAATTAATCATAAAGATTTGTTAGTTATTATTAATATAAGAGTAGCCAAATTACAGTTGTATACAATGCCAAAACCAACTCACAGTTAATTTCAAAAAATAAGATTAAAGATGTTGATATGTTAAAATTATATATATATATATATATATATATATATATATATATATATATATATATATATATATATATATATATATATATATATATATATATATATATATATATATATTGTGCCCTTTTGTATGGGTCTCCATAAATTGTTGTATCAATCTATTTAAAAAATTTTAAATTTAAGATATATTTAGCTATATGATGTTAATTTTATTTATAGCAATCTTTTAAAAAGTGTAATTAAAGTAGTCTATGAATATTTGATATGTGAAAATTGTGCTGATGTTTGAGAGAAACGTTTCAATAGGGATGATAATAGTATATGGTTGGGAAAACTGGCCATAATCAATACTGCATTAATAAATTTAATAAATAAATGTTTAAAGTTAAAGTTTTAAAAAAAGAAGTTAAAATTAAATGCATATATTTATTGTTGATAAAAATTAATATTTAATAAATGAATATAAATATTTTAATTATTAGTAGTACATAATAGAAGATTAATATTTGATTTTAATAATATCGAATTATTATTTTAAAAACTGTTATAATATATTATTTATTTTAAAAATATTTATTTTTAAAAAATGAATTGTTAGTTTATTTTTAGATTATTACAAGTGTTTGTAGCTCTGTTGTAAAACAGATGTTAGTTAGACACATACACACATGCTTGGGAGTTTTTTTAGTAAAGTTGCAAAACTATTTTAAAAATTCTGTTATAAAATTTATAAATATTATATTGGCTATCATGAGATAAAAATAAAAATAGTGAATGTGAAATATTAAATCTGATTTTTAAAATATTGCTTAAAAACATAACGAATAAAAATAGACTTAATTTGTTTATAAAAATAATTTTATAAAAGTTAAAAGTGAAATAAAGTAAGAAAGTATATTTTAAAAAATGTTTAATGGATTTAAATCAACAATAAAGATTAATTTAAGAATTTAATAATGTGATAAATAATAAATATTAAATAAGTCATTATTTATTTTTAATTCTATCTTGTTGGTAAAATATGTAAATAAGCTAGCAAGTTGATTGTTTAATTCACCAAACAAGTGGGAGTTTCTTCGGGTATAAAACCAAGGTTCAATTGTTCAGAGGGGAATTGTAATTGAAATTCTTAAAGTAAAGTGTGCTATTAGAAATAGCTAAGTAATTATAGACGCTCTCAAAATCGTTTAAAATTATAAGAGAGTAGTTTTTAAAATAATTTATAAAAGTTTATCGATAAATATGCAGTGTTAATTTTAACTATAATTTCCTATTGATCGTTTCTTGAAGCTCAATTTACTATCAAATGGTCATGAAAACTTTAAATAAGGATAAAATGTATTGGAGACTTTATACTGAAAATTTAACAAACGCTGGATTGACTAGGAGAGTTATTAGATGCATAACAGTAATACATTGGACCTTGTATAAATTTAAAAGCTGATCGTAGTTAATTTGTATAAAACAGATATTTAAAAGAATGAGAAATACTTCTTTATGAAGAAAGTATTTGTAAATTATAAATCTAAGTATATAACTTAGTAAAGATGGTAAATAATAATGATTACATAAGTACTTGCCTTGTTAAGTCTTTATGGTTCAAAAGACTAAATTTCGATAGTTTTAAAAGGCAAATAAATTGAAAATTTAATGGGTAAAGAAATACCTATAAATAAAAATTATTATATTATTAAAGTCTGAATGCTGGTCGTACAGAAGAATCTAAAAGTAATCTTACCTAAATATTTGTTAAGGAATGCGCAAATCAAATATACGTGGATATCCAAGTCAATTTTAAAATAATTAAATAGGAACTTTATAAATTATTGACTAATACTAAAAATAATAACTTTAAAATAATTTTCCTTTAAGGAAAAGAATTTGGATCCTATAAACTATTTTAATTTTATTTTGTTTTATGGGGAACTGACTTTTCTTTATTTTTAAAAAAAAAGAACGTTTTCATTTATTTCATAAAAACTTTTAAAAACATGTGATGTACCGGAAAAGGAAGTAATGTTTGGTGAAAAATTGTGCCTAGGAAAAAGAACTATTATGGATGAAAGAAGACACCGTTGGATTTTATGTAATATGTTTTTATTTATTAACTAACATAAATATTTAATTAATTATTGATTTATTAAAGATAGGAAAGGTACATTTACATTTTTTTTAAAAATAATAACTAAATATTAATATAACTTTTCATTGCATAAAGTTTATTTTATAATTATACAACACATAATATTTTAAAGAATAATTGTTAAGTGTAAATGTGAAATTATTTTGAAACTGTATTTCTGGAGAACATTGTGTGACGGACTGTACATTGAAGTATCATTTATGGTAAAAAATTATGTAATAATAATAATTTGATGTATTTGCTATGTTTTCTTTAGATCAACCAAATGTTATTTGATTATTGAATGAATGTATAAATATTTAAAGAATATACACGCATAATATTAGTAATAACAGTTTTATTTTAATATGCATACTTTAAATTGATGATGTAAATTTAGTACAACATAATATGAGAATTTAGAAATAATTATATGATTCTTTCGTGAATAAATTTTATTGTTTTTGCTACAATATTAGGAATTAGATTTATTATATTATTGTAAGTTATTTATTTTTTCTTTTCAAGTTAGTAAGAGATATATAAAAATCTACATTTTATTTTATTTTTATTAGATAAGTAAGTTAATTTTATGTAGAAATTTATATTTTGATTGAAGGTATATCGGATATAGATGATGAGACATAAGAGTTTGGATAGTTATTATTTTTTTTTAAAAATTGGTCATCTATTTTTCTGAAGTTAAATAAGGTTAAAATGATATTTGTAGATAGAAGTTTTAAGAAGGAATAAGAATAACAAGTAAAGAAGAGTAATGATTTAAATAGAAAAGAATCATAGAATTTTATTTGATATAATACTTTATAAAAAGTTGAAATTGTTGAATAATTTTAAATATTATTTTAAAAGAACATATACGTATTGCATATTTTGATAAGACATGTAATATGAAATCACATCGGAATGACATAAATAATTATAATCAATAATTGTTATTATATTACAAAGTTATATCAGTTTATACATTAATTGATCTTTGAGTAATATTAATAGTAAATGTAATACATACTAGTACATTATAATATAAATAGCAGTAAGACTAAGTGAAATAGCATTTAATTATTAAAGTTTGTTTATTTACATATATGCTACATGAATGATATTTCACATAAAACCTTTTCTTGTATTAATTGATGACAAATGATGTTTTATTAAAATTTAAAGTCATAAACTTAATTAAATGTTATCGATAAAACATTTAGGAAATGTATAAATTATCTATTTATGATTATGGAAATAGTAACAGTGTAAAAATCTTGTATTATTATTTTTATTTTTTATTTTCTTCGGTTTCCACTTTAAATGTAAATAGTGTAAATAAATTATGTGTTAAAGTTGATGTAAATAAATTTATTTAAGTTGTTTAAAAGTGTGTCGAATTCATTATTTTACACCACAGCATTTGACAACAGATAATTTGAATGTACATAATATTTGCACAATATGAATTTATTATTTTATTATTTGAGAAAGAAACACAATATTTTATTAATATAATTTATAGAAATTGATTGACATTAACATATAATATTACAATGGTCATAAAGTAATTATAATGCACAATATAAGAGTATAATATTATTTATTGCCACAAATTGTTAAATTATAAGATTTTGGTTTGTTTTTAAAATTAAGATACTATATGGAAATGAAAGACCTGTATATGATTTACTTATTTTCTTAGTGATTAATAGTATAATCAAATAGATAAGATTAAGCTATACACTAAAGATTATTATTGTTAGTTATTATTATTAGAATAAGTTAGGTGTATTTAGGTTTGATATTAAATCCCTTATCATTCCTATCTACATGAATTATTATTACTTTAAGATAATTAGAAGAACCTGAGATCGTTTAATTATATTTCCTTAACAAAAGATTGAGATTTATTTATCTATTATTATTAAAGATAGTTCCTTTATAAAAGTCATAAGAGTGCTGTAGAGTTAGTAATGAGATAGTAAAGAAGGAATAGTATTCTTATGCCATTGAGACAGTGTCTTGGAGAGACATTGGCTCAATGTAAATTCAATTACCAATTGTAACTTCACTTCACAGTCTCATGATTTTAGTAAATACTTATTTAATTAGTACATAATATTGAATTATATTAATTTTTGATAAGTTTGTAATAAATCTAATAAGATATAATATTATAAAATATATTAAAAATATTTATACATATTTTAGCTGAGCATAATGATTTAATTGAGCTAGTCATATTTTAAATTATATATCAGAAGTGAGGGTACAATATATATATATAATACATTTATGTGTTAGCATATTGTAATCAATATTTAATGCCTTTTAAAAAGTATATATTATGCACATACAAATGTACTAGCTGTAGCATTTTCTCTTGCGTGAGCTGTCACAATTTTTTAACATGATTGCCATTTTTGAAAATTATTTAGAAATTTTTTGAATAGTTGGGATAGCAAAGATTCAGGCCATTTAAATAAAAATTGAAGACATGAATCTTCTTCAAAATATTATTATTGCATTTCATCATACAAAATTTATTATTAATTGCATAATGCATAAAATCATTCTTTTCTCAATTTTTTATCATTTATCATAATATTTTCAATAGGAATGAAATAAACTTTCATAAAGATTTTAATCCAAAATTGATTCAGTAAATCTTGTAGCCAATATTTATACTGTACACAATTAAAAATTAAATACTAATTCTATTTAATCAAATTTATTTTAGCTGTATGCTGCATGAAATATTTATTACTATTTTTTGGTACTATATTTTTTGCATTTGCAATAATAACTGATGTTGCATTGGGTATCTGAAACAAATTATGAAATGATTGAAAATGAACTAAGTGATATTTTAATTTAAATTTAATAACTTTGTATAATATAAAATTGATTAAATCATGAAATGAATTCCTCTTATTGTTTTTTATATAACAACAGTTTTGACTTCACTGAAAAGTTTTAATTCAAATTTACAATATTTTATATAATATAAACAATTTAAATTAATTATTATATTAACAACATTCTGTGTATGACCACATTTTATTTTTAAATATATAATGAATAAATGTATTTTTTTTAATAATGTAATGTACAATTTTACCTTAAGTGATAATGTACAATGAAAGCATAAATGCTAAAAATGATTAAAGTAATGTTCAATGAGGTTGAATGACACCATCTTTTATAAAAACTATTGATTGAAAATGATTGTCTTAATCACCATTGCTAAAATCTACCAATCTCATCAAAGTATAGACCGTGAACAAAAAGAAATAATTTTATATGCTTTATAGATTGATTTTAGTAATAATAAATGTTGCACTTAATATGAACAGTGCTTCTCAAAATTCATATTTTCAAATTTTATATATATATCAACTATTAACAATTTATTCAATATGAAGATCTCTCCAAGTTTAATTTACTTTTTCTAATTCACAGTCTCTCTTTTACACATCACATTATCATATTCCTTTTTTACTTAGTCATTTATCTCAGAGATACTTTTAGAATTTTTATAAACCTTTTAGATTTAGTTTAAATATATATTCATTATCATCTATTTTTAGAAATATGTCAGAAGAAAACAGAACTATTTCAATGTCATTTTTCTCTCACTCCTTTATTTCACTTTTGATCTTTTCTAATTTCTGCCAATATATATATATATTCGTATTTTATTCAGTAGTATGAAATCTGTAATTATGTTCTGTTAAATATCTGTGAAACAAATTCATAAGTAAAACCCAGCAAAACACAAGTCTTCAAAACCTTTCTTCTGGAACATATAATCACATTTCTCTTAATAATAAATTATTTTCTTATAAAACACTCTTTCAAATTTTATTTTATAATTACAGAATTATCTTTCCACATGCAGTAGTCATTTGACCAGACAATTTATAGTGGCTAACTTAGTTTAATGTATAATTATCAATTTTTATTTTATCTCATAATAAAATCCATTCAACATAACATTGCTTTATTTATTATTTATTTTTAATCTTACTGTTCTACTTTCATTTGATAATTCTTGCAACATTTTCTGAACTCTGAAGCATTACTTATAAAAACAACCACATCATCTGCAAAATCTAGAATTTGTCAAACATTGGTGGTCGAGTGGTCAGCACAGCTGTCTTATAAGCAGTTGTCCCGGGTTCACACGTCCGCTTCCCGGCCGATACTTTGACACATGAAAAAAAAATCTAGATGATTTAAATTATACCACATTAGTTCATAAAATAGTTATTGCAACACTGCTGTAAAATTTGGTGAGATGTGGAATATATGAAATTTTAACTATACACTTTGATCAAAATTAATATAATTTTATAGCAGTTGAAATATATGGGAATGTTACTAATAAATTAAATATTTACATAAAAATTTTTCCTTATATATATTTTATTACTATTATTAGTGTTATCTTTAAGTTCAAGTGCATATGTATGTGTTCAGCATCTTAAGAAGTTTCAATATAATGATTTTCTTTTCTTTTTTTCTTTTTAAATGTTTCACAGCGAGGAAAAAGAATATATGAAAATAAATATTTTTCCTCTTTCCTTCTTTCCTTCCTTCACAAAAGTTAAAGCTTTACAACAGCATTCCGAGTGTTTCTCCGATACTACATTAAGAGAATTATTTATATAAACGGTTTAATACTTTGGCGAAACGAGATTTAATATCAGAGTTTTGAAGATTAAAATTATAATAAAAGAAATAAAAATACAAAACATTGAATATGTTAAAAGCTTTAACGATAAAAAAATAATAATAGCAATAAAATTAAACAAACATCTCGTGTTTATTTGATAGTAAATGTCATGGGGTATATCGTTTATTTCTGTTGTTTGAGACGCCATTCAATAAAAGGTTTTTTTTTTATATCTACAATATTTGATTTTCTCTTATTATGTACAGAGTGTGGGCAAAGTGCTTTACCTTATAATTTATAAAATTTTCACATTTTTCTCTTTTAATTACAGTTTTTTATTTTATATTTTTTCAACGTTCTTTTTACACATATACACAAACATATATAATTTTATACTGTTCAGTTTGCAAATATAAATAATTTGGTGTAAAATTACTAACGCATTTAATATTTATATTTTTAATATTTAGAGTTTTTTTAAATTTTATATATATATATAAGCATTTTAAGTTTTATATGCATTGAATCTGAATTTTAATAATAATTGCATAACGATCTTTCCAAAAAAGTGATGATTTTATATAGCCAATGACTTATAATCTATTTTTCCCTGTTGAGTAAATATAAAAGCTGTTAAATAAACACATCTTTTTGTTTAAAACAATTAGATTAACCAATTTCCTCCTCATATATCATTCCTTCTACTGGAAAAAAAAATATTGAAGTACAAAACTTGACCCCATCTCTAATATTTAAAATGTTGCTACTCTAAATTTGCAACTTTTACCATATAACTATTGGTTTTGGCATGTTAATTTAACCTTTCTTTAGTGCTATATAATAATAATTTTCTATATAATAAACAAGCATTAATCTTTCAGGTAACTTTCATATTAATCTATTTCTGTCTTCTAATTCACAATCAGTAATAAAAATTAGTGTTTTTAATATGGCTTATTTAAAATTTGTCTTTAATCTATAATCATTTTAATGATGAAAATAATTTTTTTTTCACCTTTTTAAATTGATATATTATTCTTCTCTCTAGATTTTTATTATATTAATGACCCTTCTTTATATCCAAAATTTTTTTTATATTACCTTGTCTTAAAATCATTTAATAATTTCCAGACTCTCAGCTTTGTTATATGGTAATACTTCTGAACTACTTGAAAAACTTATACTTTCAGAAGTTATTATATATATATATATATATATATATATATATATATGATAGTATATATATATATATATATATATATATATATTAGTTCTAGATCTATGTAATTTTTTTCATCGTTAATATAACTACATCAATGACAAATAATTTTACAAAAAAAGCCCTTAACTAGACTTTTAAAGGCCTAAATTATTAGTATGTCAAATTCATCAACAACCACTATCAATCCACTGCAGGATGAAGGACTCTCCAAGTTCAATCCATTTTCTCTGATCTTTAGCTTCACTTCTCTACATCACCCCTGCACACTTTCTTATTTCATCCATCCAGCTCACATGCAGTCACTTTCTGTGTCTTATACAATCTCTTGGAATCCAGTTTAAGATTTCAATTGTTCAGCTATTATCAACTCTTCTAGTAATGTGTCCAGCCCAACTCCACTTCAGTCTTTTAATTTTTTCAACTATAATGTTAATAATGTATTTAAAAAAAGATTATAATTCATAGAAGTACTTTCCATTAACTACTTAACCTTCTTCGATTGTCCTTTCAATTACAATATAATGGAAGTAAATGCCATCAAGTCATATCCCATGTTTCTTGAAATTGAACATTATAGATTGTCAATTAATTATATAATATTATATTCATATTTATAAAATTTGCCTTCTTGATTTTTTTATTATGGTTGTCTTTCTCATGAAGTCTTTTAATATTTTAAAAATCAAAATTAAAGATAAACTGACTATGAGTTTTCATGATGAAAGGAAACAGAAGCAGTTATTAAATCAATATTACTGTTATTTTTTATATTTCAAAAGATCACATTAAGTTATATATATATATATATGTTAAAACGAAGATTTGCATGGGTTAAATATATAAAATACATATTTTGCGGGTTCATCCATGTTAAGAACTTTTAATATAAATATACTGACGTTTCGATTTGGTCACACAAGCCATCCACAGAGTTAAAAAAGGTAGAAAGATGGTTATAGAGATGCTACAATCACTGATTTGAATAAAACATTAAAATTCCACCAATAGCAAAAATGTTAAAATTAGGAATGTTTTTTAAAAAAATCTTTCCAAATAGGAGGAAGTTTGCATGTATCATCTCACTTATTGATACAATATGGCCTTTTAAGTATCTCAATGGCTTCTCTAATTTTGCACTGGTAGAGATTATCACATCTGGATATGATCCTGGTACTAGAAAAATCAATTTTATGACCTGAATGTATAGTATGGAGTGAGAGTGCTGATGATGATGAGTGTTGTTTAACTGCATTAGCATGCTCATCTCTCCTAACACTGATGCGATGATTACTCATACCTATGTAAGAAGCTTCACAATTTTTACATGAGGTTTGATAGACACCATGAGATTCAAGAGGGATTGAATCCTTAGGCTTGGTTATTATATTGCTGATCTTTTGATGAGCAGAAAATGCTGTATCTATATTATAGCATTTTAATATACGTCCGATACTGTCTGTAGTTCCTTTTACATATGGAACACAAATCCTAATAGCTGATTTATTATCTTTTTGTTTCCTATTTTGTCTATTTTGGGCTTGAAATAAGGGCTTTTTTTATAAATTTGTAATTATAACTATTTGCTAATAAAACACTATTAATATGATTTATTTCTTCTTTCAGATGTGTCTCATCTGAAAGGTTAATTGCTCTATTTAAAAGAGTTTTGGCTACAGAAACTATCTGATCTGGGTGTTGGTGAGAATGTAAATGTAAATATTTGTCAGTGTATGTATCCTTTCTGTAAATAGAAAAAGATAAACTATTTGGTGTTCTGGTGACAAGAACATCAAGAAAAGGGAGTTTTCCATCAGACTCTGTCTCCATTGTAAATTTAATATGAGGATGCATATTATTTAAATGTAAGAAAAAATCATCTAATTTATTTTTTCCATGTTGCCATATGACAAAAGTGTCATCTATGTATCTGAGCCAAATGAGAGGTTTTAAAGATGATGATTCTAAAGCACGAGTTTCTATATATTCCATGAATAAATCAGCTATTACTCCTGAGATAGGTGAGCCCATAGGAGTACCAAAAACTTGTCTGTAATGCTGTCCATTGTATACAAAATATGTATTTAAGAGACAATGTTTAATCAAAGCAATAATATGATCTGGTAAATTACAATGTTGTGAGATTATATTTAAAGCTTCATCAGTAATCATCGCATCAGTGTTAGGAGAGATGAGCATGATAATGCAGTTAAGCAACACTCATCATCATCAGCACTCTCACTCCATACTATAGATTCAGGTCATAAAATTGATTTTTCTAGTACCAGGATCATATCCAGATGTGATAATCTCTACCAATGCAAAATTAGAGAAGCCATTGAGATACTTAAAAGGCCAGATTGTATTAATAAGCGAGATGATACATGCAAACTTCCTCCTATTTGGAAAGATTTTTTTAAAAAACATTCCTAAATTTAACATTTTTTGCTATTGGTGGAATTTTAACATTTTATTCAAATCAGTGATTGTAGCGCCTCTACAACCGTCTTTCTACCTTTTATAACTCTGTGGATGGCTTGTGTGACCAAGTCGAAACGTCAGTATATTAATATTAAAAGTTTTGAACACGGATGAACCCGCAAAATATATATTTTATATATATATATCACTTTTAATCTTTTATTCAGAGTACATCTTGATTCACCTATGTATAAAGCCATGCATCTCCATAAAATTTGATAACTCACATTATATTTTTGTTTGAGAGATATGGCATTTTTAGAATTATTCATCACTTTCTTAATATTATGTGCCATAAAATAAAACATTAAATAAATCCTTATATATATATATATATATATATATATAAGGATTTATTTAATATTTATATATATATATATATATATATATATATATAGAGTAGGAAAATAGACTAGCTCAGATAAAATGATTACGCTCAGCTAAAATTACATATAATCAATAATACAGATATCCTATGATACTATCTACTATTAAACTAACTCTAACTGATCAATAAATAATAAATGGTTCAGTTTATAAAAAATTACATAAATAAAATATTAATAAATCATTAGAAAATGAAGTGAAGTACAAGCAATAAAAATCACATTGACCAATAACCCACAGGATACCATCTCAATGGCAGATGAATACTATTTCCCTATTATATCAAATAATAATAAATTCATAGCATTCTTACAGCTTGAAAATAATAATCAGTTTAATATAATGCTACTAAATAAATCCTAATCTCTATATTAAAATAATATAACTATAATAATCTCAGGTTCTTTAAAATAACTCAAATCAACTTATAATCTTTTGTAGTCAAGTATGATAAGGGATTTTGTATCATCTGCAACTACACCCAACTAATAATAATAATAAATAATGATAATAATTATCTTCAATGGATAATTATCAATCTTATCTACTGTTCAATGTTATGGTAACTATCAATGATAATAATAACAATAAATAATATAATATAATCTTTTAGCTTTCAGGTGGCATCTTAAATAGAATATGTAATACAATCTGGTAATCTGACAATATGTGGCAACAAATAACCTTATAATTCTATGCAATAAATTGTATAATTAATTATGACCATAATAACAATAATGTAAAAGAAATTTCTCCAATATATTATATTCTGAAGCACTGTAATTTCATAAGTAAATAATTATATTCCTACTGTGCAAATCTTATATATATATATATATATATATATATATATATATATATATATATATATATATATATATATATATATATATATATATATATATTGGTATCTGGTGATCATGTATTTGTAATGATGAATAATCAACACAATACAAAGTTTTATAAAACAAGTTTAACAAAATTTATTATAGACTTTTAACAAAAAATTATATACAATATTTACAGTTATATTTTAGATAAATTAAGTACTTCCTCATAAAATGAGAAAATCAACAAGTAAATAAGCTTTTACTCCGACTTATAAACTTTTGCACATTTACTTATAATAATACTACTACTACTACTACTACTACTACTACTACTACTACTACTACTACTACTACTACTACTACTACTACTACTACTACTACTACTACTACTACTACTACTACTACTACTACTACTACTACTACTACTACTACTACTACTACTACTACTAATAATAATAATAATAATAATAATAATAATAATAATAATAATAATAATAATAATAATAATAATAATAATAATAATAATAATAATAATAATAATAATAATAATAATAATAATAATAATAATAATAATAATAATAATAATAATAATAATAATAATAATAATAATGGATACATTTATAGTTGAATACAATATCCATTAATTGACATGTTTTGAACATTGGTATATTTTTCAACATATGTATACTTTTCACAAGTATACATGAAAATATGAACTACTGAAGTAACATTCATTTTTAAGATATGTTCATCGATTTTATAATAAATTAATCAAACTTCTACTATGATAGTGCTGATGTTATTCAAAATATTTATCTTGGTAAGCTAAATAAATAAATTGACTTGAATAAAATAATACGATTAACATACTTTTATATATCTTGCTTGGCACTACTCTAATAAAAATCCCATAGTGTGTGTTTTATGTGTGTTCTAAAACATAAAATAATATTCATAAAATATAAGTACTCATTCTATCCCATATTATTTCTTCTGGATGTTCTATTCTCTAAAAATATGCATTACCATGTATAATCAAAATATTCAAAATTTATTCAAAATCTCATGAATAATTTATTATCTCTTTTATATTTTTTTAAATAGTTTAATGAAATACGGAAATATTTATGATTCTTTATTATTATAGTTTGCATTTACTGTCAATCTCAATTATATTTGACTTCAACATATTCAAAGAAAGAAAAATCTATCTCATCTTCTTTCAAAAATAACGATTCTACAATTCAAAAAAAATACTCATTATTTTCCTTCATAATTACAATTCTGTACGATGCAACAACTTTTGAAATTAAGATAGCGATACGATTCGTAGGCATGAAGAACTAGCTATAGTATAGACTCAATAGTATAAAAATATAAGATAATCTACATGGCAACAGTGCATACGAAGTGATATGACTTCTCTGTCTAATAACCTCAAATATAAAATAATGTCCAGGCTATTTATTCAGCTCCTTGAACATTAAAATAATTAATATCAAGAAAGACACTGCACATGGAAAATATATACAAGTCACAGGGCTACATTATTTGTACCTGCATAAACTACTAAGATAATAATAGAAGTTACTTTCTATTTTCCATAAATCCTACATATAAGCATCCCATTGGTTTCTTTTCATAATCGCAAGGTCACTATCACTTTAAAACTTCATAATAGATTTATCAATCTACATCGCAAAAATATCTAACATTACTCTAAACAATAAACAAGATTCACATATGACTTCAATAATCTAAAACTACTATAACAAGAAAAGGTTTATTCACTTTCAAAATTCAGCAATAAAAATACAAATGATTTTGTTTTCAGATATTAAAAACAATATTTTAAAACATTTTAAAAATAGGGTTCCTCCACTAAAGAATCATATATAATTATATGTATCAGTAAAATTATATTATATTAGTAATATAAAAGAAAAGTATGCATTTCTTTTTTAAAAATCCTTGCTCATATCTCTAGAATAGCAATAAAGTTTTATGCGTAATTAATGCGCGCACACATATTCATACATTCATATGATAAGGTAATACTATAAAAATATTCCAAGCAATTTCTAAAAAAAACAATAAAATATACATTATGTGAAATTATATATTTTACAAAGATTTATCTAGTGACACTACTCGGTCACTCTTTGACGTTTTCTGGTCCAATATTTCATATAAAAAATATTAAATAATACTAACATCCATTCATTACTATCATACTTAGAAAAATGTTTATATAAAAAAAACCTTACAAAGAATTAAAATATTCCTTATAATATTAATTATGTTAGATTGATAAATATTTAATTGTAATGTTGCTACCTAGCACTAATAAAAACTTGATACTATTATTAGTA
The DNA here is from genome assembly GCA_028023455.1 of Epiperipatus broadwayi. NCBI lineage: Eukaryota > Metazoa > Onychophora > Udeonychophora > Euonychophora > Peripatidae > Epiperipatus > Epiperipatus broadwayi. The sequence continues at coordinate 1,488,599 of JAQFVV010012450.1, read as the reverse complement.
AACACAATGATAAATAAAACTGTATTCACGAAAACTCCAGCCCACCATAAAGTTCAATTAAAAAGTTCTTTTATTCCTTCTAATTTTTCTTCATTAGAAGTCCTTCATAAAAGCTTACTCCCTAATGTTCATTGCTAAGACAACCAGCAGGTAGATCTGTTGCATGTTTAATTCCAGATGATCAAATTTTGAATATTACTGCTATTCTGGCAGAAGAATGGAATATGTATCAGTTGTGGAATGCTCTTCAAACTCTGGAATTGACCATCAAATGGCTTGCAAAAAGGCACATTCTGAAGAATTATGCCATATGCCAACAGTACAGTGTTCTTGTTCACTGGTGATGTATTCTTCAGGTTTAGATGGGTGTAAATGGCAATGCAGAATATGTTGCCATCATAGCTCAATCAGAAAGAGGTCTTTCTTTTCCCAAAGTCATCTGCCTCTGGGAAAAATTATATATAGTGTATTTTTGGGTGTATAATTTACCCCAAGAATACATTGTGCATGAGACTGGGGTCAGCAAAAAAACTAGTAATTGACTGATCTAATTTTTGACATGAGGAATGTGCTAGATATTTCGAAAAAAAAAATTTGGTAGAAGCAGAGCTTTGTTTTCATCGGACCTACAAGAATTTGCTTTCTGGAATAGATACAGAACTACCACTTTTTTCTCCAACTTCCTAGTATGCATAGGACACAATTATGTTTAAAAAGGTAAATGTTTTTTTATTCTTTTACATTTTAATATAATTGTAATATAGTAACATATACATAAGATTTTCGAATAATAATTTAGTTCTAATTTTAAAAACTAGAGGGAAAACATGATGTGGTCGCTAAAGTAAGCCTTTACCAAAAGTGCCTGCTAAAATTCAACTGGAGATCACTGTCTTTTGATCCAAACAAGAGATTGCCACCCTTCAAGGGAGCAGTATTTTGCCTTCATCTAAAGAGTATTACCTTGCAAATAAATACTTTCCAACAGACTTATCAAATTTTAACTAGTATAATGGGATAAAAATTGTGATTTTTGTTTTATTATTATTTTTGTCTATTGTAATTTTTTCTGTATATTTTTTCCCCACAATTGGAAGTAAATATGTCAACATTTTAGAAAAGTTCATTATGGAGAAAAATTAAATATTTTTTTTATCTTTACTTATATTACATAAAATATAGATTAGATTAACTTCCCAACCATACTGACTTTGAAAGCATAATGTGAAATAAGAGGTAAGAGTTTTCAGTATTATTTTACATTATGCAGTACACTAGATTATGACAGATTTTGTGTTAGTTTGTTTATTATTAGTTAATCTTATTTATATATTGCTTTTGTATAAATGATTGAATAACCTTATATAAATTTATTGTCTTTTCTTTTTATTCTTAACGACATCTGTAAATACAGGGGGAGTTCTCAAGAAGATTTACAATCATTGATCTAACTGAACAACACATTTTTCTAATGTGTTTGTATATAATTTCAATTAGTCAGATAGAATCGCGATCATGTAATCTATCAATGTTATATATTTGTTTTTATAAATATTTGATCAAGTGCATGAATTTTTATCATTGGGTTGAGGGATAAGGACTTTATTTTTATAAATATTATTATTAGATATCAATATGGTAGAAGTTCATCCTTGATATAACTAATAAAATGTTTCAAAATGAAATAGTATTTATTATTTTATTTTTGTTAATCAATAAATGTTAATATAATTCATTATTTTAATCTGGCTTCTAGCTCATCATTATTCATATATCCTTTACAAGCATTATTATTTTAATTATTCTTATACCTATCAATATTATCCTATTATTTTAGAAAAAGTAAATAGATATAAACAAGTTAATTATTATAACCCTAATATATATGCATATACTGCACCTACACATTTTGTTCTATATTATATATTTGGATATGCTTATAGGATTTTGATAATCAATTATGACCTATATAGTGGTGCAACAACTGTTATTAGAGTGATCTTCCCTGATAAGAGAGTCCAAGAAATTACTCCCTGAGTTCGAATACTCTGGTATAATGTGGCCAGAAAGGGGTGAGAATTGGATGAACTGACCCAAATTATATCTAGGTTAATAAAAATATGTAGAGCTATTCTATTGGAAGTAGATACAATCAGAAGTTATGTATTTTATCGCGTAATCACTTGTATCCTATCTGAAGATCCAAAATCTGATCATAGTAAGAAGCACTCCCTCTATCTCTTGAGAAATCCGCCAGCCCGTTACGACGTGATGGTGGAAACACACATATATGTAGCATACATCATCTTCTTCAAACACAGCCGAGGTGCCTCGACCCTTCGCAACGATTGTTTACCACATGCATGGTTCTTACTTTAGTATATATATTAAAAATTATTTTCTTTTAGCAACGGTTAGTGCGTTATAGCTAAATAACAAGAATACTGTTAAAATTGGTCTTTGAAATTAACCGTCATTAAATCAAAAGTCTCAACATTTCTATAATTACTAAACGGTCGATTATTTGAATAGATATCTCTACTTATCCTATTATGAATAGTTCAACAGAATTATACTGAAAGAAAGACTCTTTGTGCCTATTATGTTTCAATCAAACGACTATGATTTTGCTTTTTTTCCAGTGTACAAAGTTCGTGTAAGCATTCGATCCCAACTAAAGCATAAAGATAATCTTGTCTGTTTTAATTTATATATAAAAAATTTAACAATTTACAGTTCTAAATATTCTTGTGCGTTATTTGTTCATTAAAATGATGAAGAATGTTTTATCAAAACAATGTATACAGTTTTCAGATTATTTGATCTGTCATCGGTAAAAGAATAAAGAAAAGAAAAACTTCGTTATATTTTTTCTTTACTTGTTACAATTTCTAAACCAATAATAATAATAATGATAATAAAATGTAGTTACCATGGTTGTTGTTAAACACATTCTATAAGATTTTCTTTCCCCCTTCGTTCCACAACACTAGAATATAAAACTGGATTTTTTTTATTCATACAAAACCTCCTAAGGGTTTAAGTAACATCGTTTACTGTAGTAGTAATTTAAAAATATTAATAAAACTTAAATTAGTAAGAATTTTTTTTTTTATTAATTCCTTTTATTATTATTATTATTTTTTGTTTTGAGTATTTCCAGTTTGTAAAATACGACTATAACTTTATCCAAACCTTTATATCTAATAAGTTACCAGTTTAAACTGTTCAATGAATGTATTAATTTCGTTATCTAACACATACGTGTGTATATCTACTCAAATGCTTTATTTTATTCACAAGTGTTTAATTCCTTATGTTTATGTTCTGTGTTCAATGCGTGTTATAGTAAGAATGTAGAGTGAGACCTGTGGTGATCCTTACGATATATATTTAATTATAAATATTTAAAAACCAGGCACTCTTTACAAACCTGGAGCTTAATTGTAAGTATAAGGGATTTGGACTCAGATTTTCTAGCACCCTGCATCTATCCTCACCCTCTCATACAGCTGATACACATGACCACACACATGCAGAAAAGATAAATAATCACCAATCCACGTATTTCATGCTAAACCAGCACTCATCAGTTGGCCCAGATTATCATCTCCCATATATATATATATAATCACTGCTCAGTTTATATTAAGATAGCAAATCATTGTACTTTAATGGACATGCTTCAATCTACTCCAACCTCCAACTTTTTTAGCTGTCCATATGATTGAAAATCTGATGATGAAAATCCAAATACCATGCTGATGCCGATATTATTGCCATAACTGTGTTGACTTCAAGTCAGTCTGATGCTTTATATACAGGACCTCACCCCTTTAAATATGTAGAAGAGGGATGGGCAGGATACAGGCACTCTTTACAAAGCTGGAGCTTAATTGTAAGTATAAAGGATTTGAGCTGATTTTCAAGCACCCCCCATCTATCCACACTATCTCACACAACTACATATTTCAATGGATAAGGTCCTGTACATGAGGGGTCAGAGTGACTTGAGGTCAACATGGGCATGATGATAATATTGACATCAGCATGGGATTTGGGTTTTCATCATCAGATTTTCAAGAATATAGATGGCTGAAAAAGTTTGAGGTTGTAGTAGATTGAAGCCTGTCCATTAAAGTATGAGGATTTGCTATCTTAATATAAACTGAGCAATGATTACATATATGTGTGGGGTATGGTAATCTGGACCAACTGATGAGTGCTGGTTTAGCATGAAATATGTATATTGGTGATTGTTTATATTTTATATATGTGTGTGGTCATGCGAATCAGTTGTATAAGATAGTGTGTATATATGAGGGTGCTTGAAAATCTGAGTTCAAATCCTATATATTTAATTATGTAAATAATGCTAATGTAAATTTTATATGTCCCTACTCATCTGTTTTAGATTAGGTTGTTATTACCAGCAGTTTATATATATATATATTAATCATCATTTTAGTTTACATATTAAACTAAAAATAATTTACAAAATTATTGTAAATAATATGCTTTGTTACATTTTTGTTATATATTCTCTTTGACTTATCAAGCATATGTAAATTATCAATAATCAGTTTGCTGTTAAGCTATGTAGAAAATTAGAATGCAATTTTGGCTCAACATGGCATTAAATAACTTTTTTTTTGTTTTAATTATTTTTTAAGAATATTGATGACCAAAATAAATAAGCAGCCATATGTCTATATCATTGAAAGTTTTAAAAAAATTACAACTTTTAATTAGCTATTCTTCACTATAATTATGGAGATAAAACATATATAATTAAAATTAATTATACATTTCTAAAGAACATAAAAACGTGTGCTATGAATTTGTCATTTGAGCAGAACTCTATATTAAATAATAAAAATAACTTTAAAGATTTCTACTATTTATTTTCAAGTCATAGAATTTTTTTTAGAAGATTACAGGAACAATTGTTACTTATGAAGAAAAAATCTTTCCAATCATACAAAACTTTCACTGGATCGATATTTTCTTTCAAACCATTTACTGCATTTTTAGACAAAGTATACCAACGCCTAAGTTAAAAAAAATGAAGTTAATTCAATTTATACTCAACTGATGAGAAATCCGAAAACTATTTCTATTCAAGACTTATTCGGTTAAATGTATACACATACTAAATTCATCATAATGCTAAATTTTATCTACAAAATCAAGAAAGTAATGTTATCAATCGAGAAATGTTTTCTCTACATCCAAACAAGTTTCATTTTTTTTTTTCATATGAATCCTATAAACTCTTAGTAAAATAATTTAAACTTAGTTCAACACCAACAGTTATTAATATATTTGTAAAATTAAATATTCTATAGACTAATTAATGTAAACAAAAAAATTAGAAGGATATTTTAATGTAATAATTACAAACTATAAATTACTATTGTTATCCCTAAGCTAAACTACTTTCTCAAGCACTCAATAGTAGTTTATTTCTCTTATGTTTACTTAAAAATACCACTGCTAAATATATCTTTCTAGTAATTATATGGAAATACTTTTTCTCATTTCTTTGTCTAGAAACACAGACACACACATATAATTAAAATATCTGGATTCATCCATATATAATTTATTGCAGTAAAAATATAAAACCACTAAACATCATATAATCACCATTCTTTATGTTTACATCAGAGGCAAAACTTTTTATACAGTAGTGCCAACCAATGCAAGTCAGAGTAATCACTGGATGCAAAAAAGTTTGTGCATAAAATCCCTATCTAGTACATACTCATCCAATATACCCAGACTAGTTTATAGCTTGTTCATTTTCTCACTGAGTAGTGAGTGGCACTACTGTATGGACAGTTTTGCTTCTGTTATAGCAGTTTGTGTAAGTATAGTGAATAATAATCATGCGATGTTAAGTGGTTTAATATCAATCCTGCCAAATAGGATGATGGTGACTATGATTATTAAAAAATCATACACCAAAATATAGAGATGCTGAATGGATTTAGATCTATATGACTACATAAGCAAATGAGTTTGGATTAAAACATTATTGTATTTTCCATTTTGAACTGGTATATTTATATTTAACTAAAAAGGTAAAAGATGGCTACAAGAAGATTGATTTAGATTTTAAGATCTAGGTGCAGTGATCTCTATTCCAAGGTTTTTCACTTTAAACCACAAGCTATTAACTAGTCTGTGGATATTGGATGATTAGGAAATAGATAAGAATTTTATGCACAAACATTGCATCCATTGATTATTCTGGCTTGCACTAGGTGATGTTATTGTATGGATAGTTTTGCCTCAGTAAAAATATATACCAACATTTTATCTAGGTCAAACAAGTTATCAACTATCTAATGGATTTTATAAAAATGGTAGTACAAACACAGTAAACATTAGTATAGTAATATTGAAACTTCTACCAATAGAAAATAGGTAGAAATACTTTTTATAATATTTATTACCCAGGTAATGCTTAGTATGACCTATAAAGTTATTATATATTTTACTAAAATAAATTATACAGAAAAGAGCCTAAATAATATTTTAATTATATCTGTAGTGCATGGAAATTTTTGCTTTATTATATATTTATATTAATTATTCAAATCACCTTCACAAAGATTGTGATATTTCATTAACACCCTCTGAAAATAAATATCATTTACTTTTTGTATGTGAAAACATCGACAGGGAAGCGAACCCAGGCCATCTGCTTGGAAAGCAGCTATGCTAACTGCTAGGCAACAAACACTTGACAATAAATATAAATTTAAGCATGAGCTTTAAAAAGCCAACTTTATATTTATTGAGGGCCTTGATGAAATATCATAACATTTGGAAGGTGATTTGAATATTTTTTACATAATTTTCACCTAGAGATATGTAGTGGAATATTTTCACATACATTCATATTGAAACTATAAAGTTTATATGAAAGTTAGAAGGTATCTAAAATAAAAAAATAAAAACAACAGCCTTATTATTGTTATTGTTTTAAAAAAATCATTTAAAAGTATAGTTAGTAAAGAATGGTAATTCATATTGGATATGGATTAAAATTTGTTCAATATGCAATGTGTGTATGTATTATAATAAATAGATATTCATATATTAAGAAGTATATACATCAATATTAAAATTTTGTATACACAATTAATATTTTTGTTAGTATCTAGAATAAATAATAAAAAATATGTTTGTTATTTTAGATTATTTATTTATTATTACAATTTATAAAGAATTATTGGTTGTTTTCTCTCCTACTGGCTGAGCCGCCAGTTGATGCTGCAGAACCACCAAGAAGCCTGCAAGTGAAAAAAATTTCTATTCAAAAATCGCTAAATTTGAGAAATGGTAGACCCCCCACATGAGAAATCTGTCAAACTTGCTGAAATTGACAAATGATAGAAACCCCCCCCCCCACATAAAAAATCGGTCAAAATCGCTGAAATTGAAATGTAAAACAAAAGTTGATTAGAACATCCGATGTGAGAATAATGCAAATTATGAATGATATTTTTAAAATCTTATGAAATAAATGAAAAAAAAAACTATAATAAAAACCTACGAAATTAAACAAAAACATACTAAATGTCAAAGCGATTTAAAAAAGAATCACTTTCAGTTATCTAACTAACAGATATAATAATAATTCAAACTTTAATAACAGACTAATACATGTTAAGTAATCAATGTTCGTATTAACCTATAATAGCATCATTAGAGTATAAGTTCTGTTAATATGTTACACTATTACTAGTTTAAATCAAAATTATTGCAAATACTCAGATTAAATCGCACATATATAAAATGAAAAAAATAGAAATAAAATAATCAGAATAGAAAATAGAATTTGAAAGTAATTAAAATAGATTACCAATTTCCCTCAAGAGTGAATTCAGCATTCAGGTGGTCATTGAATTTTTTCATCCTTGCAAAATGAAACTTGGGCATTTTAGATCTCTCAATTAATGTCAAAATATGGGATTTATATATTATATTTTTCCCGTCTATTGATTGTGTTTTCTTTCACTTAAAGTTTGTTATTTTTAAAATAAGTTAAGCACAATTTTGAAATGTAGATAGAAACTGAAAAAATAGCGTAAACATTTTTGGTACTATTTCTACTATAAAGAAATTTCCAGAACTCAGGTCACATGACAGATTGATTTTGCAACTTTTGTCACAGGGAAATTAATTTCTATATTTTTAAAATCAACAAGTGCATTTTTTTTAAAAATGGAAAATAATACTTTTTCTCATTTTAAATTATAAATCAATAATATCAACAAATTAAAAATCCTTCTTTTTCTTTTCAAAAAATTTATTTTCTTGTATCAATACTGAACATATATTTATATAATATAACCCAAAACTTCAATGCTTCAACAGGTTTTATCAAACACATAGACATATTTTCTTTTAGTATAAAGTTATTTATGCCAAAAGTACTCTAACCAAGTTTAATTCTATTACTAATTTCATCCATTATGTTTCCATCTACATTAATAATCTGACCAAGGTATTTTAAATTGTTAACTTGATCTTAGAGGTCATCCTGCAGATGTTTATCAAAAACCAGTCATATCTCAAAAGTGCATGCATGAGTATGCTTTGGAAAAGCTCATGTGCAACAAAATGTATGATGCTGAAAATATTATAGTCTGGGAGTTTACCTGTCACTGAGGCTGATGCCATGTCATTTCTGCAGGCCAACAAGATCTTGCCTACCATAAAGCAATGTGTTTGTGGCAAACAAATGACATTGCATCAATTACCGAGCTTCCACTGCCCCGCTCAATTGTGCTGACTATTCGCCAGCAGTCATGGTTTGACAGTTCAAAGATACCATTTTTCAAAGCCTTACATCTGGTATATTTTTGGAGTTGCAATGAGATGATGATTAGAATATAGGTCTAACAGATCTTGAGCTGTCATGCAATGCTATCATCAATTGGACCACAGGCTTAAGAGAGCTATGCCGCAAGAGCCTGAAACATGACAAACACACTGAAATTGGTGGTGCTGGCCTGATAGTGGAGGGTGATGAGACTATGTTCACCCAAAGAAAAAACTCCAGAGCAGAATGCTTCCACAACAGTTGATATTTAGAGGTCTGTGCAGGAGACCAAACAATGCTTTGTGATGGCCATCCTCTCTCAATCAGCAGCTTCGCTTTTGCAGGCCATATGCAACAACACTGAAACTGGATCTGTGGTGTACTCTGACTGTTGGAGGGGGTATAAGACATTGGATCTGGAAGCTTCTGGATACACACATATGAAAGTGAACCACTGCTACAACTTTGTAGACCCCATCACAGGCATCCACACTCAGAACATAGAGTGTCTTTGGGGGATGCTGAAGTGGCATAATAAAACATTGTGGCACAGCCCACCAATGCCTCCCTGATTACATGTGAATTTATGTGGCAGCTCCTCCACAAAAAGGAGGACTTGTTCAGAGCCATACTTGCCGAAATGGCTATTCCAACAAGGTCTTCGATGGTTTAACTTGAATTTGTGTTTTTTATTTATTATTGATTATAAATAAACACATAATCTAAAGAAATCACTAGTCTTTCGCCTTCATTTGTTTGCATATCAGTTTTTGATTAAATGTATATTTATTAGTTGTTTCATTTTAATTCTAATTTGTTTTGTGTGTGTGTGTGTCCATAAAAAGCTGTATAAACTTTAAAACTAATGGAATGGAATGTGTACAGCTGTTTTCATTCGATCGTTTGAAATGGCACATTTCAAACAATAAATAAAAAGTATTGCATCTTAGGGTTAGGTTTTGTTTTCATTAAAGCACAAACTAAATAGAACAGTAATGTTTTCGTTTTACTTCCTTTCATCCCAAAGCCAAATAAAAAGTAATAATGGGGTACACCTCTCCCAAAAAAACCCCAGAAAGCTTAATGGATTAATATTTTGAAAATATATATATATATAAATTATTTGATTTATAATAATATATTATAACACAGCAAATGTACAATCACTTTTTTTTAAAAAATATGTATGTTCTCCAATAATATCAACAAATTAAAAATCCTTCTCCTTTTCAAAAACTTTATTTTCTTATATCAATACTGAACATATAGAATACAAGACTCCAAAAATAACTGTAAGAAGATAAAAACAGTTGAAACGTTGGAGTTTTGTATTATATAAATTGTTACATGTACCGTTATCAAACTCCCTCCACTCACAACTTATAAGTATATGTTCAGTATAGATACAAGAAAAGAAAGTTTTTGAAAAGAAAAAGAAGGATTTTTAATTTGTTGATATTATTGAATAATACTACTTTCAAATCTCCTGTTTTTAAAACTGAATTGTAACAATAATCATATGTTTTAAGTCATCAAGAAAAAAACACCGATTGCTTAACAAATAAGTTATCTTCTATAACATTTCTCAAAAAAGATTGCACTAAGGAATTAATGTAAAATAATTGAATTATAATACAAATCTCATTTCAAAATTAATTAAAAATCTACCATGGATTAAGTATAGTGTATTATAAATTTCTCACTTCCAAAATTAATGAATATATCATCATTAAAAGTATTTTTGACAAACAAAGCAGCCAGAGGATAAAAAATATTGTTTAAAACAAAGTTGGATATGGATTATTATTAATAATAATTTTATTTATTTATATATTTCTTTAAGCTTCGATTTCAATTATCATATAAAAATAAATCCTAATAAAAAAAATTAAAATGCTATTTTATAATAGTCCATTAATTTGAGTGTTTAAAATATATAAAATATTTTTGTTGAAATTGTAAAATTATTATTGAAAGTAGATAAGGAGTATATATTTATTAATTTACTGTCTTTGTTAATTTTATTTAGTGCACTAATTATAATTATCATAATATATATTTTGTATAATAAAATTATTATTGTTATCATTTACCATGGTGCACTTGATCTGTAAATTTAGTTAATTCTCTATTTTATTTTGGAGCTAATGCAAAATCTTTCAGTGATGGGAATTGTATGTGGGTTTGTTACATCTATTCATTGTGTTACTTTTATTTTAATATTTTAATACAGAGATTTAAAGCTTTCATATCTTATACATGCATTTACTATCATAAGGTCACTATGACTGGATTATTAAGTCAACCTTGGCAATGGTGGATGCTAGTTCAGCGAAATATCGGGTTGTAATGCAAAATAATACACAGTTTAGTCCCCAAAATAATAATTTATCTACATCATACAACTGCAAAAAAATTATATATTGAAGCTATGCATATATATATATATATATATATATATATATATATATATATATATATATATATATATATATATATGCTGGCTTCACCATTCAATGTGGACTAAGACCCTAAGTCCAACCACAGTGAATGTATGTTTCTTTTTCAAACTAAATTTATCGTTTTCTCAAATAGTTGCCTAAATTAAAAGATTTAATAAAATAAAATATAGAAAATTAAAATTATAATTGCAATTATTTTTAAAATATATTTGGTAGAATTCGATGAATTTCTTAATTAAATAGAATCCATTAAGAAAAGGAATTTAATTAGTAAAACATTTTTTTGAATTAGATAAAAATAGATAACAGGAAAAATTTGAAACAACGGGCATGATTCACTACTAATTAGCAGATTAAAAACATAATGGAAAAAGGGTATAAATAAAGAACTTTTCTTTTGTTCTGGGTCTTATGCTTGCTGGTGACCTGTGCTGAAGGTCAGAGAGAAATCTTAAGAATTTTGTTGGAAGAAATTTTGCTGAAAGATTGGACAATATAGTGAACTCTTGCTTGCTGTGCTTACTTCAATCTGCACTCTATTCTTTCAGCATATAAATAAAAGAATCCAGCAATGTGTTGCACTGCAAAAATGCAGGGGTAACTTCTTTTCCTTCACTCTCCTGAGCTATTCCTGATGCAGGAGTTGTAATCATGTAAGTCATCCAGAGAACAAAAGTATCTGACCTGTATCTGTGAAAATCTGCCCTCAAAAACATGGAAAAACAAATTTGAAGAACCGAGAAGACCTGCGGGGAAACATCAAATGAACTCATTTTGACCCACCCATCTAGTTACTGGTAACGTTCCCATAAATTATTAAAATATCTTTGTAATTTGCAAATTCAATGTATATTTATGCTTTTCTATATATATATATATATATATATATATATATGTGTGTTTTTTTAAATCTATGTATTCGAATCTTGTGAAATTATATTTTATTAATTGCCTTCTTTTCTTTTTTTTTTATATCGTAATGGGAAAGGTTATTATATATAATGGCAGCCATAGTTCTTATTAATTTAATTGAAAAATACTTCGTTTAACTTTCCGCCATTATACTCCCATAATTAAGTTATTTATTTTATATAAATATTTATTTAGAAAGAAAAGGAAGCAAATCATAGAAAGTGCAAAACTATTTTAAAATCAAGATTTAAATTGCTAGATATTTTATTATAAAACTTTCTAAACTTTAGCTTAGTTTTTTTTATATACATATAAAAGAAAGATCCTTATCGAATGCCAGTATATTTTAGTCAATGAAGGGTTACAAATTTAAAGTTATATTTTAAAGAGCGTGAAATAAAACATTCACATTTATATTTTAGTATTAAGAGAGAGTACATTTTGACAATATGTATTAAAAGATTATTAAATAGCATTGGCTTAGTGGTGAATGGGTTAAATTTCAACTAAATAAATAAAATATCTGCCCACTTGTTCTTTTTATTAATTCAAATTTTATAAAGGTGAGGTTACTATTCTTCTGCGGATTTTCAGTGATAGTTGAGCTTTCCTAAGATATATATTTTGCAGAGGGTTTCTTTTTTAAATTTAAAGGTCGTTGACCGTATTTATATGGTATAGTGCCTCGGGTGATCTACTGGGCCTCTCAGCATAATTACAGTGCTTCTTTTGCCAAGTTTGCTTAGGTTAACATACCTACATTCGGACCTTATAAAAATAAATACATTGTTTGGGATCTCATGTCGATCTCAGTTCCTTAAATGTACGTAATTGGACATAAGCAACAAAAACTCCGATCCTGAATCTGGGTCACGTGTTTAGCGAACGGATTCCATTTTTCTCTCTAACCTAGTTTAGAGATGGAGAGCTATCCAGTCTTATGGTAACCTCTTGGTAACTGTTATGTCTTGAGCCTCACAGCCCACTATATGCTATCGCCTGTGTGCATGGTCTTATATATTTATATTTATTAGGAAATTTATCTCAAAATATCATCGAAATGTTTCAATTATAGCTGGAAATTCCTGCTGGGGTCACTTTATCATTCTTCTTAAATCATAAGTAGGGCAGTGATTTAAACCTGTCCAAAGTGTTTAGTTGAGATTGACCACCTATTTATTTCTATGTTCTCCAACCACAGAGTTAATGAATCATCTCTCTCTCTCTCTCTCTCTTGAGTTATTATACATAACACTTCCATTGGCGGGAATATTTTAAAGTAGAAATTATAATGTAAAATTTTGTCTGTTCTTATCATTACGGTTAATGGATTTTTCATATATGTCTATCCGGTTGCCATGAAAATAGCCTGTGACACTATTAATAGAACATTGTATGAATTCTTTTAATGTAAATAATAAAAGTTTTGTTATCTTTCATTCACTATAAATAAAACCACTTAGTATTGTTTTCTTTTGTAACATACATATGTACATCAGATCATTATATATGTAAAAATTCCTTTTCATGGTCTCTTCTCTCCCTGACCACCGGGCATACATTAAGATTAAATTCTAGTGAGGTTTGGGGAGTAAGTCGCTTAGTAGCAATCTAGAGGAGTAGGTGAGGTTCGAACCCCCTCTATCTGCATCTCTAGGTTAGGTTAAAGCAGCTCTACTTTTCTTACCATTACAACACACACACACACACACATATATATATATATATATATAATGTTTTCATTCTACTTTCCAAACAATATTAATAAATTAGTCAATAATTGTAAGGATGTCATACCTGTCAAGCAGAAAAGTAATGTCATATATCAAATTATTTGTGATTGTATGCTATTATATATAGGTGAATCTAGATGCAGTATTCAGAAGAGATTGAAGAAGCATGAATTGTTATATAAGCATGTAAAAAGTAAAAATAATGGTGATTTAATGTCTCCTTCAGTTTTCTTTGATCACGAAAAAACATGTAAATATAAATTTAAATTTGATTTTGAAAATGTGAAAATTCTTCATGAAGAGAGAAATCATAGTAAAAGAAAAATTAAAGAGGCAATTTTTATAAACAAGAATAAAATGCATTTAATAAATCGACAAGCTGCTAACATTAAAATACGATATTCATGGAATTTGAATTATTGACGTTTGCTTCCGCTTTTGTTTTTGAATTTAATGGCAGTTGAGTCAGATTTAAGAAATTAACCGAAAGTTCTTTGGCGGATTTAAGGATTGTTTGTAGTAGTTTGTAAACCGTTAAATTTATTGATTCAATATATATATATATATAATTAAAAAAATGAACACTTAAGACAATTCTAATATCAGTAACAATCAATAACTTTAAGTGGTTTTCAAGGCAACTATAAAGGTGAAATCCATCTTTATTTATGGTACAATATATTTATAGACACTTAAGATTGCAACTTGGCCACAGAGATTGAAATTATTGATATAAACAAATTTAAATAAATCTCCTTAAACAGGTAAATTTAACCTGTTCCAATTGCAGACTAATAAATTGTGAATTATAATATTACAAACTGCAATTATTTTCATACTCATTCAAAGTATTACTTAAATAAAAAGTGCAATAATGTCCAATGTTAATAGAATTTGAAAGTAATCATTAAAACCAATCAACATTTAGACAATTCCAATATCAATCATAACCAACAATCTCAAACTGTTGTCAAGGCAACCTACTTTTAACAATAAATATAGAATCCCACCTTTATCTATGGTCAAATATATTTATATATACATTAAAGATTGCAACTTGACCACAGCGATTGAAATTATTCATACAAAAATGTGTAAATAAACACCCTTAAATAGGTAAATATAAAATGTTCTGAATATCAGACTAATAAGTAGTCAATTATAACATTACAAACTGCAATTATAATTTTCAAATTGCATCCAAAGTTTTGCTAAATAATAAGTGTAATAATGCTCAAGGCTAAATGGGTTTGGTATATATGATACCAAGAAGAAAAAAAAAGAAAAAGAATGACAACTCAACTAGTACAGAGTTGTTTTACCTTATATTAAATGAATAACTGATAAGATCAGTAGAAGACTATAATATCAATATTAAGATTACCTTTTCCACTAGCAAAAAATGGTGAGTTTTCCTATAACCTTTTTAGAATACCAAGGTGTATATGAAATTCCATGTTCCCAGTGCTCAAGACTAGGATCATTCCAGTAACTGAATCAATGACAGAATTAGAAATTATAAAAATGCCTTCAATAAAAAGATAAAAGCATCCTTTTACTTTGCTTTTTAAAAGCTGGCCACACACTTGATTTTGATAAGTACTACTAAAGTACTAGTTAATTTGGAAAAGTATGATATGGGAATTATGAGAGAGACCTTTGAAATATTGAAAAAAGTGAGTGATTTAAATAAATTGGATGAAACAGATTGTATTCCAGCCTTGTGGAATCGACTTATTTTATCTCATTCTTCTAGAATCAATTTGCAATCAATTAATTGTAAAACTGTAGGAAATAAAAATTTTGTTCAACCACCTATTCTGAATAATCAGTCATCAAAAATACATAAGAATGATTGTTCTTTATTTCACACTCAATTTCATTTGTATTTAAGACATAAAAAGTCTTTATTTAGACCTTAGAATTAACAGTATTTTGCTGAAATGTTGGAAATTTAAACAAAATAATTGCTTCCTTAATTTTCCTCTTTTTATGATTTTTTCTTCCATTAATATTTTTATTTCATTACTATTAAATGTAAACTTATAATTACAAGTTTTTCATGGTCAAATACGTTATTTTTAATTCGATTATATAATAATTGATGCTCCTTCATTCTTTTTTCTTCAGAACATCTTGATTCACTGATGTAAAATTTCTGACACCCATATGAAATTTGATAAATTATATTAATTCTTTGCAATTTAGGAATTATACTCTTAGAATTATTAATCAATCTATTAACACTTGGAAATCCTCTTAAATTAATGATTGTTTTTGGAGGATCATTTATGTACAAAACAGCTAAATATATTGGTAAATTGTTGGAGGATATGTTGGGCTTTGGTAAATATACAATTGCATCTTCTTATCAATTTGTTGATAAAATTAAAAATATAAAAATAAATGATAATGATCTATTAGCTTCATTGGATGTAACAGAATTATATTGATCAATTAATCGTCTTGAATCTATAAATTTAATTGAAATTGAACTAATTAATATGGCTGTAAATAAACATTTAATAAATTTTATTATTGAATCACTAAAATTTGTAAGTGATAATATTATTGCAACATATAATGATAGGTTTTATAAAATGGGTAGAGGATGGCCAATGGGATTACCTATGGTAGCACAAATTTGTAATTTTACATTGTCAAAATATGAAGATATTATATTTAATTCTTATAATTTTGAAGATATTAAAATTTATGCTAGATATGTTGATGATGTTTGTGTTTGTGGTCCTAGTGACATTATTAATGTTCTATTATATAAACTGAATAATTTAAATAATTTAAAATGGACTATTGAGAATGAACAAAATGGAAAAATAAAATTTTTAGATTTACAAATATTTAGAGATGCTACTTATTTAAATTATAAATTAATTTTTAAACCTATTGGAGAAAGAGGATATATTCATTTTAAATCATGTGTTCCAATGATACATAAAATGGCAAGTCTGAAATCATTTTTGCATCGCAATGATAAACTATGTAAATATAAGAGTGATAAAATTTTAAATATTGAACTCTTTGCTAATGAACTTTTAAAGGTTGGTTATGATAAAAACCAAATCTTGCATACAGTAAATTCATTTAATAATAATAAAAATGTTTGCAGTGTTACTTTAGATAATAATAAATGGATATCTATGCTGTTTATAAATAACATGCAATCTAAATTAATTAAGAATATATTTAAAGAAAAGTATAATATTTCATTTTGTGTTCCTCCAAATGTTAATCAATTGATTAATAATTCTAAGAGTATAATTCCTAAATTGCAAAGAAGTAATATAATTTATCAAATTTCATGCTGGTGTCAGAAATTTTACATCGGTGAATCAAGATGTTATGTGGAAAAAAAATGAAGGAGCATCAATTATTATATAATCGAATTAAAAATAATGTAAATAGTCAATTCAATACAGCTTCAGTATTCTTTGACTATGAAAAAACTTGTAATTATAAGTTTACATTTAATAGTAATGAAATAAAAATATTAATGGAAGAAGAAATCATAAAAAGAGGAAAATTAAGGAAGCAATATTAATTGATAAATATAAGAACGATGTTATTAATAGGCAAGTTGTGAATACACCCATACACAGCTTATGGAAATATATGTGACATTAAGTTTAAAATTTGAAATGCAGTTAAAACTGATGAGAATTACCACGTAATTGAAAGTGCTACAAAATAATTTAGACTATATTATATTTATCGGTATTTCTTGTTTTCTTTTTCTTATATATATATATATATATTATAATGGGTATTGTAATATATATATATAATTCTATAATATATATGAAATATTTACATAGAAGTTTAAAATATATATATATATATTATATATATATATATATATATATATATATATATATATATATATATATATATATATATATATTAAATACCAATAAATAATAATTAATAAATATGAGCTATAAAAATCTTCCTAATATTTTTAAAGAAAAAGAAAATAAATGCTTCAGTGATGCACTGTTTCACAACTTTATACTCTCTCATCCATGATCTTAGTTCAAAAAATATAAATTGTCTACTTAGTTTAGAGCCTATCATTATAGAAGCCAATATTTTTCTGACCATGCTAAATCAAGACTTAGTGTGTGCCTGGATTATAAAGTAACAAATGAATTGTATAAACTTATTCATTCTATAGCAAGAGAGAGATAGAATCTTATTTTTAACTATCTGTGATTAGAAATATATACTCTATTAAATTTTGAATTTTATTGTAATAAATACTTTATTTATATAACAGTGACTGCATATGTAATAAAGAGAAGGAAAATATAACCTTCGGTCATGCACCATTTCATAAATTTATATGGACTCGCCTGTGAAATCGGTTTAAAAGAAGGGATCCACTTATGTTTAAAGTTTCTTGGCTTATATAACAATAAATTCTAAATGTAAGTGGATCATTTAGTTTTTTAAATTGAACCCACAGAGTGAGTGTGTGTAAATTTCTGAAAGATCACATAACAGAACATTTTATTTTCCTTCTCTTTATTATATATATATATATATATATATATATATATATATATATATATATATATATATATATATATATATATATATATATATATATATATATATATATAGTCAGAACTATATAAATATACTATTTATTAGAATATTAATATAACATAATCTTGTAGCAAATTAATCCTGAAAATAAAGCAAAATTCTGCTGCTGCACTTAGTATAAAGTCTTACACAAATAGCATCTTAGATCATGATATTTGTAAGGATAATCCAGGACATATGCACATATGTTGTGCGAACATAAATCATATGTTGAAATAATTTCTACTTCTTTAATAATCTCACAGAGAAACAACCAAATATAAAATAAGTACATATCAAATTCAATTCAATTCTGATATTTTCTGCACAATAAATGACATTAACATTAAAGAATGTTTCGTTAATATAATATTGACATTTTAGTAGAAAGTTATTATTTTTATTTTACAAAAGCCGCATTTCTGCCTACACTTCTTTCAATAATTATTTCATTAACTACAGCCTAGTTCTTATGCAACATGATAAAAAGATGTAAGACACATTTTATTCATGAGTAGGTCACATCGGAGTAAACTGCAAGAAATGCCAAATAATGAAATGGAATATATAAACTTTTAAAAATCAATATTTAATCTTTTTATACCTATCAAACAAAACATCACAATGCATTTAATAGACTTATATATATATATATTGAGTTGCTGTAAAATAACTCAATATATATATATAGACTTATATATATATATATTGAGTTGCTGTAAAATAGAAGGAATTATAATATAACTTTGTGTATTTACATCTTAATAAGGCTCCAATATAGAAGCGAAATCCGGGTTGATAAGGTTTATTAAACATAATATTTTTTAAAAAGTTGTCTTATTAAATAATTTTTTTATTGAATTATTTTTTAATATATATATATATATATAGTAACATAAATAAAGATGAGCAAACGATCCAAATATATTAGAATATCCAAAATTCAAATATTATAACTTAATAAACAAAAAAGAATTGTAGCTTTTTATTTTATATAAAAAAAAAAAAGAATTATTTAACCTGAGTAGTGGCTATTAAACAAAAGATCATAATATTTAAAATATCTTTGGAATCGATGAAACATACTTCTATAATTAGATTTCTCAAGATATCACAATATCAATAATTATAAACAAATTATTAAGAACAAACTACTATAACTCAGGTATATGGAAATCAAGTGAGACGAGTACACTAGTAACTCAATAAAATATCCTCTCAGGTATACAGACAGTAGATTTTATCCATTTTCATTTCTTGGTTAGATCTCAAGTGCATGTATAAGTGAACAACAAGTGAATATAGTCTATATGGATGCCACTAGGTTAGCTGGATCTAGACAAAGTTATATTTATAACTTTTTCACATGTACCAGGTTTGAATCCCTTTGGTACCTTATTTCTTACAAAATGTATGATTTTGATTTTAGACCCATAGCACTGTATGCACTAATATTTAAGTAAACACCTAGGTAATATAAAACATCTTTAAACTAAAGTGGAATATATAAAATTCATTAGACAGAAATCATTTCTTTGATCTTAACATAACAAATGTGTTTCAATATTTTTTATACGTTTTACTAGCTCAGATTATATTATTATTTTAGGATGGCAATTCACTCATCCTTTCAGGATATAGATGTTGGGATGGTGGTTATAAAATTACTAAGAAATCACTAAATACTATGAAATCAATATTTATTTATGGCCTTTAAACATTTAAACAGCTCATTAATTAAAATGTGATGATGACAATGATGATAATGATAATGATAATGGTTTCAACCACAGCTTTAGGACTAATCCTAATCATAAAACATAATTGTTATAAAGAAATTCATAATTATTGCTTAATTTTAGTATATCTAATTAAATCTTAAATAATCAATATCAACCATTGATGATGAATGATCACAATGAATAAAGACTATTATCAATAAAATACATATGCCTCGTTTAATAAAACAATTTAACATTTATTAATTTATTACAAAAATCTACAAATAATTTAAAGATAAAACCAAAATTTTATATGAAATAATAATGAGAACAATAATTGATTATCTGGCAATCATAATGTTAATTTTGAATTCTTCCCGCTTTCCCGTCAAAATATATACATAAATTTGGATAACAAGTTTGCTAAAGTTTTGGATTCACAAGAAAATTTTTCATAAAAATTAAATATTCACTCTCTTTTTTTTTCTCCTTTCTCTTTTACACACATACTTTTATAATCTAACAGGTAAAGTAGAATGATAAAAAAAAATGTTATTAGAAGTGAAAGAGCAAGATTTCCAGAACAAGTTTTAAATTATTTTTCTCCCCCTCCCTTCTACTCTCTGAAATGCTATGCTTTAACTTAAAACAAAATCTAATATTTCTAATACCACCTATTTTTCTTTTTTTACATTCACACACCATTACATATATGCAACAAATATTATTATATTATGTATGTGAATGTTTTATCCCCATAATAACAAAAATATTATTTAAAACAAAATAATAATATAAAAAAATGTTACATATTAATAACATTTCATGACTTTAGGTTAATAGACAATCATAATTTTAGTACATATAAAATCATTAATAAAGCCTATGTCTATCATTATTAAGAAATTCTTGGTTTCAATTGATCCTGGTTGTTTTAAAAGTTCTAAAACACACAACTCTATTGCTAAAGTTTTACTAAGTCTCTGATATCATAAAGAAAACAAAAAAAAATCATATTACCAGTTCCATTCTTTGGCCGTGATTTCCAATGATTCAAATTTATCTTGTTCAATGTCTATCTTTGGCAGCAACAATTTCCGTGTTTCTTTGAAACAATCTCTTTCTTGAGGTGTATAATTATTTGATGATGATGATTCCATTGAGGTTATTTGCTTTAGTGGACAATTTGGAAATCATTATACTAACTCTTGTTCTCTTCCTGTCGAGCATGATTCTTTTAGTGGATGAAGTACAGCAGTTGTTTTTACATTTATATTTTTTCTTGGGTTTAAACTCAGTTACTGGATTTAATTGAACTCGATGATTTACCATTTATCTGTAGATTATTCATTTTCTTCAGCTTTTAAATGCAGGTGAATGTTTTCTTCTTTCTATTTAAAAACATCTTATTTCTCTCGGTCAGTTGAAAGGTGTAGAATATTATTTTTCAGACAAGACATCTTTTTTTTTTATATGATGCACTGGCTGGATGGTCTGGTCAACAGATGAGATATATATTAATTTTTTTTACCCCACCATCCTTATATCTTCAATCCTCAAAAAAAAAATAATGATAAAAAAAAAAGATTTTTGATTGAGATTTTTATAGAGTTAAAAGCGCTTGTCCTTTTAGTTTCAATATTTTTAAAAGTCTCTCTCATAACAATATCAACTGATTTTCCAGACTGCTTTTATATCCGATTTTTTTTCTATTTTTGGACCACCTCTTTTAATTAGATTTATAACTTATTTTCAACCAAATTGTTTTTTAGTTGAATAGTATGAAAAATCTCAGTATCCTGATTTTTTGACAAACTTTTGTTTTGAAGGAAAAAATAGCCTTAATCATTTTTTTACACCTATGTAACATCTCAAATTTGAGATTTTTTTCTTTTGATTTCAAGAAGAGATATTTTTAAAATTAGACTTCTCACATCGTCTCTAAGTTTTTCAACAGAAAAAAAACCCTTATATTACAAAATTGTTGAATAAAAAAATAATTTAACAGATTTTCTTCTTTTTCTTTCAATATTTAATAAATGTGGATATATTTATGTGATACACACACACTTTCTCATTCAAATCATATATAAACTGACATATTAAAATAATCTGAATGTTAGCTTAGTAATTCTAACCTTAATATTTAAAATTAAATCCTAAGCTTTTAAATCCAAATTATAATTATAGAAAAGTAAAATAGAGAAAGAATAAAATATCAGAATTTAGAAAATGTAGGTTAGCATTGAAGAGAGTTTAATATTTGAAATATACAACAACAATTAAATAGCTTACACACACACTGCTTATACATATGCCTTAAAACTTTACTTTTAAACAAAAATTTAAATATTGAAAAATCTAAATGTGTGTATTACTCTTTTTGAGTTTTCTATCAACACACAAACAAATAAAGAATATAACTGTTGTCCCACTCTCTCTCTATTTTAATCTTTTAAAACTTGATCTTTTAGGGTTTAAACTTGGATGCTCTACAGCTTCATTTATTACATAAAATGTGATGATGATTTTTGTTCCACATTTTCTTTCATGCACATTACTACAAATTTAGCTAATGACTAAATTGTAATGGCACAATATATATATATATATATATATATATATATATATATATATATATATATATATATATATATATATATATATCAACAGATGGCGTTCTACCAAAAACACCATCAAGCGTATGTTTACATAAACCTCAGAGCATGCATTCACTATCTCTAACTTTAATTCCACTTTCAGATCATGATTTCAAGCTATTTGCTATCATCAGTGAAAGACAGGAATTTTAGAAACTAGATCTAAACACAAACTCTGAGCGTTTATGAAACAGTTCCTATTCAGCTTGCAAGCGTGAATCTTTTAGACACGTAATGTCTTCAAACTCAGCATAGCAAGCTAGATAGCTATATGGATCTGATCTCAGTTCAGCATCACCACATAGTAGAAGCCTCTGCAATATATATCATTGCTAGAAAGACCTCAAAGGTACATTTATGAAAAACAAAAAACAAGTTAAAAACTTGCTAACACTTGTATTTATGTCAACAAATGGCATTCTACCTAAAACACCATCAAGCATATGTTTACATAAATGTCAGAGCATGCATTCACTATCTCTAACTTTAATTCCACTTTCAGATCATGATTTCAAGCTATTTGCTATCATCAGTGAAAGACAGGAATTTTAGAAACTAGATCTAAACACAAACTCTGAGCATTTATGAAACAGTTTCTATTCAGCTTGCAAGCGTGAATCTTTTAGACATGTAATGTCTTCAAACTCAGCATAGCAAGACAGATAGATATATGGGTCTGATCTCAGTTCAGCATCACCACATAGTAGAAGCCTCTGCAATATATATCATTGCTAGAAAGACCTCAAAGGTACATTTATGAAAAACAAAAAACAAGTTAAAAACTTGCTAACGCCTGTATTTATGTCAACAGATGGCGTTCTACCAAAAACACCATCAAGTGTATGTTTACATAAACGTCAAAGCATGCATTCACTATCTCTAACTTTAATTTCACGTTCAGATCATGATTTCAAGCTATTTGCTATCATCAGTGAAAGACAGGAATTTTAGAAACTAGATCTAAACACAAACTCTGAGCATTTATGAAACAGTTTCTATTCAGCCTGCAAGTGTGAATCTTTTAGACATGTAATGTCTTCACGTAATGTGGAGATGCTGAACTGAGATCAGACCCATATAGCTATCTGGCTTGCTATGCTGAGTTTGAAGACATTACGTGTCTAAAAGATTCACGCTTGCAAGCTGAATAGAAATTATTTCATAAACGCTCAGAGTTGGTGTTTACATCTAGTTTCTTATTCCTATCTTTCACTGATGATAGCAAATCAGTTTGAAATCATGATGTGAAGGTGGAACTAATGATAGAGATAGTGAATGCTTACTCTGACATTTCTGTAAACAAACATACACTTTGACGGTGTTTTTGGTAAAACGCCATCTATTGATCATAAATACAAGCGTTAGCAAGTTTAACTTGTTTTTTTTTTTTTTTTCATAAATGTACCTTTGAGGTCTTTCTAGCAATGATATATATTGCAGAGGCTTCTACTATGTGGTGATGCTGAACTGAGATCAGACCCATGTAGCTATCTGGCTTGCTATGCTGAGTTTGAAGACATTACGTGTCTAAAAGATTCATGCTTGCAAGCTGAATAGAAACTGTTTCATAAACACTCAGAGTTTGTGTTTAGATCTAGTTTCTAAAATTCCTGTCTTTCACTGATGATAGAAAATAACTTGAAATCATGATCTGAAAGTGGAATTAAAATAAGAGATAGTGAATGCATGCTCTGACGTTTATGTAAACATATGCTTGATTGGTGTTTTTCGTAGAACGCCATCTGTTGACATAAATACAAGCATTAGCAAGTTTTTAACTTGTTTTTTGTTTTTCATATATATATATACAAACTAAAAGTACACAAAACTAATTGGTCGAATATATAATTAAACTGCACCACAGCTGTGTATGCCCACAGGTCATCAATAAAAGTATTACTAACCATAATTATATCTTCAATACTGAAAAAATAAATATATTATTTTAGCTTGCGACATCAACCTTAATAAATATGAGGAGGGGGGGTTATAAAGATTAATGTACACCAATTATTTCTGTACCATATTATTTTACTGATTGTTTTTTATGAATCTGTATTGATTTCTTACAACAACTCATAGTTGAGACATATTTTAATCTTATAGTTGCGTTATTAGTTAATATATATACTTTAAAGAATCAAATTTCAGTGCTAAAAAATTTGTCCGTAATGTTGTCCTTCATATATCATTTAAAATAATCAATCTAAAACAAAATTGAAATGGACAGTTAACTCTAAATAAACCATCCATTTAATACGTGCAATGAAGCTTTCATTCCTTACTGAAATCCTATCAAGATATATTTTAAAAATAAAACCACATGTGATGTGATGTGATGTACTGCGACTTCTCCTTAAACGGAGTCAGTAATCTCTCAGCAGCTATGCCCAGAGAAACCTGTTAGCCACTGCACTTTCCTTTTCCATTGTCCACCCTAAGTTTTCCCATAATCTGCTCCATCCCATTTCGACAACATAATCTTTGTCAACTTCATGACCTGCATATCTAAATCCCCTTTATTTTTCCCAAACCTAGCATAAAAACCAATAACTCACTTTCTGTATAATCACTTTGTTCATATTTAACCTTCCATAACTTCATTATTTGTACCCTTTCTGCTTCCAAACATTTACATGACCAACTATTCTACAGCAACGTCACCCAGTGATCATTATTTACATTACAATAAATATATAATAAAAAAAAGATAAATATATAATAAAATATATATATATATATAAATAAAGTTGTTAAAATCTTTTTTTTCTTATAATATATATTTACAAAATAATCTACAAAAGTAATAGTTTAATTATAACTCTAAACTTACGAATAAGTTAGCAATGTCCACCCCCCCCCCCTAATATACAAAGTTTTATAACACCCATTAATACAATCATTCTCAACTTTCAATTTCTGTCCAAATGTTTCTTCTGCATTCAGTGTTAGCCAATCATTTTTAAACATAAATCCTTTCAAAGCTATTATTTTTTGAGATCGCGGCTGATATGAATTTGGATCAATTATACTTACTTTTTCTTTATCCTTAACATAATGTTCACCATTAATTCCTTTTCTAAAAAAATGTCTAAATACTTTAATCCTTTCGCCTATTTTTCCATTATAAACTTAATATTCTATCTATTATTGTTCAATTCTTTAAATTCATTAACCTTATTTTTATTATTATCTATTACAATTATATCATCAACACATCTATGATATTTTATAGTTTTTTTATTTTTTAATATTTATCAATTATATGTTTCTCTCTATAGTCAATCATAATTTATGATAATTTTCCACTAATAGAGCAAACCACAACCCATTCCCTTGTTACATTCCAAAATTCTTCCTTATATTTAAAATATAAATCATCTATCAGTAATAATTCTTCTTTACTAACATATAACCATTCTTCTGAAATTATATTACTCATTTTTATTTTATCAATAACTATTTTTATACTATCTTCCATTGGCATATTTTGACACATTTTTCCAATATCAAATGAAACTATCATTCCATTTCTAGGTAATTTTACATTATTTAATTTATCTATAAGTTATTCTGAATTTCTAATACAATATTTGCCAAAATCTATTGCAGTGATTATTTTTAATATCGCATAAATTGTTAAGAATTTAATTATTAAAATGTGATATTACTCTTAGTGGCTTATCCTTAGATGATTTAGCTTTCCCAAATATACATAGATTTTCAAAGACTGTAACATATAAAAATCTATATTTATTTTCATTAATTACGATTCATTTTTATATAATATAATAAAATTTTACTTTTTGTTTTAATTTATTTCCTGGATTTTTATTTATCTTTTGGTATGCCAGCTTTACAATATTTTTTTATTAATTTTCTGTCTTAGTTCGTTATTAAGTTGTCATTTATCTTTTCAATAATTTGTCCAATAATAGACTTCTTTTTGCATTCCATTTGTCTACATTTATGATTTTTCTTAATAATATTAATTTTTAATTGTAACTCTACTTTCAAACTATTCTTAATATTTACAGTTGGCACAATGACAAGTGTTATTTCTTTAATATCTCTATCCACAAATGGTATATATTTAATCCCTTTATTTAAAAGCTATATTTCACATTTGTATACATCCATGAATATTTGGAAAAGTTAAAACACACAAGACAGTAAAAAGAATATTAGACTTTAATAATTATATTTTTAAAGATTTATGTGAAATAATATATAAATAGATTGTCACTGCAATTTTTGGCAAACATTGCATTAGGAATTTATAGATAAATTAAATAATGTAAAGGTAAATAGAAATAGAATGATTAACCCTAACCCTAACCCTTGCAAGCAAGCAGTTAGCTACAGATGGTTGTTGCAGGTTCTCCTCCTGGCCGATGCTATGACATATGAAAGAAAAAAAAAGAAATATTATTACTGATAAATTATACTTTATTCTTTAAATATATTGAAAGGTTTTGGAATATAACAAATGAATAATTTGAATTGTTCTATTAGTGGAATTTTATCATTGATTGAAATTGACTATATAAATAAAATATAATGGATAAGTGTAATATTTAAATACAAGTATAATTTATATCCCTGAAGTTTAGATGAAATATAGGGAATTTGAAGACAGACTTTCAAGTTTCCCTTCAGCTATCAACTCTATTCAATCAATAAACATGATCACACATATGTGGAAAGAATACATGATCTCCAATATCTGTATTTTATGCTCAACCAGCACTCAGCAGTTTAAGATAATTTTTGTTTTTCACATGTATGTGGTCATGTGCATCACTTGTATGAGGTAGAGTTGATAGCTGAAAGAGGCTTGAAAGTCTATGCTCAAATTGGTAAGTGTACATAAATTATAAAATAAACTATTATAGATATGTTGATAATATAATAGTAATAGGAAATAATAGTATTGTTAATGCATTTAAATAATTTGACAGTAATAAATACAATATTATGTTCATAATGAAAAAAAGAAGACTAAAGTATTTAGACATTTTTTAAAGAAAAGAAATTATTGGTGTCAAACATTGGTGGTCGAGTGGTCAGCACAGCTACCTTACAAGCAGTTGTCCAGGGTTTGCGGGTTTGCTTCCCAGCTGATGCTTTAAACACATGAAAAAAAATTATTGGTGAAATACTTATTAAACATTATATTAAGGATAAAAAACAGGTATGACTGATCCAAATTTGTATCAACCATGGCCTCAGAAAATAATAGCTTTGAAAGGATTTACATTAAAAAATTGATAGGCTAACATTGAATGCAAAAAAAAAAAACACATTAAGAAAGAAATTGGAAGTTGAAAATGTTTATGTTAACAAGGGTTATAAAAGAAAATATATTAGAAAGGTTTTCAGTAATAAAATAGTAATAATACAAAAATAGTGTTCAAGCCTGTGTATAAAAGTATGAAGTGGATGTCTGTTCCATATTCAGTAAGTAAGATATTGATCAAAGAAAAGTTATCTGATGATATTAAAATTGGATGGAAAAATAAGAAATCTTTAAGGAAATAGATACGTAACACAAAAAAAATGGTTAATGTTTAAAATAGGGTAGTTACTTTATAAAAATAATTGTGATTTTTGCAATGTTATATAGATCGGAATATATATATATATATATATATATATATATATATATATATATATATATATATATTAGAAAATACAGTATTTAAAAGTTTATAAAAATATATCTATAACCATCACTTAGAAGTGCTTTCAACTTTCTTTGTAGTTTTTGTCAACTAATACTTTAAAATGTCAGCTTTTCCATAATTCCATGATGTCAACTTTCCCATAGTTCTGTGATCTTAATATTTGCTGTTTGCCTATTAATTAAATTTTGTCGTATTTGTATATTAAAATCGCTTCTTTATTTTTTCTTTTATTATCACTTTTTCAGTTTCCAATATTTATACATTGCTATAATTAAAATCAAAACCATATATACATGATTTATTATGGTCATAAAAGACAGAAGCTGATAAATTATCATTATTTTTATAATTTTGTTTTGTATTTTGAACCCTTTTTAATAATAACAAGTGCTCCTTGTTCCAATGTTTCATTAAGAAAATTTATAAAGGTATATGTGATATTGCATTTTATGCACCACCTACATTAAATAAATTAATAAATGATTCAAAAGATAACACTTTATTGTCAAATAAAAATTGTATCATTTACAAACGGACATGTAGGTGTGGCAGTGGATATATAGGTGAATCAAAGTGAATATTGAGAAAAAGAACAAAAGAGCACTTGTTATTATTAAAAAGGGTTCAAAATACAAAACAAAATTATAAAAATAATAATTTATCAGCTTCTGTCTTTTATGCCCATAATAAATCATGTATATATGGTTTTGATTTTAATTATAGTAAAGTAAAAAAATTGGAAACTGAAAGAAATAATAATAAAAAAAAATTAAAAAAGCAATATTAATATATAAATACAAGAAAGATTTTATTAATAGGGTAGCAGCAAATGTTAAGGTCATGGAATTAAGGGAAGGTTGACATCATGGAATTATGGGAAAGCTGACATCTTAAAGTATTAGTTGACAAAAACTACAAAGATAGTTGAAAGCTCTACTAAGTGATGGTTATATATATATTTTTATAAACTTTTAAATACTGTATTTTCTAATATTTATTTATAAATTTATGTATATTATTTTGAAGAAATACAGACATCAATTTGTAATATTATATATATATATATATTAATAATATTACAAATTGATGTCTGTATTTCTTCAATATGTATATATATGTCAGACAAGAAAGACTGCCATTGAAAGAGATAAAAAGCATGATAGGACAATTATTAAGAGGAAGAATTTAAAATCATGGTCATAAATTATGAAAAAATATTCAGGTAACAAAATATGTTGAAAATTAAAAGGAAATAAAATGTTATGAAACTTTGTATAATTAAGATATTTTTTTTAAAAATGCATAATCATGGTTAAAGGTCCAGCATAATTAAGAAGTAGACTATGGGCATTGTTAGATTATTGGAAAGTTTAGAATTATAATTAAAATGTTATTTTTGTATATTGTTTTGTAATTATATATATTAAAAGAAAGATTGCAATAAATTTATTAATTTTTATGTATTTGTATGAATTTTACTAATTATATTTATTGTAATGTAATGTAAATAATGTCCATTGGGGGAGTTGCTGCAGGGCAGTTGTCATGTGATTTTATAAAAAGAAATATTTTGATATGGTTCAAATGAAAAATGGAAAACTGGTTAGATGTATTAAATAAATTTGTTATTTATATTTAGTTGTCTGTTTCAATCATGTTTTGGATTCATTGTTCTAAATTTAATATATGTAAGTGCGTGTGTGGTATTACAAACATTTTCAGGATTACATACATAAATGATATATATCGATTTTATTCATTAGCATACGATTTTTATTATAAATATATGGATGCAGCTGAAAAATATTATCATTTATATATATTAAAACATATTAATAACAATTCATATATTAAAATATAGTGCTGTAAAATCTGCTCATCCCTTGTATATATATGTAAATGGATTATGTCTTGTACATGAGGGGTCAGAGTGACTTATAGTCAACATGAGTAGGATAAAAAGGTAAGCCCATATGTGGGCTTTGAGCATTCCATCATCAGATTTTCAATGAAATGGATGGAAGAGTTGTGGGGTGGAATGCACTAAAGCCTATCCATTAAAGTATGAAGATTGGCTATATTTATATAAGCTGAGCATTGATTGTATTATAATGGTCCGAAAGGATAGAATCTTACCGTATCTGCCATACCGGGTGCCACCAGGCACTTGAACCTGGAAAATTTATATAGTAGGCAGATACGTAAGTTAAGAAAATTTTATATATATATATTATTCAGACCGTTAGCCCATTGCCATTAGCTCAGTGAGATGCAGAGATTTATAAAATATGAATTCTTATCTAAAAATATTTTCAATATTAAAAAAATAAAATAAACCACTACCAGTAACTAACACACAAACATTTATTTATGCACATATAAATGAAGAATTATTATTTTAGTCTAACTTTTATTTTTTTACAAAATATTATAACTTATTTTACTTTAGATTTTAATTTACAATTTAACTGTTTTTATTTTATTTTAAAAGTTCACACAGATGAGTCTAATATTTATTAGAGAGTCGAGTATAAATAGACTACATAGATTGCATTTGAAAAGAAAATATTCTATCCCTTATTTAACCTTAGGCCACAAGTTTGCAGTTAAACTAACGTCAATCCATCTGATACATCGATGTATTCAATGTAGCATGAATACGACAGCACAATATCCTACTGTCAGGAATGCACATCTGAACAGCATGGTTAAGAGAAGAAATTGATTCTCATACAGTACAGGATTGTTACATCTGTTTGTCAAGCAGAACAATAAAAAAAAAACTCCATAGGAAGGGATTGCAGTCCTTTTTGCTGACTTATGATCCCATTCCATAGGCAAAAGGGGTGATTCATGGAGCAGGAAATACCGTCTGTCTCCGATGGTCAATAAAAAATAGGCTTACTTTCACCCAAGTGCAGCATATCATGTGATCCTGCTCATAGCAGACCTCATACTACATTTACTAATTACACCAATATATCCTATCAATTAATCCAATTTAACTATGAAACAAATTACCTAAGATTTACCCTCCCTTAAACTAACATAACTTTGCGAATCTATGCAACCATTCATGCCTGACTTAAATTTAACATTTATAAAAGGTTGTTTATACAAAAAAAAATCATAATAAAATTTTAAAAGAACAAAAAATAAATAAATGGAAATGATTTTAAAAAAGAAATACATCAAATAAAATTACTTATTAATAAATTAAGTTGGTCAGATAGAATTCTATTTCTTTAAAGTTCTTATTCTTTTCATATACTGGAGTTTTAGAATTATAGTTAAAGCTTATTAGAGTTCATAAAGTTCTTACGGTTTAAAAAAGTTCATCTTTATCAGTTGCTTGCAGTTTGGGATGCAGCATTAATTCCCCTGATGTCCTGTGATCCATAGTATAAGAAAACAACTGGTCATTTCTCTTTCCCTCTTTTTTTTTTTCAAGCAAAACTGAAGGAATTGAAGAGTGCATCTTTTCAATCCCTTCTCTTGCAACACATATAGCACACCTCTGCTGTCACATCTCTATCTTTTCTCCCAGCTCTTTCTTCCACTTTTTTATTTCCAAACTTTTTCTTTCTATATTAATTTTGCAGATTAACTCAACATTACATCATGATGAAGATGACCCTTTCATTGAGGTCCAATTCCTGAGGGATTTCTTTTATTGGCTATTAGTTTCTATTGGTTTTTTCTCCTATCTGACCATTGCTTATACATTTTGAAATGCCCAAGGGCTAGCTTACTTGGACTAATTAAAATAATCATTTCCATTTTATAATAACATTAATTAATTTATTGTACAAACTTAGATATATTTTTATCTTTAAATTTTTACTGAAAATTTAGTTTTGAAATACCTTTTTTTCTTCTTAATAAAGTTTTCGTTTAATAATTTTTCATCTGTGCAATTTTATATATTAGAGTTTAGATGATTTTTAATTTTCAATTTTTAATTCTTAAAAAAGTTTTTATTTGTGAATTTTTATTTTTCATGTTTAACTTTAAAAAATAATGTAATGATGTATGTGCCCATTACATATCAATAAACTTGCTTAAAAAAAATAAACAAAAAAAATATTTTACTTAGAGTTAGTAATTACGGTACATGATTAATGAAGACATTTACAAAAACATTCGGTTAGTAATTTTACAAAAAGACTATATACAAAAAAGAAAAAATGTTGACTATTGTTTTTCTAAGAAACATCTACATTCACGCTTCCTCCCCCCAAGAGTTCTATTTTCTCTACATTTCATTTTTAAAAAATGGCACAACAAGCAAATTATATAAATTATTTAATTAAGAAGGTTGCATTGAGGTAAATATGTTTTAAGATATAATGGGTTTATACGTGTATATTTGCAGCACAATTATAAATATCACCAACTTATTTATGACTGAATGAAATGCTTACATAGGGTTACACTGAAGTAAATTCCCAAAAAGTACTCATCGTAAGGTACCACATTTACAATCATAAACTTACATGGCTGTGTGCACCTATACACATTAAAAAAAAAAAGAAACATTAATTGCAACCTTTTGACTATTTTTTTAAAAAAATAGTTTTAAAATTAATAACTTTTTTTTTCTCATTTTTAATATATGTGGTATTTCTTTCTGACAGTGCTTTTTACAAGATATTCAAACTGTAGCTTTATATAATATAGATAAAAAATATTTCACTTTAAAAAAGTTTGCTCAGGGTATTCATCGTTTATTAAACATCGTGCGACATTGGGAGTCCAATTATAATGGTCCCATGGAATGAAATTATCCAGTCTTACCATATCTACACTACAAGGCACCACTAGGACATTTGAACCTAGAAAATTTATAGAGTAGGCAGATATGTAAATTAAGATTCACATTTCACATATTTTATTCAGACTGTCAGTCCATTGCCACTAGCTCAGTGAGATGCAGAGATTTATAAAATATGAATTCTTATCCAAAAATATTTTCAATATTAAAAAAAAATAAAAGAAGCCACTGCCAGTAATAACACATACAAACATTTATTTAATATATATAAAATCTAGCATTATTATTTTAGTCAAACTTTATTTTTTTACAAAACATTATAACTTATTTTACTTTAGATTTTAATTTACAATTTAACTGTTTTTATTTTATTTTAAAAGTTCGCACAGATGAGATTAATATTTATTAGAGTGTTGAGTATGAATAAACTACATAGATTGCATTTGAAAGAAAATATTATATCCCTGATTTAACCTTAGGCCAAAGGTTTGCAGCCAAACCAACATCAAT
This sequence comes from Epiperipatus broadwayi, assembly GCA_028023455.1. Classification (NCBI taxonomy): domain Eukaryota; kingdom Metazoa; phylum Onychophora; class Udeonychophora; order Euonychophora; family Peripatidae; genus Epiperipatus; species Epiperipatus broadwayi. The sequence goes on along the minus strand of JAQFVV010012450.1, from coordinate 1,454,693 downwards.
CCATCTGATATATCGATGCATTCAATGCAGTATGAATACGACAGCACGAAATACCATACTGTCAGGAATGTACATCTGAACAGCATGATTAGAAGACATTGTCTCTCATCCAGACAGGGATGCTACATCTGTCTGGCAAAAAGAACAATAAAAAAAACTCCATAGGAAGGGACTGTGGTCCTTTTTGCCGACTTACAATCCCATTCCATAGGCAAAATGGGGTGTGCAGTGTATGATACGATCCTTCAAGTAGTGAATCTCATACTACATCTACTAATTACACCAATATATCCAATCCATTGACACAATTTAACTATGAAACAAATAACCTAAGATTATCCTTCCTTAAACTAACATAACTTTATGAATCTATGCAACCATTCATGCCTGACTTAAGTTTAGCATTTATTTAGTTTAGTTTAATGAAATACAAAAATCATAATAAAAACTTAAAAGAACAAAAAAAAAAAGGAAATGATTTTAAAAAAGAAATACATCAAATAAAATTACTTATTAATAAATTAAGTTGGTCAGATAGGATTCTATTTTTGTAAAATAGGGAACAAGTTTTAAAATTTAAAGTTCTTATTCTTTTCACATACTGGAGTTTTAGAATTATAGTTAAAGCTTATTAGAGTTCATAAAGTTCTTACAGTTTAAAAAAGTTCCTCTTTATCAGTTGCTTGCAGTTTGGGATCCAGCATTATTTCCCCCGATGTCCTGTGGTCCACAGTATAAGAAAATGATTGGTCATTTCTCTTTCCCTCTTTTTTTCAAGCAAAACTGAAGGGATTGAAGAATGCGTCTTTTCAATCCCTTCTCTTGCAACACATATAGCACACTTCTGCTGTCACATCTCTATCTTTTCTCCCAGCTCTTTCTTCCACTTTTTTATTTCCAAACTTTTTCTTCCTATATTAATTTTGCAGATTAACTCAACATTACATCATGATGAAGATGACCCTTTCATTGAGGTCCGATTCCTGAGGGATTTCTTTTATTGGCTATTAGTTTCTATTGTTTTTTCTCCTATCTGACCATTGCTTATACATTTTGAAATGCCCAAGGGCTAGCTGACTTGGACTAATTAAAATAATCATTTCCATTTTACAATAACATTAATTAATTTATTGTACAAACATCTTTAAATCTTTACTGAAAATTTAATTTTAAAATACTTTTTTCTTCTTAATAAAGTTTTCGTTTAATAATTTTACATCTATGGGATTTTATATGTTAGAGTTTAGATGATTTTAATTTTTAATTTTTAGTTCTTAAAAAAAGAAGATTTTATTTGCGAACTTTTATTTCTCATGTTTAATTTTAAAAAAATAATGTAACGGATATGTGCCCGATACAGTATATATGTGTAGAGATGATAATCTGGACCAGCTAATGAGTACTGGTTTAGCATGAAATGTGAATGTGTATTGGTGATTATTATCTTTTTGGCATGTGTGTGATCAAGTGTGTCAACAGTATGAGATAGTGTGGATAGTTGAGGGTCGTATGAAAGTCTGAGTTCAAACCCCTACATATTACATGCAGAAAAAATTCATATATTACAACATGAAGGACAAAATTTTAACATTAGCCTGACACAATCTTGTCTATGCTGTAAACAGTATCCAGAAAGACTGTCCAAGCAGAGCAAATTTTAAAAACAGGATTGCCCAACATTCCTTAATGTATAACAAATCTAAAATTAATTTGGAGGACATTAATTCATCTGTCTTTCATAATCATGAAAGAGAACATAGCTTTAGTTGAGATCAGGCTGTTATTAAAATTATCTGCGAAGAAAGAAACGATTGCAAACATAAAATAAAAGAGGCATTGTTTATTCCACAAAATTCATATATAATGAAGCAGAAATAACATTGAAATTAGCAAAACCATGAATATGACATGAAAGGGTTGAATGTATACTTGGTACACTAAACCTTACAAAATTTTGTAATTAAACTCTGTTTTAGTATTTTTTACATTCATATATTTATTTATATGCGAATAATTTGTATGTTTTTTTATTATAAAATGGTTAATTAATAAACTATATTATAGAAAATTTGATTCAATAAATAGCAAGTTTGCTTAAAAAAATTACCGTTAACATATATTTAATTCGGTTATTTATTATAACTTACGATGATAATCTTAAAAAATCTAGGCAGGTTAGAAAGCTAGATATCTATGTTGTTAGCTTGTTGCATTGTAATTATTTCAGCAGATAATGAAATGCTCATTATTAATTTGTTACCTTTGTGCAATAAATGTGTTTTATTATATGTTTATGCAATTTCAGTTCATACATATAATATCAATCACATTATATATATATATATATATATATATATAGTGTCTGTCTGTCTATCTATCTATCTATCTATCTATCTATCTATCTATCTATCTATCTATCTATCTATCTATCTATCTATCTATCTATCTATCTATCTATCTATCTATCTATCTATCTATCTATCTATCTATCTATCTATCTATCTATCTATCTATCTATCTATCTATCTATCTATCTATCTATCTATCTATCTATCTATCTATCTGTCTGTCTGTCTGTTGGTCTGTCTGTCTGTCTGTCTGTCTACCTACCTATCTATCTATCTATCTATCTATCTATCTATCTATCTATCTATCTATCTATCTATCTATCTATCTATCTATCTATCTATCTATCTATCTATCTATCTATCTATCTATCTATCTATCTATCTATCTATCTATCTATCTATCTATCTATCTATCTATCTATCTATCTATCTATCTATCTATCTATCTATCTATCTATCTATCTATCTATCTATCTATCTATCTATCTATCTATCTATCTATCTATCTATCTATCTATCTATCTATCTATCTATCTATCTATCTATCTATCTATCTATCTATCTATCTATCTATCTATCTATCTATCTATCTATCTATCTATCTATCTATCTATATGTATACTAAATCATTGACAAGGCTACCATCTTAATTAGCACTTATAGTAAAGCTATTCAGAATGGTAGACATGAAGTAAGTCAGTTATAATTTTATTTGTTTATATATTGGTATACTAAAATTATTATTATTATTATTATTATTATTATTATTATTATTATTATTATTATTGTTATTATTATTATTATTATTATTATTATTATTATTATTATTATTATTATTATTATTATATAATTCAGGTTTATGCCCAACATATTCTCATTGTGATGATGAAGCAGAAAATTTTTATAAGGATGCACAAAAGGTATTTTATTAGACAAAACAACATTTTAAAATTGTCATGGGAGACTTTAAATCTAGAATTGGTAAACAATTCAAAGATGAAAGTGCTGTAGGTAAATTTGGTTAGAGTGATACAAATGAGAGAAGTCACACCCCTGTAGAGTTTTCAGAAAAAGAAAAAAAAACTTTTATATTATCAATTCTTCCTTTAAGAAAAAATGTATATTTTGACTATACATATTAATGCAAAGCTAGCAACAAAAAATATTAGGAAAAACCAATATTCACAGTGGATATTTTTCATCTTCAGAGATATTCCAACAAATTTAAATTAGAACTTATAAATCATTTTTGAATATTAACAGATTTTGAATATGATTCACATTTGAACAAAATCAATAGGGTGTTAACTGAAACACTTTTACAAACTGCAACAAAGATGGCTGGTATACAAAAAAAAGCAGGAAGTGACCAGTAAAATTTCTACTGAGAAGGCAATTTATGAAGAAAAGAGGGAATTTCAAAATATATAAAAATAATGCACTAAGAAGGATTGAATATCCAAAATTTTGTAAAATGGTATGAAAAAGAGTTGATAGTAATATAAAGAAACATAATTATGAAATAACAAGGAAATCTATAGAAGAAAATACATTTTGAACAGTGTAAAACAACATCTTGGTATTGACAGAAACTTATGTCAGCAATAAAAAGAAACAGATGAAACTATTATTAAGAAAAAAAGATGATATCATAAAATGTGTATAAGAGTTCTATCAAGAATTCTATAATAATAAAGAATAAGTACTTCCTACAACTACTATATCTTCAGAATTGCCCATGATTTTAAATGAAAAAGTGAGACATGGAATTTAATTTGTGAAGAAAAGAAAATGTTTTCAGGTAATGATGGAATTATAATCAATATGTTAAAAGAAGCAAATGAAAAAGTACAATTTTTTTATCAATGTTATATACCGAATGTTTAAATGATAAAGATTTAGTACTTGATTGGAAGAATGTAGTATTAATATTAATATTTTAAAAAGGTAATAAAGGAGATATTAGAAATTACAGACCTATCAGTCTTTTATCAGTTCTACACAAAATGTTTACCAAAATAATTTCAATTTATTTACATCAAACTTTGGATTTTAAACAACCAAAAGAAACAGCTCTATTTAAAAGCGTTTTTACTACAATGGATCATATCGAAGTATTGAGGGAAGTTATTAAAAGGAAAAATAAAAACCATTATGAAAAGACATTTGATTCTATAAATATTTCGTCAGTAATTAAAGCTTTGGATTATCAAGATACAGATTGATGAAGTTGTCTTATACTGAAGAATATTTAAAAAAAATGAAACATAAACAATAAGATTACTTAATAATGGTAGGAAGATTAACATTGAAAATGATATATTATAGGGCGATTCCATATCTCCAAATCTTTATACAACAGTTATGCAAAAAAAGTGTTATTGTGGATTAAAATGGGAAGCTATGAAAATAAACATAAATAGAGATTATTTAAGTCATCTAGATTTTACAGATGATGTAGTTGTTTTTACAAATAATGTTTTAGAGCTTCAGAAACTGTTGCAAGAGATTCAAATGAATGTAAGAAAGTAGGATTAAAGATAAATGCTAAAAAGACTAAAGTAATGTTCAATTGATTTTCTCAAAATAAGAAAATAAAAATTGATAGTAATGAGTTAAAACTTAACATATATAAATATATTGGTCAGATTAATACTATAGATGGAAACATAATGGATAAAACTAATCATAGAATTATATTTGGTTGGAGTGTTTTTGTTAAAAATAACTTAACATTAAAAGGAAATATACCTAAGGTGTTTGAAAAAAGGCTTTTTAATAAATATGTGTATCATTTTTTACTTATGGATCTAAGACTTGGATACTTAACAGAACAGCAATACAAAGTCTGTAGACTACTCAACAAAATATGGAAAAATGTATGTTAGGAGTAAGAAAAAGAGATCAAAAATGAAATACATAAAAAACAGATGTTACTGACATCATTGAAAGAATTAAAAGGCTGAAGTGGATTTAGGGTGCACATATTACTAGAAAGTGTGATAATAGTTTGAGAGTAGAAATATTAAATTGGTATGGAAGTGTACCAGGAACCTGTAGAAAAGAGAAGCTAAGATAGATTGAACTTGGATAGACCTTCATCCTGCAGTGAATTAGTAATGGTGAAAAATGATGTTACAAAAAACTGTAAAATTAATTCATGTCTGTTTCATATATATATATATATATATATATATATATGAAACAGATATATATATATATATATATATATATAATTATAATTGAAATAATATTTTTAACGGTTTACAAACAATTACAAACAATCCTTAAATCTGCAGAAGTACTTTTGGTTACTTTCTAACCTGCCTCAACTGCCATTAAATTCAAAAACCAAAAGCAGAAGCAAACGTCATCAATTCAAATTCCACGAATCTCATATTTTAACGTTAGAAGCTTGTCGATTTATTAAATGTGTTTTATTCCTGTTTATAAAAATTGCCTCTTTAATTTTTCTTTTACTATGGTTTCTCTCTTCATGAAGAATTTTCACATTTTCAAAATTAAATTTAAATTTATATTTACATGTTGTTTCATGATCAAAGAAAACTGAAGGAGATATTAAATCACCATTATTTTTATTTTTTACACATTTATATAACAATTCATGTTATATATATATATATATAATTAAGATCCAACCAGTAACCGCCTAAACATTCACAGTAAAATATAGTAATCAATATTTCTCACTACTGTCAAGGCAACTTTCACACCTTTTAATAGCAAGAATGGAATATATATATATATATATATATATATATATATATATATATATATATATATATATATATATATATATATATATATATATATATATATATATATATATTGTGATCCTGTGCTTTTGCACATGTCTTTATTGAATGCTTTAACTTAAGAATTTATGCTATTTTATTCAAAAAAAATATAGAAATAATAAATAAAGAGAAAAATAAAATAATAACTTTATCTTGTGTAAATTATGTTATCTGACTTTTATTCACTAATAGTTTTACTTATTTAATCCATTATGAGCATAATATAGATAATATTTGATTAATTAAAAAAACTGTTACAAAGATATAATTTTAATATTTAAAAGATGTATGCTTAGGTTGGAAGTTATTTAATTTACACTTATTTTAGAAAGAAGAAAGGTAAAACAGAGCTAATTCTGTAGTTAATGTTTAAAAATATTAACAGATAATTTATTTGTATTAAAATGCAATTATTTAGTTGTACTCAGAGTAAATAATCATCTAGATTAAATTCTTATTTAGTAAGTTTTTTAAAAAAAATATATCTCTAAATGAAGCTCATAGATTTATTTTAATAATATTAAATTGTTAAAAATATATATTAGTTATTAAGTTGATTTAATTTAGAAAACATAATTTCCTGTGTACATGTGTGTGTTTATGAGAATTCATATGTATGTGTGAATCATTGATTTCTTAGTTTTAGTTGCCAAGATATTTAATTTTAATCATAGACATTTAAAAATAAGTATTTTCTTAAACTTAGTAAGTAAAGAATTAACTATTTTAAATAAGAATTTTTGATAAACTTAAGTGGAAGAAAAGGTGATATTTTGTTTTAAAAAGAATAAAATATAATTTATTATTAAACTATATTTTATAATTAAGTTTTATTAATTAATAAAAGATAGTAAAATTATCATTTTCTTCATGTTTGGTTGTTAAGATCATGCAAATTTAAAATATCTAGATCAAAATTACATAATTTTACTAATTAGTTCCTCATTGTGATTATCATTTTTGATAAAAAAATGTCATTAGTTCTGTGGGATGATGGTAATTGTTGACACCTGCCAAAGGGGGGTATAAAAAGATGAAAATGGTCAGTTTGTATGTTCTGTCAGTTTCTTTATTTTTCACCATTTCCTGCCTGATGGCTGCTGTGCACTGCAATCTTAAGTAACAAGAATAATTTTCTTTAATTATTTTTATTTTTCTTATCTAAGTATTTATTTTACTAATGTTTTTTTATATTTCATTGACCTACAATGCAGTTTTGAGCCAACTCATAAGGTATTCTGATTTTTATTACTGAATTTAATTGAACTTTCTTCACTACTAATATCATGCCATAAAAGAATAACTTGTTTATAATAACTCAAATTTGTCAATTATGTTTTAAAGTAAATTATAAAAAAAACCAGGTGATATTTTTGATATTAATTTATAAAGTCATACTGGACATTGTACTAACTTATTTAGTGATATTATGTTTCATCCGTAGGAGGAACAAACAAAAATTAAAAAAAAAAGACTGTTAAATTTTAATTTAAATATAGACAGCTATATCAATTAATTGTTACCTGCTACAAATGTTTAAAATACTGGATATATGCTAACTTCAATGTATATTCAAAATTCTGACCCATTTTACAATTATTAAAATAACCTCTTATTTTAAGTACAGAAGCACTCTTTAAATTGTGCTTTGCTTTCTCCATATTTTATTAGAAAGAGGAATATTTATGAAAAAATTGAACTAAGGAAATTTTATAAAAAAAAGAAGAACTGTTATATGCTTCATTTTCTCAGTATTGTTTTTAAAAAAAAATGCTTTAGAATAAACTTGAACAAAAGGAATCATTTGAAATTTTTTTTAAGAAAAATAGTTTGCAGATATAACAACAATATATATTTAATAAATTTGTTGTTAAATTACGAGCTGTTAAACTTATTTGTAATTTAAAGGAAAAAATACTGAAATTATTATCTTGAAGTGAATTTTTAATAATTGCTTTAAAAATGTGCATTTCTTTTAAAGAAAGAAACAAAAAAAATATTGCTTATTTTTAATGTAACCTCAGATGCCAAAATTTAACAGACAATTTTCTTATTATTATGTGCTATAAAGTGAAAATGATCATACAAACTAGCTTATGATTAACCAATTTCATTAAAAATGGGTCCAAATCTTTCATTTATTTAGGTTAAGAATTTTATTAATATTTTATCATTTATGCTTACTTTTGAAAAGTTATATTTGCTTTAATTTTCTATCAAAGAAAATGATTTGTATAGTATGGATGCTTTATTCTATAGATAATTCCAAAGAAGGACATCATGCCATCAACAAGTTCTCACTATGGAATGTGTTATGCTTGGTATTATATATATATGATAAACAAAAATGCAAGTTAAAAAACTTGCTAATGCTTGTATTTATGTCCACAGATGGCGTCCTACCAAAAACACCTATCAAGCGTATTTTCGTTTATGTAAACGAAAATACGCTTGATAGGTGTTTTTGGTAGGACGCCATCTGTGGACATATATATATATATATATATATATATATATATATATATACAATATTTATTTTTATATTTCATATGTTAAGATATTTTATGATTATAAATATTATTCTTTAATGGGTTTATTATAAAATGCATATATATTCCTATACATTCAAGGCAAAATGTAGATATCTTTGTTTGCTGGTTTAAAAGTAAACTTTATAATGGCTTTTATTCAAGTAGAGATCTAATTTATAGTGCCAAATATTCAAGTAGGAATATTTACCTTTTGTGTAACGATATATAAATATGACGTTACATTAATTTAAAATAAAAACTTAAAAGTTCGCAAATAAAAGTAAAAAAAAACTAAACGCTAAAATTAAAATGTTTGTTAAACGTATATATATTCACACAGATGCTAAACTTTAAAAATATTTTTTTTAATAAATAAAAAAAGGTATTTGAATGTATTTTTTTTATAAAAAAAGATTTAAATATAAAAATAGTTTAAAAAAGAAATAACGTAAGTAAAAATAAAAACAGGTATTAATTAATTCCTGTAATCTGTAAATGGAAATGATTGTTTATTAATTATCCAAAAGCTGTCTAATTAAAAAGTCAGAGAGTAAATTAGATAAGAGAATAAAGAGATTTTAGCTTGACCAATGGAAGCACCAAGCCTCAGCCTGGACCCGAACGAAAATTTGGATTAGTGACATCTTTGTTCATTCAATCTGGAGATTTACTATAAAAGGAGAAATATTGAGTTCCAGTTCCAGCGTGGTGTGTTTGAGAGTTGTGGTAGGATGCACATACCACACTCTCTATTTAAAAGAAAAAGGAAAAGACTGTGATACCTTGAACCAGCTATTGCCATCTCCAGAACATTATCTTCCAATGGAGGCATCGCAGGAATTAAATACAGAAACCTGGACTCTTCTACCATAAGCTATATTGACCTGAACTCTAAATTAAAAAATAATTAAAAACTTTCATTCAAGCTTCTGACTTTTTTAAGTTTAAAATCAAATTAATAATGTTTAATTTTATATGTTTTCCGATTGGTAAAAATCATTTCCATTTTTTTTTCTTATTGTATAAATTATTTATTGTTTAAATTTTAAATGATGAAATTTAGGTTGGGTATAGACATTGCATAGATTCGTTAGCGGTTGATTATGTTGAAGTTTTCACATTTGATTAGAATATATAGGTCAACGAGGTTAATGCGGGCATCTTACGATGAATGCCATGGGGCCTTGTGTATTCCCTTTGCAATTGACGTGATCGATGATTTTGTATTTTGATCGATTGTATTTAATTTGGATGTTTTTGACCGTGGAATCTGTGCAGCCGATCTATACTCAACATTTTAAAAGCAAATTTATAAAAATAATCTGTGTGAATGTATTTAAATGTTAAATTTAAGTCGGGTGTGAATGGCTATATAGTTTTGTAAAGTTATATTAAGGGAGGGTAATCTTAGGTTATTCATTTCGTAGTTGAATTGGTTCAATGGATTGGATATATTTGTGTAATTGTAGATGTAGTATGAGGTCCGCTATGGGCAGGCTTATAGATATATGCCACACACCCTCTGTTTGCCTATGGATGGATTTGTAAGACGGCAAAGGACCGCAGTCCATTCCTATGGAGTTTTATGTTTATTGTTCTACTCGCCAACAGATGTCACATTCCTGTTGGTGGAGAGACAATGTCTTCTCTAATCTACTTACTGATCAGATGTACATTCCTGACAGTATAGTATTTTGTGTTGTCATATCATGCTACATTGAATACATGAATGTATCAGATGGATTGGCACCAGTTTGGTTGCGAAATTTGTTGCCTAAGGTTAAATCAGGGAAGAATATTTTCTTTTCAAATGCAGATCTATGTAGTCTATTCATACTTGACTATCTAAATAAAATATTAAACTCATTGAAACTTAGTTAAATGTAAAATTAAAAGTTAATATAAAAATCTAAAATGTTAAACTTATTCCTCAAAATTTAAATGTTATTTTATATGTGCGTAAATAAATATTTTATGTGTTAATTTCTGGCAGTGGCTTTTATTTATTGATATTTAAGATATAAATTAAGATATAGATTTTTATCTCTAGGTCTCCGCTTTGCTAGTGACTTGGGCTAACGATCGGAATATTTAAATAAAGTGAAATCTTAACAGCGCGTATCTGCCTACTCTATAAATTTTTCTAGGTTTAAATGCCTAGATGGTGCCTTGTAGAGCAGATATCGTAGTTTGTGGTTAGATTCGATCTTCACATTCATTTTGATCATTATACTTGCATTTTTAAAAAATAATGTTTATTAGTATTTCATTTACCCATAGGTAAACAGTCAGTATATGTTTATCACAAGTTCAATAATTCATAATTATGATGATATAATAATTTTATGATTAAAATATTTATATAACTGAACATTTATTAGTCATTTTTATTAATTTTTACTTTGCTATTATGTCCACTTTACCTTTATAACTTTTTATTCTATTCCTTGCATGTATGTGTATTCCTAATTTAATGTAGAATTTTTATTGTGCTATTTTAATTATTTTACAGTCATTTGACTGACCATAAACTTATTGGTTTCAGACATTGCTTAATGTCTGTAATTTTTAGTGGAAATATTAAGCTATTCAGTTTATCAGTGATAATTTAATTATTTTGCCATCATTTAGTCTAGGATTTATGTCTTTGAGCATTAGGTCTTTATGAAATGTTGCTTTGTTTATTATGCTTTGTGGAATAGATGTGCTCTCTCCATTGTTCATATATTGTTATTTGTATTTCTTGAGAGGATAGCATTCCTTATATTCTAAGATTACTATTGTATGTTGTTAAGGTACCTAAGTCCCATGAGAGGATCATTTTATGATGTCTATCCCATTTTTTATGTGATGAGACTTCATTCACCTATACATTTTTGCTGAAGATACAGGTGTTGTAATCCATCATATTATTGTTCATGATGTTCTGCTCTGTGGACCCTATCTTTATTAATCTATCCTTCATGATGTTATTAAAATATTTTACCACCATGGAAGGTGAAGCTGTTTGTGCTTGTTAAAAATGATATGGCAATGATAAGACAGTTATTGAAGTAGGTCGTTCTTCAAAGTGCACTTTGTTAGTTTGTAGTGCTATTGTTAAGTGAAACAGTGTCTCTATTCTGCTACTGTGTCTTTCCAGTAGTTTACAAGTAAACCAACAAAGTATTAGTATTTTAAAATGTTTATTTTTAGTACATAGCATAATAAGAAATGCACATACAAAATGTTTTTTACTACCATCTGGGAAGTAATTTGCCCATGGATTAGTAAGTCATTTACTATTAAATATTTCATTATTTTATGAACATATATCAAGTGTATTATATGTGTGTACATGACTTCAGACGAATGTTTCATTTTTATTATTATTTTATTCAATAATAATACTATTCAATGATTATCTTATTTGTTTGGATATGATAATCATCATTACCGCACAAATTTGCTAGTTTGAACTCTGCCATAGAATAGTTCAGGATAAGTTATTTTAATCTATAATGTATTAATTTTGAAAATTAAGGTATTATGAGTTGTTACCTGACAGAGGGATGTATAGTTCATAAATTATATGGCTTAGTTTGTAATTTAAGCTATCTTATTTTTATTCTTTCCTGTTAAATATTTGTTTAATAGGATGATTTAGCTAGAACAGCTTAAAATAAACTAGTTAAATATTGAAACTGTTTACCTCAAATAAATGTATTTTTTATAGGTCATCCAAATGTGTCAATACCAGCAGATAGTCTGTTAGTGAGGCAATTCTGTATTATCTATTGTAATATCATATTAAATATTTTAACAGCACCTATGTTTGGCAAATAACTTTCAATGTCATTGTAAATAATTTTTGCTTATGTATATTTAGAATGATAATAAATGTATTTGTTGATTATTTAAACCTAGTTTTTCTTTTTCTATATGCAATTTGTCTTGTGTCCAGAATTCTTATTTATAACAGAAATATTGCTAAATCAGATGATCAATTTTTATGCAGATCCAATATCTCTATATTACTAAAAATTCAAATATTACAGAAATGCTTCAATTCCAAGATGGGATTGTAATAGAAAAAAAATGAACGTCTATTTAATCTTGCTTTGGTATACTCGATCCAGTTTTAGACTGCACATTATTTATTTATTTTATTAATAAATGGAACTTAATTATTTGTATTGTGTTGTTGATGGGACAGTAGAAAGATATAAAAAACATCCTTTCTTTCTATTATTTCGAATGATATCCTGGGTAAAAGGCTATGATTTTTTAATTTTATATAATTTGTTTATGCAATTGTCAAGCAGATTAAATACTTCTTTATGCAATGATTACTGTTATTATAAATTATTATAATACATTAGCTTATATAAGAAGTGTATGACTCCTACAGTATGCCAAGATGCCAGTCATTTATTTCAACACAATACAACAATATACTTTCCCAAAATTAACAAAAATACTTTGAAATCATTATTTATTATTAAACATTAATCACTTCATTTTTATTATAATTATGGTATTGGCAAAAGAAATTCATTATTATTTATTGTACTATTAGAAAAGTACACTGCATTCATACTCTAGAAGAGAAGAGTAGATCAGATCATGTCAATAAATAATTATTTGGTATTAGATGATTATTATACAAAATAATAGAGAGAAGTCATAAAGACTCTTATTAGACACTACTCAAAGTGCAAAATATTTATTGCTCAGGGAATATATTTTGATGAAAGGAAATGTGTGTTTTTGAAAGTGCTGCACAGGGATGAGTGAGGTTTTTCCTCTTCCTAGTTTAGTTACTTATTTATAATTATGCATATTATTATAGCTTTAAAATTTCCTTTTATCTTAATAAATGTCTCTGTAGCAAAAAAAAAAAAAGAACTAAGAAACCATTGAACTTAGCCTGATATATTATTAGCCCAGTTAGATGATTAGTTTTGGTTATAATAATAATAATCAGTATCATCATTATAATATTTCATTTCAATTCCATCATTTTCTTTCTAGGTTAGAAATTACTTATAATGGTTAAATGTAACTATGAATCTAGAATCATTCTGCATTATAAATTGTTCAGTTTTAATTAAAAAAACCAATTATAGCAAATAATATTTTAAACTAAAAATATCCCATAAGATTATCTAAATACTTGATTATCTACAAGAATGTGTAGATAAATATATAAATAACATTAATATTTAGTTGAGAAATATGTAATAAAAATTGACAACTGGTCAATTCATAATAATTTTTTTATTAACATAAGTAATTTGTGTGTCTATAAAAAAGACAATTAACTAAATTGTTTAGGTAAATGAGGAATCATCTGACATTATTATTGGTTATCAATGAATTTGATAATGTAAAATGCTAAAAAAATATAATTTGCATTAGTGAAGCAATTAATCAGCATTCCAAGTGTAGATGTTAATGTATTTAGTTAAGGTTTGAAATAAAATCATATTTTATTTCAAAATAGTATCTTAAATACAAAATATTTATAGTATTAAAAAAACTTTAATTAGACAAAAAGATTAAAAAAAAAATTTAAAAAATTGGAATTATGAATGAGTTAATAAAGAGATATTTATGACATGGTGGAAATTTTTAACAAGAAGGCCAGATTAAATAAGAGTTACTTAATTTTGGTTTGTGAGAAAAAGCAAGAAAAAATGTGACTGGTAGAAATCTAATTTATCAGCCATAGATTTAAAGACTTATACTGTGACTATAAAATTAGTCAGTTATGTATACATGATTATACTGTGATGGTAATCAATAAGAAAAGTAAATTAAATAGCAGATTGTGATACAGAAAGTTATGTGCTTAACGAGGTCAGTAGTTTTTTTTTATAATGTGAATCATAGAAACCAAACTAATGGCTGGATAACTTATCAAAGTATATCTATTTGACCATTAAACAATGTAAATCATGTAGCTATCAAAATATAGCTGCCTGCAAAGAGTGTCAATACCAAAAAATTTGAGCTAATAAACTGACTCCTACCACATCACTGATGAATATCTAAATAACTTACTTTAAAAATATGACTTTAAAAAAATGCAATTTTTTTTATCATCTAGAAGATGGTTTTAACTTTCAGCACAGAAAAGAACAATAAAGAAAATAATTTTTGTCTACATATATATGAACTGTAATTATAGCTAAACGTCAGTTATTTTCACATTTATTTATTTTATTTTATGACAGAGATGGTATTTTTAGTATAATCATATTAATTCCTAAAGAGACCAACAAATCCACAGTAAAACCTTTATGTATATGTTTATAGTGTCAGAAGACTTTGCAATTAGTTTGATGCTTTTTAATATATTTCAATTACATTGAACAATTAGTAAGCATATGATTTGATTAATGTATATTATGTGTGCATTAATTATTGTATATTATTGAGGTAAATATATCATTATATTACTATATAAATTATATTTAATGATAATTTGTTTACACCAGGGGTAAGGGACCTTTTATCTGTCAAAAGCCATCTGGATATTTATAATATTAGTCGTAGGTCATACAGAATTATTAAGTTAAAAATAAGCCTGTTATATGTATTTCATCAAACAATTAATTTCTCATAATCATTAGGGGGGGGGGATCTTTTCAGCTAGCAGGCAAATTTCATATTGAGGTGTTAAAATATAAGCCACATTTTTTTATAAATTAAAAATAACGTAATATCAGTATTATTAATGACTATTCCACATTTAATGACAATTTTTCCAATTTGCCTTGTAACTATTCTTTGGGGTATACTTTTATTCTCAAATTTCTTTTTATCTTTTGGATCGATTAAATCTACAGCAGCTAGAATGCTGTCATTTGATGAGTGCTGGTTTAGCACAAAATATGTATATTGGTGATCAGGTGGGTCAGCAATATAAGATGGCACTGAGAGTTGTGAGTCTTGTGAAAGTCTGAGTTTGAATCCTGCATATATTACATATATAAATGCAGGTGTTAAGTCTGTACAATGTATTTAAACCTCTCTTTAGAAAATTATTGAAGTTTCTACCTTTTTTAAAAAAATGTAATTTGCCATCACAGAATGTTCTGCCTTATTTGGACTTTCTATGAAACATGTGAGCCATATTGAAAGCTTTCCAGAACTGAAATTGGCTACAATACTGTTGGTACCCCATCCCTGATTTATATCTATATTTGTTGTTTCTGAATGTAATAATTGTTCTTAATATTTTTGTTGTTTGTTATAGAGTTATATATTATTTGCAAATAATGCATTAGATTATATGTAATTTATTTTTTAATGTGTGTGTGTGTGTTTGTTTTTAATAAATATAAATAATTAAATTTCAGGAAGACCATGTTGTTTCAATGACATTTAATTACCAAAGATATTACATCTTATCTCAAGAAAAGCAAACCCATGCTGAGTCTTTAGCTGTCATGTAAACAGAATAATTGAGATTGTGACTAAATGATGATACATCTAGAATAGTTCTTCTATAGAAAAATGGTATCCACACCTACTAAGTAGTCTATACGTTTATAGATATAATGTATGACTGATTACTAAAAGTAAACACAAATCAAAGTATATTTGGAGATGAGAAAACATTAATTTGATCACAGGTAATAACATCAACCTGTGTGTTTCAATTAGTTTAAATCCCTCTTCCTATTATATATATATATATATATATATATAGATAGAGAGAGAGAGAGAGAGAGAGAGAGAGAGAGAAAGAGAGAGAGAGAGAGAGAGAGAGAGAGAGAGAGCATGCCAATAGCTCTAAACAAGCTTATTTTATGCTTATTTTATTTTTTTACAGACAAATGCAGCAATTGAACACATTCAAAATCTTTATCTAGACATATTCCCATTTCTAAACTGGTTTTCTCAATCTGACATTTCCATACTTCTATATGTCTTCAAATCCAGTTTTACAACTCAAATAGCCATGTGGGACTGAACTAAATTCAGATGCACCATATATCAATAGCCTTAGCAATCTAATATCGCCAAAGCCTTAACAGCCAAACTATAATATTAATGAAATCAAGTCATGCATCACATGTCTTATTTATCTTGATTTACAAATTAAATATTTACTTCATTAACATGTAATCTGTAACATATATATGTGCTTTGTGCACAGATAATGAAGTTTGTAAAACAAATAATACTCTGCAATTTAATGAGCTGAGCGCTTTTGGAAGGCCATATGCTTCCTTAATCATAGCTACTAAAGTGTTGAGAACTATGCAAATGTAATATGTAAATATATGCAAATTAATGCAAAGTGATTAATTAAAGAATGTGCTAATAGCTCTAAACAAGCCTATTTTCTTTTGGGATAAGTTTACATAAAGATTTTGAATAGGTTATATTGACGTAAAAAAAAAAAAAAAAATTAAAAATAAAATAAGCTTGTTTAGAGTTATTTGCACACTTTTTATATTACATTTATAAATACAAGCTAAATAAGTCACCTAATGAATGACTTGATTTCATTAATATATATATATATATACTCATAAATCAAAATTAAGTCTAAAAAAATTAATTCACCAGCCAGAACCCCCAAAGATTAAATAAACTTGCAAATAATATCCCACGTTTTGTATATCAATGCTAATTTATTCTTCAGATAAAAAATGATCATTTTAAACTAACCTGAAGTTAGTTATATCGTAATAAGTCAAGTATTGTTATTGGAAAAGGGCGAAATATTTTATCAACAGTGATTTTTATTTTTATATTAATGACGTCAGCTTACAGCTTTAAACATTAATCCCAGTTGTTAAATATTATATTTATAATCTTACTATATTACGTTAATTCCAAGAATTATATCTTAGTTGCAAATATTTTTTTTTTTCATTAGTGTTATTTACAATTGTTTTATTTAATTACATATGTAAAGTAGCTAGTTAAAATTAGTTATTTTACACACTACGGGTAATATAAAATACTTTTTTGAAAAGCCAATTAATAAAACGCTGAATTCATAGAGAAAATTATTTAACAATTTTGTAAGAGGATTATTCTAATGCATTTTATATCAAATAGGTTAAAAACAATAACAAAAATGTAATTACCATATTTGCAAACTTATTTTTAAAAATCTGTAATATTATTTGCAACGTGGTTTTTACATTTGCTTTTGCAAAAAACCACATGCTTCAATAATTATTTTTTTAAAAAAAATCTTTATTAGAAACATAATGGGATTAATTTTTTTATTAAAGGAAAAAAGTCTAATTCATTAAAAATATTTCCCAATTTAAGCTAAAATATAAGAACAAAAAATACATTCCTTTTTTTAAATTATTATTATTAAATTTATTATTTTCAACTTTTGATAAAAACAATCAGGGTAAAATATTATTGGATTTTAAATTATGAGAATAGGTAAATTATTATATTTATTTTATTATTTAAAAAAAAAAATTATTCATGTTAATAGTTGACTTGTTATTAACCTTAAAATTGAAACACAGACACAGAATGCTGACAGCGTTATGATAAATTTTTAAAAAAAAGAGAGGAAAAAATAAGACAAAGGGGGTTTGGATGGATTTGTTTTATATCACTGACTATTGATTAAATTTAAATAGTATAAATTTTTCTAAGTTTTATTTTTATTTTGATAAAACAAGTGTTAAAATGTATTTCTTAAAATCCTTAACTTAGGATGAATGGCTAAAGAAATTAAGGTAACAGATTCATGCTTGTTAAATTAAAACTTTCTAAATTTTATTGTAACATCACATGCCAAGATAATATGCATTATTTATTACTTAATTTTCAAAAAGTAGAACTGTTATTTAACTTTGGAATTCAACAGGTGAAAATGTTTCCATTAATTAAGAAAATTGTATTGATCAGTATACGAAAGTATTTTCTGATAATAAATATTAGTTTCTTTTGGAAATGTAAATTTAAAACCAAGTTTAAATAAATAAATTAAGAACTGTTCAAAATTAAACAGACTTGAATAAATGCTTCATTATTAACTATTAACTTTTAAAACAAAGAAATGCCCAAATGATTTAAAAAAAAAATTCTTCAAATATAATACTGCCTCCTAAAATTTAAGTTTTATTAAGAATATATATATATATATTCTAACCTTCATTTCGTGCATCCTCACTTCCAGATAATATATGATATAAAATAAAAACGGGTTCTATCTCAGTTAATACTTAATAACTAAAATATTCAGCATTAAAATTAAAATGTTTCACTAGCTCAAATTTAAAATACGAATAAGGTTCAGTTTATAAAAAATAAATTAAATAAATATTTAATATTTTCATGAGACTTGAAGTGAAAATACAGGTGACAAGATAGATTACATTGAGCCAATATCCCACAGGATACTACCTCAATGGCATAAGAACACTATCCCCCCTTTATTACTATTTCAAATAACAAACTCATAGTATTCTTACGACTTTAATAACTTCTACTCACTAAGATTAAACTAATAATTAAGTCTTAATCTTCTATTTGTAATAATCCAGCTCAATAAAATAATCTCAGGTTCATAAAGTTTATTCTAAGGTAATTTAAAAATACAGTAGTAAAATATGAGAAGGGATTTTATGTCATAATCTACTACACTTAAACTAATAATAATAAATAATAATAATAATATTCTTCATTGTTTAACTAATTCTGGATATCTTTTCTTTTCATTATATTTTTATTACCATAATAAAATAATAAAATAATTTTATATAATCTTTTATCTTCATGAATATAATAAATAAATACGTGGTAGCATTTGATAATCTGATAAACAAAATGTGTGTGGCAACTGATAGCATATAATTTAATATAATATTGTGATAACTGATTTATGACCAATAAAATAATGTAAGATTATGATTATCTAATTATAATGAATACCAATAAAATATTTAAAATTCTTAAAATAATTCTCTATTTATCTTTTGTGCAAAATTATATATTCGTTTCAATTATTATGCATATATCGTGATTTCATGCTGCGATGTGGAGAAATAAATAACTCGGACACAAAATTTTTGAAATAACAAAATTTAATAAAGTTTATTACTAACAACAAATAAATAAACAATTTATTTACACTATTTACAGTGGATATCCTTAACTTTTTTACTTTACAGTTTGATCTATCGGGTTATAAAAAAATTATTAATATTTCAATTATATCTTTATTTAGATTTAGGACAAAATTAAAAATAATGTTACTATTTTGTTTCTCATTATGATTAACTTATTACAAATATATTTAACTACTTTATTAGCAACAGCATTTTATCCTTAATATTATTAAACTATCTTATTTTAAAAAATTCATACTTAGAAAAACATTCTATAGAAAACAAAATTTTATAATGAGTATGGATTTCTCAAAATATTAAAAAAAATTTCATCTTGCAAAGTCAAAAATGTTACACAAAATATTATCCAAAATTCAATACTAGATTTCAGTATTTATCACACAATGTTTACTAATCATAATATATTCTTCTTTAAGCCTTACTTTAGTATGATATAAGTGTAATCATCAATATATTTCTGTTAATCAATAAACAATGAAATATGCTATGCATACTGTTTACATAATTTACTTTGTATTATTGTATTTTAAAAATATGCAATACTTATTTTTCTCTTAAAAAAATAATACTAAAGCATTTAAAATTATTATCACTTTAAAGAAAATATCTTTGTTTAGATACCTTATTTTAAAAAGTTTATATTTCATTTCCGAAATAAAATTCAAAATATATTCTATGATTCTTTTCTTTCCTTAGGATACTTTGGATCTTCAATTTTAAGTTATAACGTCCTATTCCTTCTAAGCAAATAAACCAATCTTATAAAAAAACAATAGCATAACCTAAGTTCTAAATTACTTATCATTTCTCTTACACATATCTTACTAAATGATGCAGTTACATGAAATAAAGATAGTGAAAACAGATGCATAGGATTAAGAAAGAAAGCTAGAGTATTACTCTTAACATATCTCAAAATCATGGCACAGTGCGAAGAGATATGACATTTACCTGCCTAATATCCTCTAGTACAGGGACAATGTTAAAGCTATTTCTTCAGCTTTATTAGAACATCAAATATTTAAAGAAATATAAACACTGTTCAAATAAAATGTGTATCAGTCATAGGGCTTTGTTAACTATGCTGATATTCACATAAAGACTAAATATTATTTCCATTCCTTATAACATCCCATTTCTTAAAACATCATCTTGGTTTCCTGTTCACTAAGTACTTCCAAGCCACTATCTCAACATTATTTCTCAAGATTTTCCACATCTTACATCGATAAATAACTATCTGCATTTACAAAACAATAAATAAAATTCATTAATAGTTAAACAATCTAGCTGTTCCACAAGAAAAGTCTGCTTACTTCATTATTCTATATGTCTAATCATATACAATCTACTCAGACAATATTTGAATATACAATAACATGAAAATTTTAAAAGAATCACAATTATTTGTTATGTTGGATTATATCACTAAATAAAAAAAAAACAATCGTCGTATGCATATTTACAAATCAATCCTATCTCATAATGTTTTTTAAAATGTTATATGAAATGCAGTACATATAAGTAAAAAACTTTTACACTTCATTTTTCCAATTTATGAATGATCTAAAGAAAACAAAAAAAATATGCATTATAAATTATCAATAGTTATTATTATTACCAATAACCTTTATCTAGTCATCGTGTTCAGTAGGCTTCCTTTATCCACTTGAGCATTGCAGATATAAAAAAAAATTCGCACCCATACACTTTATATTAAAATATTTTTAGCTAAATTATTAGATTGTTATATTATAAAATTTTAATATTAATAAATTAATGTTTTTATGTTTTCCTAATCTTATAAAAAAAATTAGATTTAAACTAGGTTAACAAAATAAAAGGAATCAAAACTATAATTACATATTTTCTTGATGATAGTTCCTGATAAGTCCAAAATGTTTATTATTTTCTCTAGAGTTTTTAAAAATGTTCTCCTCCAAGCGCATTAAAGTTTAAAATAAAAAATAATTATTAATCCATTTAATAAAATTTATAGAAAATAATCCTTGGTTTTAGTATTTAGGATGATAATTATTAAATCATAATATTAATTAATCCCATGGAGCTTCTTAATCTTCTCTACCAATATTCTCTGTGTATCCGATGCACCAATCCATCTAATTTAACTTTAAAAATATTCGATAATCTTTTAAGTACTATTTGTATTTCCATGGATCCATCTTTTATTCAACTATATGTTCACTTTTTTATATAAGTTTTCTTCTTGATACATTTAAACTTTCGTTTGGTATTTTTATAAATCTCTTTAAAAAAAAAAAAAAAAAACTTCAAGTACTTTTAAACAAATCTTTTCTAAATACATTTTAAATAATTCGAAGAACGGATATTTTAATATCAAAAACACTTCTGTAACATATTTTCCTGGGCTCTTTCTTTAATTCTTGAAAATATTTTTTAAAAATGTTACCTTCAGAAAGTATATAACATTTTACTTCTTTGAATATAATATTCTATAAAATGATTCATGAAATATAATTGTCTTATTACTATTTTAAAAATAAATCTTGGATCAGGTTATAAATAATACATTTCAATACATTTTTTTTAGACTCCGTATAATGTCCGAGCTGTGGTTTTTATATACCAGAACAGTTCTTCAGTGAAATATTAATAAAGCTGTATCAATAAATATTTCAAATATTTTTTCAGCATTACAACTTATATCCATTTTATTTTGTAGTATATCCATTTTTTATTGCGAAGTTTAGGTTAAATTTTTTTAGATAAAATACGACTGGTAAGTAACTTTTAAAAATTAGAAAATCATTTCCACGAAGTTTCTAAATTGTTATATTTTAAAACTCTCTTTTGCAAAAAAGTACTTTTCAAATTATCAATTAATTTTTTGCAGATAAAGTTATAAGAAAGTACTAAAAAAAATTGACTAAAATAAAAATTTTAAAATACTATCTTTTTGATAGTTATAATTTACCTTGCTCCGGTTTCAATACATTATTAATCTCCCCTGATGACTTAGTTATGATGATATTTATAGTCTGTAAGAATACCTATTCCTATTGGTTAATTTTTACTTTAGCTTGAGAACAAATTTACATATTTTCAATTTCAAGTAGAATTAAATTTCAAAATTAGAAATTATGATGTAATAAAATTTAAAAAATATTATTTAAAATACCACTTTTAAATTAATTATTATTTTATTAAAATTATTTAAACATTTAAAATAACTTTTAAAATAATTTTAATAACCTATTTCCTTTATCTATTTTTATTTAAATAAAATATTTAATTTTTATATTATGAGTGTATTCGTCTTTATTACATTACTTAAAACATTACATACGATAGTTAACTTAATATTTATTATTATTTGCTTTTATGATAGGCAATAATTTTATCCAATTCTATAATATAACTTTTAAAATATTTTAAACTTCATTACTTTAAATACAAACAAGCATGTGTGTGAAAGTATTAGTATACAAGTCACATGATTAATAACTTTGACAGACGATTTTCGATCTATTTCTCTGCCTAGATTTACATAATTGATACACTTATTATATTATATAATATAATTATAAAATTTGGAAGAACAATTTAGAAAATATAGAACTAAATACAATTCTCACCATCATAAAGTTTATTTTTAAAATATATTATATTAATTTTGACTATTAAATATGATTATAAATTTAAACACTGTATTTATTAACTTATCAGTTTTAAACTATTAAAATCGAATATATTAAATATACTTTTAATAATTATAGCTGTGTTATTTAGTATGGCCAGCTTTTACAACCATATGCAACAATATTTAAAGCTTTACATAACTATTTTTAAATGATTTTATATACTATGTATTTGCTTTAGCCTCAAATTGTACTTTAAAGATATAATTGACAAACTATAATTAATGTATTAAAAGAACATATTTTAAATTTAAAATTTTTTAGTAATTGACTGTTATAAACTATTACTGACCTATAGAAAAGGGCACAATATATATATATATTGTACCCTCCTCCCCCGTCCCCTCTCACGCCAAAATAATTGATATTTCCTTAAATTCCGGGTTTATCTGTACCCCCCCTCTCACGCGCGTCCACTCCATAGAAAATAATCTATTCATAATAATGTTTTAAAATATATTCCGGGTTCTCTCTAGCTCAGTCTTAACAAAATGAATGAAATTAATTTATTAAAACGATTACTACTAGTTCTAAACTCTAAATATAAATACAGGTATATTATTAAAAATTTATTATTTTCATGAGACATGGAGCGACGACACGGGGAGCGAGACAGACTACATTGAGATATATCCACATGATACTATCCCAATGGCATAAGAACACTATACTAAATAATCAACTCATGGTATTCTTATGACTTTCCAAGCTCTTTTTATTACGATTAAGATAATAATCATATCTTATTATTCTATGTAATTATAATCTAGCTCAATTAAATAATTTAAGTAAATAAATGAAATAAAATCAAATCAAATAAATAAATCTCAGGTTCATAAATTGCATTTAAACTGATTTAAATTACGGTAGTAAACTATGAGAAGGGAATTTTATGTCATAAATTCACTACGTAACAACTAACAATAATAAATAAGAATAATAATAATAATAGTATAATGTAATCCTATTTCTTCTTAAATGAAATAAATAAATAAATATTACGTTCGTGGTAGTATTTAATAATCTGACAATCAAAATACGTGTTGTAATATTAGCATATAATTTATTTTAATATTGTGGCAACCAACTTATGATCAATAAAACGATATAATTATAATCCTTTAATTTTATCATACAAATAAATTTTCAAAAATTATTATAACACTTTTATGTTTATCTACTTTGTGCAAAATTATATGTCTGTTGCAATTATAAATGTGTATTGCGATATCATGCATTCCATGTGGAGAAATATAACTAAGACACGAAGCTTACAAATAAATTTACAACATAGTTTATTAATAATTATACAAATAACAATATTTACATTATGTACATCGGATATCCCTACTTTCCTGTTACAAAATTACTTACTAGTTTATCTCTTAACATTAAATTTCTACTTATTTTATTTTTAATTCTTATACAGTATTATTATTATTAGATATATGATTTTAGTTTAGCTCGTTACAAAAATGTATCTATCAATAATTATCATTAATACTTTATATCTCTATTAATTTTAAAATTATATTTTTACAAAACTTTTTACCTTCGTAGTAAAAAACTATACAAAATCATAAAAATCTATTTTATATTATTATTCGTATGGAATTCTATAGATTCAAAACCTTCTTGACATTTTGATGTTCCGTTTTATTATTGACTATACAATAATTATTAATCCAATACTTATCCCAGCCTTTGCTTCGTATGGTAATTACACTCGTTAACATACCATGCACAAATACATATATCAGTTACACATTATTGAATCATTTTTCAACCAACATGCAATCTCTATTTTTAAATATCATATAAAATATTAAAATTTTATTATTACTTTAAAAAAAAAACTTTGTTTAGATTTTTCCTTTAAAATCTTATATTCATTTCAGAATTACTTTTTAAAACTATATCATATGATTCTTCATCTCTTTATGACATTTATACTTTCACTTTCAAAATAACAATTCCAACTCATTCTAGTAAATAAACTATTCTTAAATAACTACAACATAGCCTCATTTCTATTTTATGTATCATTTCTATAAAATATCTTTCTGACGATGTATATTCATGAAACAAGGATAGCGAAAATAGATGTGCAGGATCAAAACAACTAGAATATTATCCGTCATAAAACTTGACAATGATGGCACAGTGAATTTAAAGAACACCATAGAGGAGTGACCTTTATCTGTCTATCCACCTCTACTATAGGAGTGATGCTAAAGCTATTCCTTCAGCTTTATATAACATCAAAAAGTTTCAAAGATACGTAAAAACACTGTCCAAAATATATGTGTTCAGTGATAGGACTTAGTTAGCTATACTGAAATCACACAAAATACTATGATCCAAATATTTGATTTTTCTTATTTCTTGGCAAAAAACATCATCTTGGTTTCCTCTACACCAGTACTACCAAGTCACTATCCGATTTTATTTCTCTAGATTTATCTATGCATTACATCGACAAATTTCTGTCTACATTTCTAACAATAATAAAATTCATTTTTAGTTCAAACTATACAGCTATTCTTAAGAAAATCTTTTACTACTTATTTCGTATATTTATAATATACCAACTATTTTAAAATTATCTGAAGATTTTGCAACATAAAAGTTCAAAAGAATCACATAATTATTATGATACTTATTATTAATTATATTTTTAAAACAACTTATTGCATGCACATTTAAAATTACTACTATCTCAAATATATGTTTTAATGTTGGATAAAATGTGTACTTATAATTTAAAAACTTTCATACATCATTCTTCATTAATAGATGACCTAAAAAAAAATACATTATGCATTATCAATAATATCACAATTACCAAAACGATCTCTATCTTCTTGATCGTATTCTGAAGGCTTCACCATTCCATTACTTCTTGTAGATATTTAAAACTTCCATACATACATTTTATTTTTATAATAATATTTATATCATTCTATTAAGCTATTATATTTAAAATCTCATTATTCTTAAATTCATGTTTATATGTTTCCCTAAGCTAATATAGAATTTTTATATTTTAAATACAATCAAATAAAAATATTAAATTATATTTACGATACTGCTTTGTCGAACTTGCTTGAAAATTGTTCATAGTAAAGCTAAAAAAAAAAAAATATATACTTTATTTTTCTTCAGTCACTTAATGTTCGATTAAAAAAAATAACTCTGTTTAATAATCTTCATCGACGATGATCCTTAGTTTTCTCAATATTTTATACACTTATTAATTCTTGCTGTCTCCAACATAGTCTGCTAGCTTTTTCCCGCGCGTCTGGTTTCCCCCGATGCATCTTGTAGATATTTTATTTAAAGATTTAGTAAATTTTTCCGTTTTCCATGGATCCATTTCTATTTAGTCATTTAATTATATATTTCTTTGATCAAATATTTTTTTCATTAAATTCTTTACAATATTTTCTCATTGCTTTTATATAAAGTTTTTTCGGCTCCTTTCCATAATACATATAGCACTTTTATATTAGTCTTTAACTTTTTCTTTACTTTAACATTCTGGAAATATAGTTTTAATAATGTTTTCTTTACAAAATAAGCATTCTTTCTCCATCGTTATTTTTCTTGATAATAGAATGCATATTAAAATTTTGTTCATAGAGAAGAATAATTTAGTTATAAGATAGCTCTGTAAATTTATCGTCATAAATTGTTCTTGACGACTAGCAGCTTCTTTTTCAGATTTTCACATATCGTCCCATTTGTATTCCTTTCAGTTATAAGATTAAGTTTCAGGTTAAGCACAAATAAAGTGGCATTAAGATAATTTCCAATTATTTTTCTTTCAGCAATCACTTTAAATATTTTTTCTTGTATTTCCATGTTACTGTAGGCTTTCTGGTTAAATTTGAATAAAATTTCCTGGTAAGATCACTTATAAAATTAGAAATTCATGTCTCTGTAGTCAAAAATATATTATATGTTACAGAATAACTTTTAGAATAATACGAAATTATAGATTTATATTACTTTCAGCTACTATGTTATTAGCTATCCAAATTTGTTACTTTCTCTTCTACTTTCACATTCCTTCTCCCGCTTTGTATAATTCTTAGATTTTTTCTGTTAATTTTACATCCTTTGATTGGTTAATATTTATTTTAGCGCGAACAATTTATTCATTTTATTTTGATAACAGAATGGATTTTTAAAGTTAAGAACTGATGACGTAATGTCTGGAATATTTATACCAATATTTTTAAATTCAATTATAGTTTTATATAAAAAAAATCATCTAAGCTTTAAAATAATTATTAAAACAATATTTAATATTTATAACTTTCATTTTAATGATCGATGGCAATTATATCTAGTTTTAAATTCACACAGTTTATTATTATTTTAACAAGAGTGTGTGTGAAGGCATATAATATACGGTCACGTGTTTACTAACTTTTATCAAATGATTTTTTATTTACGTCTTGGTTTAAATTACCAAAACTGATATATTTTATAAAAAATTTAGAAAATAATTTATAATGCTAAACTAAATATAACTCTCACCATCCCAAAGTTTATTAATAAATTATACTCTATTAAATTTGATTTTTAAATACAATTCTAACATTACATTTCATTTATTTGATTTATTAGTTTTTAAATATTATACTAAATAATTGATATACCTTTAACTATCTATAGCTGTATTATTTTATATGGCCAGCTTTCACAACCATCAGCAATGATATTTAAGCTTTATTTAACTGTTTTCTTTTAAATAATTTATTACACTGTTACCTACCAGGTATTTTTAGCTTTAAATTATACTATAAAATCTCATTCTCTTATTATT